>LR880972.1:6776863-6802103 GCA_904067115.1 Aegilops sharonensis | reverse complement strand
TCACACTAAAATAACAAAGTGGTTCAATGTTTATTAAATAGATGTTTGATGTTTATATAAACCTCAGATATTCCCGAATACTAAAGATTAAAACCAAGAAGTTCAATATAAAAAAATGGAGTGGCTCCATGTATATTAAAAGCCTGAGGTTTTCTCATTGCTAGAAAATAAAACTAAGAAGTTCACCTGAAAAAAGCATTGCAGTTTGATATTTATTTGATAAATCATATTTTTTTTCCAGTAAATAAAGAATAAACCAATAAGTTCAATTCAAAATAACGAAGAAGTTCGATGTTTCTAACAAAGAAGTTCAAATAAAAAAAGTTAGAGACGTTCGATGTCTATAAAAAAACTCAGACTTTTTCCATTACTAAACCGAAATAGAGAGAAGTTCCAATTGATAATAATCAAAAGGTCATGTACAACATGGTGTGCGTTTCGTATGGGAGAAAAAGAATAAAAAGGCAATGTACAAAAAACTTTTTGCTAGAAGTTCAAGTGCTCGGCCCCGAGAAAGTTCAAGGTGAGGGAGGTTCAACAAAAATACGTGACAGAAGTTCAAGGTGAAAACAACGAGAAGTTCAAGTACTGCAAGGAATGCATTTCATATGAGAATAAAAGTATAGAAAAATAAAAGCTTAAAAGGTTTGTTGAAAGAAGTTCAAGTGCTCTGTCAAGGAAGTTCAAAAATTCTCGCGAGAGAGATTCACCTTGTATTTCCATGTTCAAAAAACACTTTTTTTGCGTTTTAAAATAATTCTCTCAAACCACAAAGAAGTTCAGTTATTATTTGAAAGCAATTTGATTTCAAAAAGGAAAAAAATTGAAATTATAAAATTGGAAAAAATCCATGTACTACATGGTATGTGTTTAGTATGAGAAAAATGAATTAAAAGACATGATCCAAAAATTTTCTTGTTATAAGTTCAAGTTCTCGGTAGGTGGGAGTTAAAAAAAATATTGTGAGAGAGGTTTGTTCAAAAAGAATATGATTTGTGTAACACTGACGAATAGATTAGAAAATTACAAACGAAAATATATCACAGAAGTTCAACGTGAAAACAGCAGGAAGTTCAACTACTACACTGAATGAATTTCAGATGAAAAACTTTTAAAACCATCGCGATTATGAAAAATTGATCAACACGGGAAAGTTGCGTGTTTATAGCAGCTTTCCATCGGTATATCACTTGCTCAATTCCTGTGAGTGGATGGAGAGCTACGAGCAAAAAAAAACACGTGAAAAACAGAGTGAAGTTCAATGAGACATGCCGAGAAGTTCAAGTTCTTCACGCGGTGCATTTTCGAAGAATCTGTTTCGCGATAAAGGCATAACGAATGATCTCGCTGTTTTTGAAATTACTTGAAAACGGCTAGGAATCATAGAAAACCATCAACATGAAAAAGTTTCGCATTTTTCGTAACTTTTCAATGCTATATTATTTGCCTCATTTCGATAAAGTTTGTCGAAATTACGGCAAACATATGTTTTTAGAAATTTTCAAATTTGATTTAAAACCATAAAGAATTGTGAGAAACAATATATACCAAAAAGTTTTGCATTTCCTCAAGCTTTCCAACGCCATATCATTTTGTACATTCGGGCGTATGGTTAAAAAATTAGCTCGAAAATACGAACGTGATAGAACTTGTACCATTTTCTGAATTACTCTTAAACCTTTCAAAATTTGAAAAACCTTTCAACATGAAAAAGTATCGCAATTTCATAAGCTTTCCAACGCCATATCATTTGCCTCAATAGGATTAGCGGTTTAGAAATGCAATCGAAAATACGAACTCGGCTGTTCGGTTTGCGTAATTTTTTTATTTTCCAAATTCCTCTTTAGCCATGGGGAATTAGAGAAAAATTGTCAACATGTGGAAGGAGCGGTTTTGCAGCAGCTTTTCAATGCCATATTATTTACCTCATTCTGATAAACGGTTTAGAAATGCGATCGAAAATACGACTCACGTTTTTTGTATGAAGAAAACACGGTTTTCAAAACTGCTATTAAACCGCTTACATTTTGACAAAAAATTAACTTGGGCCATGATACTCGTGTCCATAGCTCTCCAATGGTATATCGCAAGTCCCATATGGAAAATGTTGCAGGAAGTTCAACCTAGCACCGAGGGAAGTTCAAGTCGAACAACTCAGGCAGTAATAATTGAAAAAGACACGAGTTCATCATGACCCAAGAAAAAAATCTGCCAACGAGCGAGATTCCTATTTAAAATAAACATTTAGTTGCTAAAAACTGTTTCTAGATTACACTTACATCACATAGAACAAGACTGACCAAAATAATTCGCGCGGGGCAACACGGTTGCGAAGATAGCCCTAAGGTCGGGTTCCTACAGAGAGAAGCTCATGTTGTGTAACTCAGGAAGTTGTGGTTGTGATCAGAATAATATTCTGATCCCGTGATCAGAATAATGTTTATATATTTTTGTTCCATTAATCCTTGCCTTCTACTAGTACCAAATAATAGTACTAATCTATAATATCTAAATAGTTCATCCCCACTATCCTATATCTTTTGACATGCAGCCTATCCACATCAGCAACTTGCCACATCATCAATTATTTTCTCATTTAACTAATTTTATTAGCATCTAGACTTGCATGTGGTCGCTCTGTTTCCGGTCCTAGATTACCACCGAAGCTCAGTGGTGTCCAACTGCAAACAAAAGCCCAATCGTCCTGCCACCAGCATCCTTTCCGTCTCTCTCTCTCTCTCTCTCTCTCTCTCTCTCTCTCTCTCCCCATAAATAGAGGACCAATCTTCTTCCCCGGCAATAGTAGTGGACTATGGAGTGCAGTGGATAGGAAGCAATCTCTTTGTGTGGTCCGCCCCTCTGGCAGGTCACCCGTCCGCGACACCTACCGTCCTCTTCCGGCAGTGCCCGCTACCTCCCCAATCTTCGTATGTGGTGCGACCCTCTGACACGGTCGCCGGTCCACGACACCCCCGCCTTTGCCGGCGGTGCCCACCGCCCCCCCCCCCCCCCTTTTCCCGCGGTGCCCCCCCCCCCCCCCTTTCCCTTTTCCCCCTTTGGTTTTACCCCCCGCCCCTCCCCCCCCCCTTCCCCCCCCCCCCCCACTCCTCCGTTTGGGGTCCACCCCCCCGCCCCGTCCCCGGGCCCCGGCCCCCCCCCCCTTTCCCTTTTCCCCCTTTGGTTTTACCCCCCGCCCCTCCCCCCCCCCTTCCCCCCCCCCCCCCACTCCTCCGTTTGGGGTCCACCCCCCCGCCCCGTCCCCGGGCCCCGGCCCCCCCCCCCTTTCCCTTTTCCCCCTTTGGTTTTACCCCCCGCCCCTCCCCCCCCCCTTCCCCCCCCCCCCCCACTCCTCCGTTTGGGGTCCACCCCCCCGCCCCGTCCCCGGGCCCCGGCCCCCCCCCCCTTTCCCTTTTCCCCCTTTGGTTTTACCCCCCGCCCCTCCCCCCCCCCTTCCCCCCCCCCCCCCATCTCTGCGTGTGGTCAACCCCTTTGGCACAGTCGTCGCTCTACTGCACCTCCTCTTCTCCTTCGCCTGTGTCGTTGCTGCCCGCTGCCTTCCCTCCTCCACCCCTGCCATTGTCCTTGGTGGCCTGTGTCGAACTCGGCTTCGTTAGCCGCTCCCGCAGATGGAAGGCATGAGTCCGTGACCTATGTTTGTTTGCTGGCTTTTGGAAGGATACTTTGCCCGGTGACTGGACCAATGACGGACACCGCACTGGCCAAGTGCACAGCCGGTGGACAACTTTCTTTTCGGCCTCGAAGGTATGGGTGGGCTGATGGTAACGCAGGGTAGGGCCTCCATTAACAACCACAGCTTGCAACAATGTTGCATCAACCTCAAACGTGTATAAACATAGATATAGCTTGAACTAGAAAATCTGATTTGTGGTTTGCGTCCTCCTCAAACATCACCCACACCAAAGGTCGGTGCGCTGCCTCCTCTATCTCCTTAAATGTGAGCGATTTTTTGTTTTATTTTCAGTTGGAAACTCTGATTTGTGTGTTGTAGGAAGCCTTTTTTTGGATGAAAGCTATATGTTCCATCTCCATCCACCTCCCACTCGCAGCAAGTATGGTCAGTCTCACATCCACAGACCTCTGTAACTTAAGCTATGTCAGCAAGAATGTGTCGATATATGATGGATCGTTCTCGTATCTCCCGTTCAGATGATTTTGATTGCAAGAGCTAGATGGTGAAAATCTCCTATTTTTCAGATCTTGGAGTACTGTTTGTCCATCTTCTGTGATGCTTTGCCTTTCATCGACCCCTCATAATATTTGTGCATGTCTCGCTGTGGCTCTCTGCTTACTTACTAATCAACCCATCAGCCTTTTGAAACTTGGATAGTTGTCATTTTGAGGAGCCTGCTTTCATGTATCTTGCCAAAGTGACATCCGTGGAAGTTATTTCTCTATTTTTTAAAGTTAACTATTTTGTGTATTCTAGACAATTCATGTTTAAGGGAAAGCATAGCTTTATAGATTGATGCTGCTTCTGAAATATTTTATTTGTCAGCATGTACTTCTCTCAGCATTTACAGGTAAACAAAAATATTGGAGTAAGGTCTCACAACTGATTTGACAAAATCAATATCAGTTATCTAGGCATCATGGATGTGATTCTAAAGTTACAGAAGTATATAGGAAGCCAGATCAATTTCTGAATTACTATAACCACTTTTCTTAGATAGACCTAGCAATTCGTATCCGGTGTACCAACTTGTGGAATTATTCTCTACGATGAAGAGTTTGTTTAAGGATATTTATCGTCTATAGTTTCTATCTCTCAGTAAGGTCCCTGTATGGTTTTGCCAGTTTTACAACTAGCCAGATACGTGCTAGGAGCTATATGGTGTACTCGCAACTATATCATGTCAAATCATATATGAGTTACCAGAATTCCTATTTAGTATAAAACCGTTTAATGCCCGTGTAGTGTGGGCAACTCTGCCTACTAATCAAGCATAATCTTAACTTGATAAAGTTGTGATTACGGGAGGGCGTTAAACAACCTGTCACATTGCCTTCGTTCAGCCGCATCATGAGCCTCATTGAGCCGCATCAGGATTCCCAGAATATTGGTAGAGATAAGTTAGGTAGTTGATTCATATTTATCTGTTGTAACCTATTCTATCTTTTCCTCTCCAAGTCTTTTGTAAGATCTCAGCTTATCGATCTGTATGTGCCTCAGGGTTGTTGCGCCCCCTGCCTATAACATGCAACACGTCCCCTAGCACCGAGGTCAAGGCGTTTCCGCACATCGCACATATCACTGAAGGTGTGTTCAAGGGTACCATACAAGTTTGGAATTTCTTATTCATACCTCTGTGTTAGTGTTTCCAATCAGTCATATTTCTTATTGTGCACTTTATATAGAGGGCTCTGGCTTATGTTGTCAGTGTAATAATCGGTCACAATTTTCATTTTTATCCGGTCATGGGTCGATACATTGGATTCGGACATATACCATCCTATTTAATGTACATTGAAACCGGTCTACTTACATTGATTTTTACCTGGTTCCGAGAAAGCATTTTGCTCAGGCGCTGAAACAGAGATTAAGTAACTCACTCCCCAGCTAGAGATGAAGAAATCCTCTAGAGTTGAGATCTTTGGAATGTTGGCCCAGATCACGATGTTGCCGAGTACCTTCCGACAACATACGTGTACGAGCTTGTCGGATTAGCTTCCGAGTTGCCGGACGACGGAGACGCAATAGGCACGTACTAGCTAAGCTAGCAAGCAGGCAGCCTGGTGGATGCTTTGGATGTCTAGCTAGCTTAGCACAAGAAACAAGCACAGGAGACACGCTTGAGTTAATCGCAAAAGGCTCGTGTCGAGCCTTTGGATTTTTATTCAAGCGAGCTCGTACACGTATATTGTCGGAAGGTACTCGGCAACATCGTGATCTGGGCCAACATGGAAAAGATGTGGAGATGTTTGTACGTTGATCACAATATATTTTCCCTTGCATCCACTTAACAATGCCGAGATAGTATATACTTACAATGCTGGTATTAATTTTCTCTTTTGTCTTCTCTGAAAATAACATCAAGATACATAAACTTGGAAGAACTGTTGCTGAGTCATACTTATATACCCTCCGTCCGGAAATACCTGTCATCAAAATGAATGAAAGAGGATGTATCTAGATGTACCAAATTAGCAATCAAGTCCAAGTTCAGTTCAGTTTCTGAATTTGTCTGTGCCGTGTTTTGCCGTCAGTTACCTTGTGGCTGGGGATAGTGTCTCAGGTCCAAGCTTTGGATGTTGTGGGCTGAAGATTCGATTTGTTCGTACCCCTACCCTGAAGAAAGAATGCAAAAATAACGCACACCTATTTTGTTGATAAACAAAGTAGAGAGAGTAACGTACGTACGTACTAGACAGCAGAGTAACCAAATCTGAATCAACCACCAAATCAGAATTCATGAGAAGAACAAACTCATGTGCATTCAGGACAAACTTATCAGAAGCATTTCATCATCTTCAGGAGGCGACTCCCCATGGCCAACACCTGAGAGTAAACCTGACACGGTACGACTCGAAGCAAATCGCAGTCCCGTCCCGAGTAACACTAACAAAGCCCAGGCACCGGCCGCTCCTTTCCACTTTCCGAGCGCAGGCGATGTTTGCTTTGTAGACCTCATTTCTGCAAACCGGTCCAGACGATGGTCATCAGCAATCCATATTACTTCCAAACTAAAGCAGCAACTATGATAGGCAGCCATCAAATTTCCAACCTCTCCAGTAACTTTTAGAAACCAACTACACATATCATTCCCTTGAAATATTGATCGGATTGGATTGGTGTGTGATTGTCAACCAATCAGCACAGAAAGAGAGCGTAGATAAGTACCGGCCGCCATTAGCGTGGGGGGCAGGCAGCATCTCCGTCCACCATTAATGGTCAGAGGGAGAAAGTTGGTCTATCAGGCCCCAAGTCGAGTGGACCCGACGCCTCAAACCTCAAGCTACAGCCAAATGTTCAGAGTCGAGAAAACAGAGCAAAAGCAGAGGAAGCTAACTACACGAAAATATTCAGACTTCAGAAAGCAGAGAAGAGCAGAGCTACATATGTATCAGTTCTGATTGTCCATCTTCTCCACCGCCTTCTGCGTTCACAAATCTCGCCGATGACCAGAGTCAAGTCCGAGGTCGACAAAGATGAAGTCACTGGAGCATCGAGTTTGCAATGCATTCCCTGCGCCCAGGAGATAGACCGAATTAACGGCAACATCATCAAAGGGATCTCCTCCTGTAGGTAAGCCTCACAGCTCAGCTGCATATCTAGACCATCAGCGTGAAGCACTTAACCTCGCTTTAGAGAACAGAGCACAGGAAGCACTGCACATCAAGTAAATTAAGATTCCAGAATTTATCCCAAACAAGTACTCCCTCCGTTCCAAAATAGATGACTCAACTTTATACTAGCTTTAGTACAAAGTTGAGTCATCTATTTTGAAACGGAGATAGGATATCTATTGTAGTGCTAAATTTGTGAGAAATAATACTCCGCAGAAGCCAATTAAGTTGACTAGGACCGAAATAACCAAATACATGTCCAACAACAAACAGAGTAAACTTATTATTACAGTAGGAAGTCACCGTATTTCTTGCAAAGAAAATCGTTTGCTCCGCTTAACAGGTCATTAACCTCAATCTGTTACAAATAAATAAATCCTAGTGGTGACACAACATAAAAGTAGGAACTGCGGGGAAGCCACCAAGTCGACACGAGAGCAAAGAGGACTAAATTATTCGACGCACTTGATCATCTTGATGAATGGCCATCAACCAACAAGCAGCATATGAGACTGCTTTGCCATTAGCAAGTCGCAACCTGTACTGTCTGCACAATAGAAAAAAGTGTCATTACCAGGATGTGAACAGTGCCACTGTGGAGAGGTGAGGAGGATGATCAATGCAAGGCATGTATAGCACAATTCATTACCTGGATGTGTTGATGGTGTCTAGAGAAACAAGATCTTGGGATGTGGACTTGGGAGGTTCTTTGCTGCTTCTTCCCACTCATTTTTTGTTTCATCTCCCACTTCACGATGGAGAACAATCTCCTTAAGATGTCCAAGGGACTGGACCGCTGACGTGCCGGAAATAGAGCCAGACAGATCTTTGCATAGCAGATGCAGTGACTTGAGGCATGGTAGAGCTCCCTCTTTGATTTCCAGCCGATCCATCGTGGAGTCGACCACAATGGATAGGCGTCCCAGGCTCTTCAGCATGCCTTTTATGATGACAAGCTTGTCCAGTCTAGTTGCAACCAGCTTCAGGTACGCCAGGCCGGGCACTTTGCTCAGGGCAGCAAGGAAGTCTTGGCTCAGGCTCAGCTGAGGGGATGAAAGACCTAGCTTAGTGAGACGACCCAGCAAGGCAACAAAGGGGGGCAGGCTGCATATCTTGCTTCCTTGCAGCTTGAGGGAGCATGAATGTTTTCCTTTCTCCAGAGAGAAATTCAGCATGTCTTGGGTCAACCCACCTTCAAAATTGAGTGATAGTGAAGGGGTCCCTATGAACAGGGTGCTTCTCTCAATGATCCCCTTGATGGCCTTTGAGAGATGACTTGAGCTGCTGGTGTTGGGGGTAGACTCGCACCATATTTTCACCTTTGTCAAAGCCTTCATATTGTTCATGAGCTGTGCAAAATCTTGGCTCTTGCTGTTGTCCACAACAAACCCTGCCAGTGTTTCCAATTTGCTCTTCATTGACAACCAAGTCTGTAGCTTACTCATTCTCCTGTCTCCTACACCTTGCTTGAGCTTGAACTTCCCAAAGAGATGAACTAGACATGGCAGCTCCAGGACTTGCGTTGGCAGAATCTCTATCGGTGTATTTCTCACATCCAGTGTATCCAATAATTGAAGCTTGCTGATCTCCTTGGGAAGCACCGTAGCAATAACAGATTTCCCGAGGCATAGGTACCTCAACAGCAACAGTTTTCTGCATATCAACTTGAGATGGCCATCCTCCAAGGGTACAATGCACTCTTCCAGATCCAAAACTCGTAGCAGTTCATACTTGGAGAAGTCCAGGACAGATGGGTGCGCCTCACCCAAGATTGTCAGTGAGCGGACAAGAGTTAAACCGTGCACCTCTCTGGGCCTTGCATGATGCAGAGCAAGCCTGCGAATGTTATTGTGTAGGCGTGGGGTAGACTGCCCATCATACAACACGGTAACAAAGTTGTCGGACATGGACTTGCGCAGGACGAACTCGAGCATCATGCCATGGGTATGGCATGTCTTCACCTCTGTGCTGTTACCGCTGACATCCATTGGCTGGATGATGCTCCGGTCAACAAGCTTATCGAAATTTCTAATGGCGGCATCAACATCACTACATGTATTGTCTACTGGGGACAACCCTTCTGCTAACCATCTCCTTAACAAGCTTGATTTCTTGATAGGACGACCACTTGGGTAGGTACCCAAATAGAGCAAGAATGTCCTGGCAACCTGGGTATCAAGGCTGGTGTAGCTCTGCACAAGCACACGCCTCATTCTTGCAAATAGCTCATCAGTCTCAAGATGTGTACCCAGGTCGGCACATAACCTTGCCCATTCCCTGGGTGTTTGATTACCTGTGCTTTGCAGGAACCTGGCAGTGGCAACAAGAGCAAGGGGAAGGCCATCACATTTCTTGAGAGCTTCGGAGCCGAGCTCCTCCGCATCTGGCGGTAGATCATCGTCTTGGAAAGCCTCCTTGAAGAACAATAGTCTTGAGTGTTGGTCGGCAAGAGTTGCCATTGTGTAAACATTATCACGAACAGATGAGTTGCTACAAGTATTTGCTACTTGCTGAATGGACGTCGTCACCAGAAATCTGCCGCTTAAACCCATGAAGGCTGCCTTTATGGCATGCCAATGTGTTTTTTTCTGCAAGTCATCAACTACAATGAAGAACCTAGGTACAGAATTGAACATGAAAAACTAATCAGACAAGGATTACATCGATAGATGACGCTAGTATGCCAAGAAAGACAGGAAACTGATTGAATGAATTACCTCTTGGTCCCAATGCACTCTTTGATGCTTGCCTTAAGCTGGGCGAGACCGCCACTAGTGGGCAGGGGAAGGTGGCGAAGCTGCCGGAGTATCTCCTTGAGAACATCGGCGGCTTCCCAGTTCCCCCCTAGTTTCCTTGGAGGGACCCATGCCCTTGCTTCGTATTGGCTCTCAATCGCCTTGTACACATGATTTGCAAGAAGAGTCTTCCCCATACCATGGAACCCCACAATGGTAATCACTTTCAGCTGCTGCTCCTGCTGGATAAGATCCAGGAGCTCATTGCGGGGACCGTCCATACCCACGGGCACGGGGATGGATGCTGCTGATTGGCTGCCATCATCGTCATCCTCCATTGCCGTCGGCGTATCTGTCTGCTCAGACGACAACGACCACCTTGGTGAGGAGGTGCTGCTGCTAGTGTTGCTGTATGTGTCTCTCAGCTTGAATACATCCTCTGATCTCTTCTTGAGCAGCTGGATCTCCGCAGCAAACTTGTTCCGGGCCTTCACCGTCTTTACCCGGTGGACAGCCTGGCACCGTTTCCCATTGTCTGGGTTGGCCGTCACACGGTGCATGAAGCGGTCGATGCAGTCCTCTATGGCGTGCGCCAATTCACGCACCATATTGATCCACGCCATATTCACATCTTCACGGCCGCCACGGCAGCCGCTGCGGAGATCATCATCCTGGATGACGGCCGAAATCATAGCAAACTCGTTCTTGATGTAGTTGATGTCAATCTCCAGGCTCTTCCGGAGCTTGTGCTTTGCCAGCAAGGAATCAAAGAGATTCGGCACCATCCACTCCACGACTGAGGTGGCCGCCGCCGTCACCACAGCCTCCATCGCTCTTTTTCTCTCTCACTCTGTGTGTATGGGTGGGTGTGTGGGTGTGTGTTTGGTCGCAAGATCACATCATGGAGTTTTCACGGACGAGAACATCCATGGCAGGGACGAAGTTGGACTAAGCTACCTAGACCCTTTAGGAGGCTGAATTGAAAGCACTTGCATTGCATAATGCTTTTCATTGCCTTTGATACTGCAGTAAGCTGCCAGTAGACAACCAAAGCTCAGATGCAACCTTGGGAGGTGAGGAAACCATAAAGAACTGGGGGCGGCTTAGAGTGCACTAATCAATTACTAAAGCACTGCAAGCCTCCTCAATCTCCAAAGTTGTCCCGCATGTTCATAGGTTTTTAAACTTATCTCCCGTTTCTCCACCTCATTGATCCAAGCAGTACAGGTAGTAGTTTAAGATAGCAATTTGGCTCGCTGTGGATGCGTACTGCGTTCCTGCCAATTTGAAAGAAAAAAATTACACTTGATGCACTAACGAAGTCTGGACCTTTGACGCCTTGTGTCTGGGTTATCAGCCTCACCGGTCCTAGCAGCTGGCGGTGTGTTCGTAGTTTATTTCAACTTGTCAGTTTAGCATGCAGTGAGAATCAACTTTGCATTTGCATTGACTCGAAAAAAGGCAATGCTACCGTTCAATAGCCCAATGAACTCATACGTCTTTCACGCCACATCTACCAATATATTATATATTCACAAATTTGCACATTTGCAAGATGTAAATCACTCGCCGTCCAATCAAGAGGATTTGTGGAGGATGACACAAATGAGTTGGTGGCCTGCAAGCACAATGGCTGTGACACCCCCTAGAGCTTAGTTGTGACATACCAATGTGGATTTGCTGTGATGCACTGCAATCCAGACACAACTGAAAACTCGGATGTAGACATAAAATGTGTTCAGATTTAGTAGCCAGCTAAGCATCACAGTAGCTGCCTCGTGGGCCTTTTGGATGTCAGCAGTTCGTGCTGGGTAGTTCTAGCATGCATCGATCCTGGGCTGGCATGACAAGCCTCAGATGCAACCTTGGGAGGGGAGAAAAATAAATCAAATCCATGCGTGCAGAGTACACAAGATAGTGGTTGCTCTTCTCTAATGGCTTGCTCCAGCATATGTTTGCATCGATCCTGGCGACCTTAGAGGACTGCGCGTTTGGGGTTTAGTTAAAAAGAAGTCTTTTAAGCAAGCAAGCATCAGGAAATGCACCGTCGTGTTGTGCCTGGCCACCTGCTTTGCCAGTTGTTAAACTTATCTCTCTGTTAGCAAAGCTGCAGGGGCGGTGCATTGTTTTACTGCAGCTAGCAGTCAGACACGTGATACGGGTCGGCTTCCCATTTGATTCCAATCGGATGGTGTTACCGTGGGATCCGGTCGATGCTCCACCCGATCCAATCAGAAAGAGTTATGGAGGAGGAGGAGAAACAACGCGGAGCAGGAAGGCAAAAGAATGAGGAGAAGGAAAAATGAGGGTGTGACCGGCGAGTTCAACAGCAACCAGTCAGCCACCACCGAGGGCTTACCGGTGCTATACAGACTTAAAGGGAGATGGCAATAAATTATCAAAACTTAATATACACTAAGTTACAACAAATTACCTATATCTGATTTGCTGAATGTCCCTTCTTCCTCGAGTCAGAGGTTACCTCTTAAGTTGTCATGAAATTAATTAACACAATTATCATACATTTTACCCCAGGAAAAAATACATTCTATGTAGTGGCTAGAGGGCATCAAGATATTGTGATTAGATGAGTCGATTGATACTTATTTTGAGAAAAATAATATTTGCACAAAATTAGTGACTATGATGAGGAAAGCGGTTGGAGCAACCCATGCCATTAGGAAAAACTTCTCTGCAATGCATGAGCATCATAGTTTTAAATAGCCGGCTATAGCCCCGCTATAGCCCGCTATAGCCTTTTCAGCAGGGTGCCGCTAAATGGTCTCATGTATAAAATAGCCCGCTATAACTGATTGGGAGGTCCGCCGCTATTTAGCATAGCCCGCTATTCAAAACACTGGCAGCATTCAACTTCGGTATCAGTGCATGAATATTTAGCTAGTTTCAACTAAATAACTCCTAGAAACTCAAAATATGTTGGATGTTTCTTCAGACACTTTTTTGAAGAGTTTTTTTAAGTCCAACAGGAGATATGGTGGTAATCAGTGATAGAGGATAAAACACAGAGTATAGAGCAGGTTAAGGGGTAGAACAAGGGGAGGCCAATGAAATGCTTCTCATAAGTTTCTCCTGAATGCACATGAGGTCTTCTTCGATCATGATATGCAAGTGATTACAGATATGGAGTCTGCAAGAGATAAAAATGTATTTATAGCTAGAAAGGAGAAATCTGACAGTGTGCGCACTATATGGGAAGCGAAAAATGTTGTTGCCTTTAATAATAAGTTTCCTACTACTGCTTTGTTTCTCAATTGCTGTACTGGGTTATGGACTGGACTCGTGTAAAGAAATAAGGACTACAGAAGAAACAGTGCCTGCGTGCAAGATTGTCGTCACTGGTGGCCATTGGTGTCTTTCGCCCAAGAAGTCGACAGGGGCTGTTGGTGCCTCTGCCCAGTTAATCTTGCCCGGCGCAGAGATGAGGTGTGCTTTGAGTATCAGGTTGGCATTTGGTGTTTTTAAGTAGCTGTACCATCTGTTGCTTTGGCAGTGGGTCTGTCTTGTGGAGCCTTTGAACACTGCACTGTCAATTTCTGGTGTGCTAAATTAAGGTGGATTCTAAGGTGCTGGATGTATAGGGGCTCGTCTCCTGAAGATGATGAAGCGATTCTCCTGAATGTGCATGAGTTCATTTTCACGAATGCTAATTTGGTGTCTTTCGGCTGTAACTTAGTTCACCATGTAAGTCGTTGGATATATATTTGGCCCCGTTTGACTTCAAAGGCTGTTTCACATAGAGCTTTATCATCACCATCCTTTTTTTTTAAATAATTTGATTGTACATGGTAGCTTACTACCATTATTATGAAAACTAGTCGTTAACCCGTGCACCTGCACGGGCTAGATATTTCTCTATATTTTTATCACTATTGTATATTTTCGTAGATACACTTTTTAATCATGAAACAGTAAACACAAAACATGATCCATAATTATTATTTTTATTTGATGTGGTTTCACACTCCAATTTTCCATGGATGATGGATTTTTTTGACGTGAAAGTTAAATTTTGAATATCACCGAATAGTCCACCATAAAGTTAAAGTAATCAAATCACACAACTAACCTCAATAGATAGATTTTGTGTTGATGTATATTCCTGAAGTTACTTTCTATGACTATGATGTTCCCCAGAGACCAACAGAAGGTAATCAGAGTCATATTTACGAAGATTGTCAGGCCAAGCCCATATAAAATATCAAACCAAGACATATAAGAATTAAAAGATGTAGACATGAAAGTGGAGCTGTACAAATTTCAAGTTCATTGATCATACATGGAGTTTGATTTTCAATGAGTGATAACATATAAACATCACACCATCTTGGAGATGCAAATATGCATGTTTGTAGCCAAAACTTAAAAATACATATTTGAAATGTTGATTTCATCATGCTTCCTTACATCTCACATCGCGGAAAATTAGTGTATCAAGTAAACGTTCATTTTCTTAGAAACAGAAGGATACTTTTTATCCTTATACTGGCCTATTATTATTATTATTATTATTATAGTTGTGCATATAAGATCTTGTTTTTACCTGGAGTGTAGATGAGATTAACATAGACATAGTACAAAAAACATATGTTAGATTTAAAACACGACTTCAGCATGAATGTCCACGGCCTGACCGCATGGAAGTGTGATTACATCCTGCATCGTCCTCGTCTCGCTGCTCCACTCCCTTTTGCAAGCTCGAGCAGTATGCCGTGACAGAAGCCGATTGCCCACCGTATGTGCTACAAAAGACACGTTGATTTTAAGGGATATCAATTTTTTATATTGTGAGAAGAATTTAATTACATTAAATAATATACTTAAATCATGGAGGCCAATGTCTAGGAGGACTCATAAAGAGTTGCTGGGAAGTAATTTTCCTGATGAGATCAAACCAACTGAACTCATAAGTGGTAAACCAATGATTTATGGAAAGATCATATTCCATAGATGTATTTTGCATACACGCCTGATATATTAATCCATGGAAGTGCCTGATGGATTAAACAATAGAAGCAGGCACCTGTAGACCGAAGCAGTGCGAGTTTTCTTAACCTTAAATCAAAATCCTACAGGAATGGGCAATCCCAAAGAAAACTATTAATCAATGCATGGCTGAGTGTTCCATGTTGCAATTTTGCCATCCAATCTAATAGATAGGAAGTTAGGCAGCTCGCTTCTCAAGCTTGCTTTTCCCTAATAAAAGAACAAATATTCTACTATAGTAAATTCTCATCTCTTTCTTTCTCAATTCACATAGAAGTAACTTATCACAAACTCTAGAAAACAGTACTGCAACTTTAGAGGGTCTGCAGATGGTTTACCATCCATTTTGCATCAGCTTCTCATCAAAATAACTAATGTGCATCAGATAAGAGAACATAATGCCTCAATTTAATAATTACTGACGTGCCTACTACTGTGAAAATAATACGTGTACAGAAATTTAGAATTTTTAATTACTACCGAGGCATAGTGCATAAATAAGTAATTAAGCGAAATAGATGTATCTTGATTCAATCCTTGCAAGAGTGGATAATATACATCGGAAACAAAAATTTCTAAAATTATTCTAGGAGATCTAACAATGGAATGTTGAGCATGTTGAGTGAATTGATGAGAGGCGGCACACAGGGTTGAAGATGCCATGGAGTAGACAGTACGCGGATCTGGTATTCGACTGTTGTGAGCAAGCGGCTTGCCGGCCAGTCGAAGATAAACACGGACTAAAAGATATCTCAAATTGGGATCTACTATTCTCCGTAAGAACATTTTCCTTGATTTCAGACAGAGGAAAAGGGAGATTAACAATGTATATTTGTAAGAGACAACTATACTTGAGCTTAACACACAGAGTATGCAGATTAGAAAGGCTTGTATCTGCCACATTGGCCATAGCCAGAGACGACAACTGTGATCTACTCCGACCACACAAAGACTTTAGGACGTGATGGCATCCTAATGTTGCTGCCCAACGTGGAGGACAGTTATCTAGACTTTACATCTGCTACCAAGACAGTGGAGGAGGGTTATACATAGCTGCAGAATATATTCACCCCAGCCTTGTGCGGAAGAATGACACGTATATAAATAATTTTGATTATTGCATCAAACCACAATCTGAATCGAATCAGTCTTGGACGACCAACACCCCTGTAGTTCAATTCCGTGGTCGTCCCTAAATGAGTTTATGATCTGAAGTTTTCGAGATTGAATCTGTAGATGGATCCGACCGGAAAGAAAATATCACGTTTCTTACCTTAGATCAAATGAGTGAAACTTGTTTTGAAATTGAGCGGAGAGTTTAAGCCAACACCATGAAGGATGGCCGCCAAATCTGCCACTGTTGCTTCGTGCTATGGAGCCATGAAATCGCATACCTATATGATGCGCCAGAGATTCTATACGCACATGCTGCTTCTGCACCATGCACTGGCTGATTGAACTGGAGGAAATTGGCCAAAAAGAACCTTGTACGTCAAATCTTGGAGGAATCTACGCTAGTATGTTTTTCCTGAGTAGAACGTAGAGAGACCGATTGATGCAGGACTTGAATACGCTGGGATAGGAGACTTCCGTTTTTTTTTAAAGTGGAGGCGGAGGCTTTCCTTCCTAATTTTGTGGCAATGGGTGGAGGCTTTCCTTCTTTTCTATTCACGTGAGGGTTTCCCTTTCCTTTTTTTTTTTGAGGAATCCCCTTCCAAATTTTGGGGCAATACGTGGAGGCTTTTCTTGTTTTCTTTTCACGTGAGCATTTCCTTTTTTTTTTCTTGACGCGAGCCTTTCCTTGTTTGGGTTAACTAACATTGGACGTGTTACGTGCGTTTTCTATAGGACTAAACCATCTACGTTACGTTAACTTTTCCTTCTATCTTGAACGTCAATTTTACAATCTAACGGTTTAATTAAATTTGATGATGTGGATTAATGAGAGATCATGAATAGTGCCTCCAATTAGTAAATAAGAGACTGTCATACTCCTTATTTCATCTCTGGATGTTCTGTATTGAAACAATTGTTTCATAGATGTAATGAGAAAAAAAACAGTTTTCTTTACAAAAAAAATTGAACTTAGGATGTTCTTTTCTAAATTATGTTGATTTTATTTACATTGGACCCGAGTAGTGTTTTACGGCTGATTAGCATGTCTTGGTATAGGCACAGACCCAATCCTTTGTTTGGTTCTATATAACGGGATATTATACATGTGAATTTGGGATGGGAGTTTGTTCCCCAAATACGTACAGTAGAAAGGATTGTTACGGTTAGAGATGAAAACACAAATTTACAGGATGTTGGCTATCCCTCAAATCTCCTCCCATTCATTTGGTTTGCTCCTCTGCCCTAACGGAGATCTATATGAGTTAGCAATAGTTGTTGTGGAGAAGCAAACTATTGTTGATCAAGAAGACGACAAAGATAAGGTTAACATCAAGACGGATGATAACAATGTGAGTGGTCATGCATCCGTATTAAATTTATCTGTTGTAGTATCTAGTTCTAGTTCTGGTAAAGAACATTTTTTTATTATACATATTTATGAAGCAAGGAATTTGAATAATCTTGATAGAAAATCAAGGGACATTTCACATATACAAACACACATATTTATAAGTATTTCAATGTTTAAGTTAGGGGGCGTCTGGCTATAGTTTCACCCCGGGCCCCCGAAATCCCAGGACCTGCCCTGCCGGTAAGAGGAACAAAATGTGAACGATGTGGTGTGAGCAATCTATATTATAAACTTTGTTTCTAAAAGATGTTTTTTTTATAATTTTAACAATCTTTAACAGGAAAAAGAAATACCGGAACATATGCTCGAGAGTGAAGGTCATGTGATTGTTGATCAACCAATCATGGTGAAAATTGTGAAAAGTTACTCTACTCCAACTACAACAATATATAAATATCTGAGTTGGTCGCTGTCCATTGATACACTGAAGTTACCTCTTAAGTCGCAATTTTTTTTACATGAACTGTCATATAACTAAGCACTGCAATGCAGACACAAGCCAAACTCGAATGTAGAAATAAAATGTGTTATGATTTAGTAGTCAGCAAAACATCATAGTGGCCACCTTGTGGGCCTTTTGGGTGTCAGCAGTTTGTACTGGGTAGTTCCAGCACGCCTGGATCTTGGCATGGCATGCCAAGCATGACATGCAACCTTGGGAGGGAAGAAAAATATGAAATCCATGCGTGGAGCTCACGCTCAGCCAGTGTGCAGAGTACACAAGATAGTGGTTGCCCTTCCCTAGTGGCTAGCTCCAGCATGCAGTTGCATCGATACTGGCGACCTTAGAGGACTCTGCGTTTGGGATTTAGTTAAAAAGAAGTCTTTTAAGCAACAAAGCATCAGGAAATGCACCAACGTGCCCTGCCTGCCCACCTGCTTTGCCAGTTGTTAAACCTATCTCCCTGTTTGCAAAGCAGGGACGGTGCATTGGTTTACTACAGCTAGCAGTGAGACATGTGATGCGGGTCGGCTTCCCATTGACTCGAGACGGATGGTGTTACTGATGGATCCAATCGATGCTCCACTCGATCCAATAGGAAGGAGGAGTTGTGGAGGAGGTGTGGAGGGGGAGGAGGAGAAACAACGCGGAGCAGGAAGGCAAAAGAATGAGGAGAAGGAAAAATGAGGGTGTGGCCGGCGAGCTCAACAGCAACCAGCCAGCCAGCCACCACCAATGAGGGTTTACCGATGCCATGCAGACTTAAATAGTGATGCCAATAAATTATCAAACATTAACATACTCTTAATTAAGAAATATACATTGTCCGAGTTATTGACATTCCCTTCACCCTTGAGTCAGAGGTTACCTCTCAAGTTGCCAAGAAAGTACATTTTTACCTCAGAAAAAAAATACATTTATGTAGTAGAGAGATGCATCAAGATCTTGTGATTAGATGAGTCGATTGATCCTTATTTTGAGAAACAATATTTGCACAAATTAGTGACTACCATGAGAAAAGTGGTTCAAACAACTTATGTCATTAGGAAAATCTTCACTCGCAATGCGTGAGCAGTCAACTTCTGTAGCAATGCACGAATATTTAGCTAGTTTCAACTCAGAATGTGTTGGATGTTTCTTCAGGCACTTCTCTTAAAGAGTTTTGTAAAAGCCAACAGGAGAGCTGTTGGCATTCATCGACAGAGGATAAACACGGTACAGAGCATGTTACAGGGGCTAACAAGGGGAGGCCATTGAAGTGCTACTGATAAGTTTCTCCTCGATGCACATGAGGTCATTTTCATGATATGCTAGTGATTATAGATATGGATGCTGCTAGAGATAAAAATGTATTTACAGCTAGAAAGGAGAAATCTGACAGCGTGCACAGTATATGGGAAGCAAGAAATGTTGTTGCCTTCAAGAATAAGTATTCTACTACTGCTTTGTTTTTCAATTGCCATACTGCTTATTATCTGGACTTGTTTAAAGAAACAAGGCCATCAGAAGAAACAGCGCCTGCGTGCAAGGTTGTTGTCGCTGGTGGCCATTGGTGTCTTTTGCCAAAGAAGTCGACAGCGCGGTTGGTGCCTTGGCCGAGTTAATCTTGCNTTTCTTAAAGAGTTTTGTAAAAGCCAACAGGAGAGCTGTTGGCATTCATTGACAGTGGATAAAACACACGGTACAGAGCAGGTTACAGGGGCTAACAAGGGGAGGCCATTGAAGTGCTACTGATAAGTTTCTCCTCGATGCACATGAGGTCATTTTCATGATATGCTAGTGATTATAGATATGGATGCTGCTAGAGATAAAAATGTATTTACAGCTAGAAAGGAGAAATCTGACAGCGTGCACAGTATATGGGAAGCAAGAAATGTTGTTGCCTTCAAGAATAAGTATTCTACTACTGCTTTGTTTTTCAATTGCCATACTGCTTATTATCTGGACTTGTTTAAAGAAACAAGGCCATCAGAAGAAACAGCGCCTGCGTGCAAGGTTGTTGTCGCTGGTGGCCATTGGTGTCTTTTGCCAAAGAAGTCGACAGCGCGGTTGGTGCCTTGGCCGAGTTAATCTTGCTCGGCACAGAGATGAGGTGTGCTTTGAGTATCAGGTTGGCGTTTGGTGTTTTTAAGTAGCCGTACCTTCTGTTGCTCCGGCAGCTGGTCTGTCTTGTGGAGCCTTTGGACATTGCACTGTCAATTACTAATGCGCTGAAGGTGGATTCTAAGGTTCTTGACGGGCCAGACTCCTACAGATGATGGTATAGGCACAGGATGTTGCATTTTACTCCCCAATCCTTTATTTGGTTCTATAACGGGGGATTATACATGTGAATTTGGGATGGGGGTTTCCTCCCCAAATACCTATAGTCCGAAAAAGGGTTTCCCCCCCGCTTTATATTATAAAGCAACCGGCCAAGCATCCAACACAATAGTACAAGTACCAATCAAGTCATCAAGTCATGCTGGGGGCACAGCGGAACAAGCCCCAAAAAGAAGAAAATGAGAGCTAATCCGGCTCGGGTGGGGGTGGCGGTGGAGGTGGTGCTGGCGAGAAGGCTGCTGCCGAGGATCGAAGGCTTGCAATGATGTTGTCAAGGATGTCCCGATCGCGCCGCTTGCTAAGCGGTCTCCAGATCTGAAGGAAGCCACACATTTTATATATAGTGTCAGTCGCACGGTTTGGAATCACACGCTCGATGACAAGCTTATTGCGGATACACTGCAGGGTCCAAGCAAGGGTCCCCAAAGCCACCCAAGTGGCGGCTTTCCGGGGGCTAGGGAGCCTAAAGGCCTCCCCAAACAGGTCCGGGAGGTTGTCGTGGCACCAGTTGCCACACACGACCTCCCGGAAGCAACTCCATAGGAATTGGGCTGCAGGGCATCGGAAGAATATGTGGTTGCAATCTTCCAGCACCAAACAAAGGGGGCAGAGGCCATCTCCAGGACCGCTACACTTGCGGACCTCCGTGCCCGAGGGTAGCCGGCCTCGAACCCACTGCCATAGGAATATGCGGATTTTCAAGGGGAGTTTGATTTCCCAAAGAACGGATAACTCCGCCGGTCCCGGAGTAGGGACAATCGTCTGATAAAGGGACCTTGTCGAGAAGCGGCCATTTGGCTCAAGATGCCAAGATAGCGTGTCCGGCTCGAGGGAGGGGGAGCGGACAGCAATACATTCGAGTAGCTCGTCCCATTGTGCGCGTTCCCCCGCCCCGAAGGTACGGCGGAAGGCAACAACCCCCAAGTCCGCTAAGGCTACCGCTACCGAAAGGAGTGGACGGGTGCAGATCGAGAATAGTGAGGGGAAGCCCTCCGCAAATGAGCGGGGCCCAGCCCACCTATCTAGTCAAAAGAGGGTACCATAACCGAACCCAACAGTAATGGATGTCCCATGCACAGAACAGGCATCAGACGGATCACCGATTGCCAGAATTGGGACCCGCCTGATCTAGAGGCAAAAGCCAGCAGTTGACCATGAAGGTACTTAGCGTGAAAAATCTCTAGCCT
The DNA here is from genome assembly GCA_904067115.1 of Aegilops sharonensis. Classification (NCBI taxonomy): domain Eukaryota; kingdom Viridiplantae; phylum Streptophyta; class Magnoliopsida; order Poales; family Poaceae; genus Aegilops; species Aegilops sharonensis. The sequence goes on along the minus strand of LR880972.1, from coordinate 6,780,581 downwards.
GAGACCGCCCTCCTCAGTCTGGATCCGCCAGAGCCATTTGGAGAGGAGGGCAATATTCATCCGCTTGGATGAGATGACCCCAAGTGTCACATCCCTAGCTTATTTTCAAAGCCTCAGAATCCTTTTAAAAATGATCAAGATAAAATTGCTTCAAATAAGTCCAGGAAAATGTTCCTGTTATCATCTGGAAATATTGGCAAGAGGTAAAATCCAAACCAATATTTTTGGTATCTCAGAAACATTTATTTTGGGCATTTGAATTAAATCAATAGCTATTTGAATTGGATTTATATCTACTATTAAATAAATATAGGTCCAAAAGTTCTGAAATATTTTGTGGAGCATTGGTTTAATTCTTTTAGCTCCTAAAAATATTTTCAGAAGAAAAAAAATTGAATTGGTTTCAAAACCAAATTCAAAACAAACCTGCAAAAATAGAAAACAGAACAGAATTAGAAAAAAATAGGAAAGGACAAAAACCTTACCTGCAGCCCACCTGGCGGCCCAGTAGGCCGACCTAGCCCACCAGGGGCAAAGGCGTCTTCCACCTCGCGCCAGTCAGACGCAGAGCGTGTGCCCGACGCGCGCGCGCCCGTAGCTCACCACCTCCTGCTTGCCGCCGACCGCCTAGAGCTGGCTAAGGGCGCCACGCAACCCCTCTGGCCCTCTCTCACTCTCCCTGGACCTTTCCCCCTCCTCTGCTCTCTCTCTCTCTCTCTCGCGCGCGCAGCCCGAGCGGAGCTCATCACCACCGCTCACCATTGCCGCACCCAGAGCCTCCCACTCGACCCCTCGGCCTGCCCAGTAGCTCGGCTATCCCGTCCTCGAGCTCCTCACCAAGCCGCACGGCGCCGGAAGCCCCTGGACACCGCCAGCTCCTCCGTTCCCCTCCTCGGCCACCGGAGATCGCCGCCGTCGATTCACCGCCTCCGCCGCATCCCCGAGTCCGCTGAGACCATCCTCGACCCCGCTGTGAGCTTCGCCATCGTTTCCCCCTCTCCCTGTGCTCTACTTCCCTCTCTAGCCGCCGTTCGCAACGAGCCGAGAGCTCTTCGCCGCAGGCCATGTCACCGCCATAGCCACCTTTGCCGGAGCTCGCACTCGAGCACACCACTGCGCTCAGTGCCTCCCCACGAGCCCGCAGCACGCCCCAGCTCGCCTTCCCGTGCCCCCTAGCTCTCACTCGCATCTCGCCCGAACTCCGGCCGCCGCGGAAGTGCTCGCCGCCGTCAACCCCGGCCATCCCAGCTGCTGCCGCTACCACCACTAGATGCGCAAGAACGCCAGGAAGCCGTAGGAGCAAACCCTGCCTCAAACCGTGGGCTGTAGCGAGATTCCGACGATCTCCGCTTCGCGAAATGCTCGTCGCCGATGAAACTCCGGCGACTGATTACATGGCTCATCATTAGCCACTAATGACCCAGCTAAACCACCTCTAGAGCCACCGCCATGTGGGCCCCAGTGTCTAATTAGGTTAGTCTAATTTTCTGTTAAGATTAGTACTAATCTGTGTGGACCTCACGTGTCAGCTTTGACTTTGGTCAAGTCAACGTTGACCGGTCCCACCCGACATACACCCAAACCAGCCTGAGACACTGATGTATGGGTCCCACAGGTGAGGTTTGACCTGGCCGACCCAGTTGACCTGCTGACCTTAGCCTTACGTCATGCTGAAGCAGTAAGTATTTTCTGGAATTAAAATAAATCAGAAAAGGTTTATAAATTTCAGAAAATGCTCTAAACTTCTAAAAATCATAGAAATTAATCTATAGCTCAGAATGAAACAAATTATATATGAAAAATGATCAGAAAAATCCAATCTATCCATCTGTACTATTTTCATGCATGATAGAACAACTTAGGGCTGCTGTTTAGGCCAAATCATATAAATGGCATTTAACCCTCACATATGAAGTTTGAATTTGAACCTAAGGTTCAAACCAACTCCATTTAACATGTTGCTAGTTGCATTAGCTCAAAACACAGCATATTGCCATGTCATAGCATGCATCATATTGAGCATTGCATTGATCGTGTTTCCTTCTGTGTTGCCGGTATTTGTCCCCTCTCGATAGACGTGGTTCCGACGACGTGATCAATGACACCGATGAAGAACTATACTATCTTCAGAAGTGCCAGGCAAGCAAACCCCCCTTGTTCATTCCGATACAATCCCACTCTCTCGCTCCTGCTCTCTTTTACTGCATTAGGACAACAACGATTCAACTGTTACTTGCTGCGGTAGTTGAACCCCTTATCCTCTGCATGACCTGTCATTGCCACAGTAAATAGATGAAACCCACTAGCATGAGTAGGAGTTGTTTGAGCCCTGATGTGCCTACTCATTCATGCTTGTTTGTCATGCCTGCTACTGCTTAGAGTTGAGTCAGGTCTGGTTCATACGGGATGAATCGGAGGTGTGTAAACTTGTCCTACTGTGTGTGAGCTAAGTGTGTGAACACGATTTGGTAAAGGTAGCGGTGAGAGGCCATGTAGGAGTACATGGTGGGTTGTCTCATTGAAACCGTCCTCAGGAACTGAGTTCTGTGTTTGTGATCCATGAACAGCTACTACCACACATTGGGCCCGAAACCAATGGACCCCCTCGACCTATTAACTGCCCTTGCCCTCTGTCCAGGAGTTGCAACTAGTTTCTCGTGTTTGTAGGATATGTGTTGGAGGCCGTGCGTAGCGCTGACCCTAGGGGTGGGCTATGATGCGGTAGATACACCATGGCCCGGTGTACCGAGCGCCCGTTTGGTGTCTCGGGAACCCTGCACACATCGTTTGGGGCTGTGAGCGAAACTCCGGCCGGATCTCCTCACGGATGGAACCCGAATAGGCGATAAACCTGGACTAGAGACTTGTGTGGTTAGTCAGGTCGTGGCCGACTCTCTTGCCAGGCTTCCGCTTGAAGGTTGCCGAGATACACGACGTGTACATGGTGGTAAGTGGCGAGAGCGTGTGTGAAGAAGTACACCCCTGCAGGGTTATAAATGATCTATTCGAATAGCCGTGTCTGCGGTAAAGGACTTCTGGGTTGCCTATAACAGTTCATAGACAAGTGAAAGTGGATACTCTAAAATGCGCAAGATAAACGTGAGTGCTATGGATGGCGTTCTCGTAGGGACACGGGAGCGGATCCATAGTGGTGTATTGATATGGTGAATATGTGGACTCGTGTGCGCCACCTCAAAAGAGTTACTTGAAGTCGTAGTTTAGGATAGCCACCGAGTCAAAGCTGGCTTGCTGCAGTTAAACCCCACCATCCCTTTGTTGATAATGATGCATATGTAGTTAGTTCTGATGTAAGTCTTGATGGGTACATTTGTACTCACGTTTGCCTATTTTATGTTTTGCAGAGAGATGTCAGTCTCGCTAGTAGTTCCATGTGGACTCCGACGTTTAGCTTGTTACCTCAGCTATGATCTTGTACCCTCGACAGGATCTGGTAGATAGTCAGGCTTCTAAGCCTTTTTCATTTGTAGATGTCTGTACTTAGACATGTTTAGCTTCCGCATGTGCTTTGATTTGTATGCTCTGAATGCTGGGTCGAGAGACCCATGTTTGTAATATCTCGCTCCTCGGAGCCTAATGAATAAATACTTGAGTCGTAGAGTTATGTTGTGATGCCATGTTGTATTTACACATATCGAGCATATTGTGTGTATGATTGAAATGCTTGGTATGTGTGGGATCCGACAACCTAGTTGTTTAT
>LR880972.1:6691665-6711734 GCA_904067115.1 Aegilops sharonensis | reverse complement strand
TGTTGAGGATATAGCTACGGAGTGTGAACCGCCCCGGAGGGGCCGGTTTACCCTCGTGCGTGATCCAGGCCCGTATGGAGGCCTGGAGCCCAGAAGGGAATTAAGATCCATACCTGTAAACCGCCGTATACTGTAACTTGTATTGTAAGACAAGAAAGGAGAGACCAAACCGGACTCCTGTATGAGTCGGATTGGGATTCTGTAAGCCGGCCGGGCGTTAACCCGTGTATATAAGGGGACGACCCGGCGACGAGTTAGGAGAGAGAGATTCGAGGCTAAGGCAAAGCTATTGCTCCCTAGTCGCCGAATCATATCAATTACACCACAACTGGACGTAGGTTTTTACCTTCATCGAAGGGGCCGAACCAGTATAATTCCCGTGTCTTGTGTCCGCATTAACCCCTCTAGGTTAACCCGAACGATGGCCCTGCGACTAAGTCCTTTCACGAGGACATCTGCCGTGACAAATCCACGACAATATCTGTGAGGGGTGCGGTCCCAAAGTTGCACCAAAAATATCTGTGTCGGGATAATATACTGCTTTCAAAATCCTCGCGCTCAGAGACAAGGGGTTTTGCAACATACGCCAGGACTGCCGAGCTAGAAGGGCCAAGTTAAAGAGCTCCAAATCCCGAAAGCCAAGTCCACCGAGATGCTTAGGTAAGGTCATCACGTCCCACGCCACCCAACTGGGCTTCCGTTTTCCTTGTTTGCTTCCCCACCAGAATTGTCTGATTAGCAAAGTAACACTTTCACATAGTCCCCGGGGAAGCCGAAAACATGCCATCGAGTATACTGGTATTTCTTGGGCCACTGCCTTGATCAACACCTCTTTCCCTGCCGAAGATAACAACTTTTCCATCCAACCTCTCACCTTTTCCCAGACTCGATCCCTCAAGTATTTGAAGGTACCGTTCTTCGAGTGGCCAACCTCTGTTGGCATTCCTAGATACCGATCACTAAGGGATTCGTTGTGCACATTTAGAACATTCTTCATATCATCTCTCACCGCTTGCGGGCATCCTCTATTGAAAAAAATCGAAGACTTGTCGTGATTTATCCTCTGCCCAGATGCCAAACAATATGTTTCCAGTAGGTTTGATACCGCTATTGCCCCTTCATTCCCTGACTTAAAAAGCAGCAGGCTGTCGTCTGCGAAAAGAAGGTGGTTAACGGCCGGGGCCGTGGGTGCCACCTTTAATCCAACAATATTTGACAACAAAGAACTGGTTTTCAGGAGGCACGAAAGGCCCTCCGCTGCAATTAAGAAGAGATAAGGGGATATCGGATCTCCCTACCTTATACCTCTGCTCGGCATAAACTGATCAAGCCTTTCACCATTAAAGAGCACCGAAAAGGAAACTGACCGCACCATGCTCATAACAGTTTTTATCCAAGCCGTGGCAAAACCTAGCTTACCCATGATGGCTTCCAGATAGTCCCATTCCAGCCTATCATATGCTTTCATCATATCGAGCTTAAGTGCACAGTAGCTGTTGGCTTTCGCTTTACTCCGCTTCATAAAATGAAGACACTCATACGCACTTACAATGTTATCCGTAATGAGCCTTCCTGGGATGAAGGCCGATTGCTCCTCTGATATAATATCCAGTAAGATTTGCTTGAGCCTGTTTGCAATAACTTTGGATGCCACCTTGTATAGAACATTGCATAGGCTAATAGGTCTAAACTGTGACAAGATGGTAGGATATGTTACCTTGGGAATAAGAACGAGGATAGTATCGTTGATACACTCCGGGATGTCCTCCCCTCTAACAATCTGTAGCACTGCCTCAGTCACCTCCACTCCACAAAGCTCCCAGTGTCGCTGATAAAAATGTGCCGGAAAGCCATCTGGACCCGACGCCTTGGTCGGGAACATCTGGAACAGAGATGTCTTGACCTCATCGCTAGAATACGGGGCACACAACATCTCATTCATACCCGCCGTTACCTTTGATGGGACACTGTTTAAGACCGTCTCCATGTTGCTCACCCCCTCCGTGGTATATGAGTCTTGTAGAAATCATTTACCATGGCCTTCAACTCCTCCGGATCATCTGTTAGCACCCCTAGCGAATTCTTCAAAGCTTCAATCATATTCTTCTTTTGGCGAATGCTTGCCCGTAGGTGAAAGAACTTGGTATTCCTGTCTCCCGCGGTGAGCCATTCCACTCTTGATCTCTGCCGCCACATGAGTTCCTCCCTGTGGTCAGCTCCACCAGTTTTTCGTTGATCTTGAGCTCGACGTGTGTTGGTGCAGTTCGGCTAGCATCTGTTCTGAGCTTCTCTAACTCCCCCTTCAACTGTTTGATCTCTTTGCGAACACTCCCGAACGTATCCCTGTTCCACCGCCCCAAATCTTGTGACAGCGTTGCAAGTTTAGCTCTGAGTTCTTCAACTCCGGTGGTGGCTCCAGGGTTAGCCCATGCCTCCGAAATCTTGCTGCTCCATGATTCGTGACCCTCCCACATGACCTCGTATTTGAACGAGTTTGGCATTGGGTTCATCTGTTGCTCTCTATTCATTCTCGCCAAGATAGGGCTATGATCTGATGTAGCTGCAACTAGGTGTAAGAGATCAGCCAAGGGAAAACGAGCTTGCCACTCCGCCGAGACCAAGGCCCTATCGAGCCGTACCCTAGTAAATGTTCCTCCCGTGACCTTTTTTTCGGAAGTCCATGGAATACCAGCAAAGCCAATGTCTAGCAACATGCAAACATCGATGACATCTCTGAAAACTTGGATTTGTGCATTGCTGCGTTGTCCAATTCCTACATGCTCTTCCGGACGTAACACTTCATTGAAATCACCAAGACACAGCCAGGGGAGGTTGCTCAAAGTGCTGATGTTTTTTAACGTGTCCCATGTCTGGTGTCTCAAATGAGTTGAAATCCTCACAGGACACGCCTGAAGATGCCGCCTCAACACAGGCTCAACTAGCCGGGGGTCATACAGTGCTTAGCCCGGCAACATTGGGGCAGGAGTTAAGGAAGGATCTTGAAGGTGTGCCCAAGAAAAAGGAGAGGAAGAGACAGGGGATGATAGGCTCGGCTGCCTACAAACAAGCCAGAGCACGTAGCAGCAAGAAGGTGGATTTTGAAGAGCGTGTACCCGTCAAAGGTGCGGCCATGTTCCATGTCACGGGCGAGCCGATGCTACCGCCGAAACCGCTGGAGGCACTATCAGGGGATCTCAGGAGACTGCACGACCATGTGATGTTGACTGAGAAAAGCCTGCTAGCCTCGAAGGATCCAGGATATCCGACATACACGGCTCGTGTGCCTGAGGGGAAGTGCTACGTCGACACATGGCCCGCGGAGGTGTTCTTCCCGCGGTTTGACCATATCTTCAAGATGTTTCAGACAAGGTGGCTCGATTTTACAATCGTCCGCCTTTTTGTGCTACATATGAGCTCTATCATGAAGACAGAAGAAGTCTCGCAAATCTGTGTGGCGGATCCGTACTACATGCACGAGTCCTTCTTGAGTCTCGGCGACTTTGAGCGTGGTACAAAATAAGAACCAGGAAATTGTCCTCCTGCCTTATCATCCAAAGTAAGTCAGTTTCGGACAACCCTTTCATACATTTCAATCATTCCTTCTCGCTCATATGGAGAATAATTTGAGGTGTCTTTTTCCCTGCAGCAACGGGCGCGTCGTCCTTATCGTTCTTTACCCGCGAGTCTCCCACGCCGTATATTTCGACCCTACCAGAAAGTATGAGAAGAAGGACTACACCCACATAATGAATATTCTAGATGATGCTCTCCAAGGCTTCAGCACTAGGGGTGGCCACCTGTAGATCAGGAAACAAAGGAACAAGAAGTTGGGTTTCTCGCATAAAACTAACTTCTGCTGCATCCATGTCCCAAAACCAAGCAAGAAAGATGGATTCTATCTCCTCCATCTCATGATTGAGTTGAGCACGGATCACCAAAAGCTTCGCACGACAAGCAGAAACGATGATCATATCCGCAAGTGGGAAGAATCTCATGGAGAAGCGGATTATAAACTTAGAGATGACTTCATTCGCATCCAAATGGGACATTGCAACGATCATCATGAAAGAAGTCATCGATGAGAAGGGGATGTTCCACCAAGGCCCTATATCCCGAGCAACGTCATGACCTCACGCCGTTCAAGAAGCTACGGTCCATCCTTGATGATATGGAAGGATGAAACTTCTAGTGATTTACGATGCCGATGATGATGATATGTGTTGGTTGAACTTGTATACTTACTGTAGCGATGAAACTTTGTGATGTCCACGGTCCCTGCCGAACTTGCATAACGCTACTTTGTTAGTTTGGGTACGATGACCCGTGTACCTCTAGTTAATTAGTTTGCGTACTATATGTTGCATCTAGTTGCTAAGCCTTTCTTTTTCGTGCTGCTCTATTATATTTTGTTGCATATGATTGTACATTCTCTTGATGAAGATGCATCTCTCACAGGTACCTAGATTCTTGATGGCGAAGAAGAAGTGATATGTCGTGTACAAAGGGAAGGTTGCGGGAGTGTATGACGAGTGGCCTGAGTGTCAGGCGCAAGTGGATGGGGTCTCGGGCACCAGCCATAAAGGCTTCAAAAGCTGACAAGAAGCAGAAGCTAGTTACTTGAGGTTCACGCTAGCGCGAGAGAGGACTCATAACCGCCGCTTCATGTACTGCATAGTTTCGCTCTCACTCATAGTGATAGCTCTTTTCGCATATATCATTGTTTAGATGGATGACGATGTAGTTGTAAGTATTCGAGACTTGTATCGCTATTTTTGAAATGATGACGAGATACCATTTTGTGTTGGATGATGATTATGATGATGATCACCTTGTATCGCTATGTATATGCTATGATTACATTTGTATGTGTATGATATGCTAGAGATTATTGTATAAAGCCCTAAACAAAATTCAGCAGCACAAAATATGAAGCAGTTTTTTTAAAAAAAACTAATAATAGTAGCGCAGGGTATGGCTTTAGCAACAGCGAGTTCTTAGCAGTAGCGCTCTTTGTACAAGGGCGCTGCAACTATTAGCAGCAGCGCTTGTTGCAGACCAACGCTGCTGCTATCCCTAGGTAGCAGTAGCGCTGGTCAGGCCGTGCTGTTGATAAGCATTAGCTATAGCGCCGTATCAATAGCGCGGTCACCCGCGCTACTGATAAACATTTAACCCGCGCTACTGCTAGGCTTTTCCCTAATAACCCATCTCCATCGAAACATGCATCCATCAACAGCGCCCAACTCCTAGCGGCAGAGCAGCCGTCTGAGCCGAAGCCTTGGAGAGTAGCCGCGGCCTTGGCTGCATGGGAGTCCCGATCCAGATGGAAGGTGCCCCCGCTGCCAGGGAATCCCGATCCAGATCGAATGAGATCTGGGCTGCCTGGGACGATGGAGAAGCAGGAAAAAAACAAGACGAGCGTGCCCCGCCGTCGTTGTCCGCCAGTGGGAAGGGGTGTTCTGCCTTCGAGGTGAAGTTTTTTTTGGCTAATATCTGATCGCTTATAATTTTCTTCCCTCCCAAGGTTGCAACTGAGCTTTGGCTAATATGAAGGATCTAACAATGCTGACAATATGGTGTGAGTCTAAGACGGACCTCTACCGTGTAACACAGAGCCTCAAGTCGATCCAACTGCCATGTAAAAATCTAGATGGCTTTTGTGGCACATCAGCGATCAAGTACTTTAAACATCTCGAGGAGATAGCTCTTGATCATGAAGTGGGTCCCAAGATTTTCTTTGTCTATACAGCATCAACATCCTGGTAATAAAGCGTGATGTACTTGCCTACTATTTAATTTGGAGAGCATTAAGCTGCTTCCTCCTCACCTCTTCCTGCTAATGGTGGCATTCTCTTATTGCACACAGTAAAAGTTGCGAGTTGCTAATGGCTCTGTAATAACTAGCTGCTAATTGGTTGATGATCATTCATGTCGCATCATCATGATCAAGATTATCGAATGAGTTTGGCCTCTTTGCTATCATGTCGATTTGGTGGCTTCCCCACAGTTTCACACCTAGGCTTTATTTATTTGTAACAGATCAAGTTAATGACCTGTTGAGCCGAGCAAAAGAGTATATTTTTTAGGTATTGCTGTAGAAAATACTTTTACTTTGTTGTTGGGTATGTATTTGGTCCCGGTCAACTTAATTGGAGTATTATTTGTCACAAATTTAGCACTGCGATATTATTGTTTGCGAGAATTCTAGAATCTTGATTTAATTAATATGAGTATCAATAAATACTACCAAGAAAGTCATCAGGTGAGCTGCTCTTTGAATTACAAGAAGAAATACCTCAAAACAGATTGATACTCCCTCCGTTTTTATTTACTCTCCATATTAGAGTTGACTGAAGTCAAAATTCGTAAAGTTTGACCAAGTTTATAAAAAACAATACAGACATTTATCATAATAAATCTATACGATGTGAAAGTACATTCAATAATAAATCTAATATTTTTGATTTGTTATTGTATATCTTAGTATTTTTGTTTATAAACTTGATCAAAGTTATGCGAACTAAATAAAAACGGAGGGAGTACAAAATAAAAGAGAGGAAATATAGAACAAGTGTCAAACATGACTTGCCGAGAAAATTCACTTGATATAACTTATTGTGCTTTTTACAGCTCAAGTGCAACATATTAATATCAAGCTGATACACCCGACCCTGGGTGGATCTGTCTCCTCTCTGGCCCGAAAGCCGCTTGAATGGCCTGCGGCATGACTCCTTAGCTAGATTATCTACAGTGATGTTTCCTTAAAAATAGCATTTGTAGGCATATTACTTTTTTCTTTCCCGGGCTTTGAATAGTTTTTGAGTCCAAAATGCACCTGGCTTCTGTAATAGCAATGTCAAGATGTAGACAAGACATCGAGCATGTACAAAATCAAGTTATTAATAAAAACAAAATAAAAGATATGACACCTAAGAAGCAATCAGCAGCAAGCCGCAACAATCAGTAACACAAACCATCAAAAAGAGTTGCGGGCAAATTAACTCTGAGCAACCTTTTCGCCAAGGTGTCGCCATGAATTGTCCAGTGCTGGTCCCATGCCTCTTTCACATTTGCATGTCACATGATGTGGTGAGGTGAGGGCGAGGATACACGCAGGTGCGACCGTGCCATATTGTCTCATCTGCATATATGCCCCCAACCCATGCACGCGTGGGCCGACTAACACAGAGTCCCCTTGACAATAATAATCAGTTGATGTATGTGTAATTTAAGTTTCAATAAAATACTTAGCAAAGTACTGGAGAGAGAGACAAAGGCATCACACATCCCCGTCTCCATCGGCTTCCCCTCTCATCTCGCGAGAACCCTAGTAGCCACACTCTTCTTCGGATGAGGCCGCTGGACATGGGCGACCCTGGCGGCAGCTCGTCGTCCTGGTTTAAAGTGCAACATGTCAATATCAAGCTGACGATATGGATCTACAGCCTCTCTGGCCCTAGAAGCGGCCCCGATGACATGCGGGGCGGTGACCTAGTCAGATTTTTTATAGTGGTTTTATATGGAAAAATAGCATTTTAGACGGCTTAATTTGTGCTTTCTAATACAATGTAAGATCTAGCCAAGACATCAAGCGTGCACACCTTCCAATTATTAATAAGAATAAAACAAATATATCACACCAAAAAAACCAATAAGCAGAACGCTACAAGAATCAACATCACCAACCACCGCGACAACACATGAACTGCGAGAGAGAGGTTCTTCAAAACCAATGCCTAAATGAAGAGAACGACAGGGCAAAACACAAATGTCACATGATCCAAAAATTGAACACCAGATTATGGATTTCACCTCTAAGATTAATTACGAGAAAGCTTTCCGTCAAGGTATTTGCCCGACAGAGGGAGGGGAGAGAGAGATAGTACCGTGGCAGTCCCCATTTTTTTCTCATGTGCATGTCACATGATGTGATGAAAGAGAGCGTCCACATGTGAGAGCACTCGCACCATTTTGTCCTATATGCTCCATGTGCATGCCCCCAATGAGCGTGCGCCTGGGGCAGGACCCTGGCGACGTTCACTCGCAAGAGTCTCCTCGAAAGTAATAATCAAAGGACGTACGTGTATTTTAAATTTCAATATAATACTTGAGATGAAGTACAGCTCTTTCAAATGAAGAGGAGATAAGAATCTAATGAGCTTGCCCAATCAGATTCTAGTGTTTGAAACCTAGGCATAGCTAGCGTCCTGAGGAATTAACAAGAGGCAGAAGAGGCACGACAGTAGAGGCACAGCCAGTGCGATGCATGTGACAATGTAAGGAGATGAACCACTAGGAGAGAGAGAGAGAGACAGAGGCATCACTAGCCACTTGTCCCCGTCTCGGTCTGCTTCCGCTCTCCTCTCGCCGGTACACTAGCCACTCTCTCACTGGATGAGGCCACCGGACATGGGTGACCCAGGCGGCAGCTCCTCGGGCAAGCAGGAGCTGCAGCCGGAGGTGGTTCTCTACACGGCGTCAGCGTCAGCGTCGCGCCGCAGAGCACGCACCTCCGCCGACCGCTACGCCTTGTGCGCCCTGCTGCGCGGCTACGGCCTGGCCGTGGACGTGCGCGACGTGTCCAGGAGCAAAGCGCACCGCTGCGAGCTCAAGTCGTTGCTTGCGGCTCGGGGCTGCGCCTTCTCCCTCCCGCAGCTCCTCGTGGGCGGCCGGCTCGTCGGCGGCCCTGAGGATGTTAGACAGCTGCACCAGGCCGGCGGGCTGCGGCAACTCCTGGACGCCGCCCCAAGGCCGAGCCCGGCCTTCGTCTGCCAAGCCTGTAAGAGGGTCGGCTCCGGGCCATGCCCAAAGTGCAGCGAGTCCCGCAACAAGATGCTGGATCACGGCATTGTTGAGGAGGAGGAGGAGAGGGTTGTCCTTTTTTATCCAACCCAAGGTAACACTTCCTTTCTCTCCTTCCTATCCCTCTACTACTATAGCTTGAGTTAGCTGAATAGGCGCAGCTTGGATCTGGTCATGGGATGGCATGCCATGGTGATCGCCGCAAGTGCGCACACCTAGCTCACGTCGGGCATCGTGGGTTGGCACGACAGGTAGGCTGGGCTTAGGCAGGAAACTTCCTTCTGTCACGACAGTGCAAATGAAGCTTCATACATCGCGTATCCTACTAGTACGTCGCCACCCGAATCAGTTGAATAAATCTGGGTTGCTTGCTGTCTTGGTGCATGTTGTCCATGTCTTGCAAACAATAATAGTTCATGTAGATAATGTACTGGGGCTCTAGTGCCGGGAAGAAATCTGTAGCAACCATCAAACTGTCGTGGTACCATCATCTCTGCTACAGTGGTGGGAATGGGCCATCCGCATTGTCATAGCCACCGTCCCAGGGCCAAGGTCTTAGTGGGGTTTGAAAGAAAATCATTTTGGTTTTGGTCGTTCTAACAAAATATAGTTGTATAAAATGACTTGGAAATCTAAAGTATTTCAGTTACCATCTACTCCTACATACTAGTGGTAAAGAACATACGATGCCTTAGTGAAGTTACGGGGTTGACTCTAGAATGTACCTATATTTTTCTGTACTTCCTTTGAATTTTAAATTTATGGTTTATCAATTCATCCAAAATTAACAACAAAATGTTTTGAAATTCATGAACTTAGTCATAAAAATAATAAATGAAATCCAAAACACTGGCCACAGCAGAGGCCTCCACCTCCTGCATCGGTCTCTCATCAACACAATTATCAATGCTAATGTGTATGAATTACATCAAACAGGTGACTGCTGCCACTAAAAAACTGGTGACTGCTGTTGTTTGCCCATAAAAAAAGTAGGACCTTGCGTCGGCGACACATCCAAGCTGTCAGCGCTAGAGGCTCCTTCTCCGCATCTCCTCCTCTCGCCCATTGTCAGTGTGGTACCGGGCATAACCTCCATCGTGGGTGGCTGCGGGGATTTAGTGCCGTGGGTTCCAAGCAAGGCAGAGATGTAGAGGGCAGAGGCCCTTGATAGGTTTCTGACTAGCGCACCATAGCAACAAATGGCGACATCAGCAGGCATTTTGCGATGGCATTGTTAAAATATATTGCCCATCTCTTTCCGTTAGTTGGGACTTTTGTAGCAACTGGCTGAAGCATGAATTCAATATGATATCAGAGCCAAGAGCTCTTGAGTTTAAGACCCCGCCAACACAATATTAAAGCAAAAAAAAAAGTTTCTGCAGCCTACATTGATCCCACATCGAAGGACTAAATAAGCCTAGACATGAAGGGGAGTGTTGAAATATATTACCCGTCTTTCTCCATCAGTTCGGACTTTTGAAGCAACTGGATGAAGCCTGAATTCAATCGGCATCCAGGCTACTCGACTGTTGTTTTTTGTGATAGTGAGTGTGGACTCATGGCAACATGGTGCCGGCTTTGGTATTCGATGTCTGGCGCATCTACGACATCATTCAAGGATGATTGTCATCAGACCCATGCAGCCGACGGCTTCATGTCAATCTGGCAGGTGGAGCACATGAAGATCGGCTAGGGCTTCATATATACAAGTGTGTCGTCAATGACGCATGCCCTATAGATAGCGATATCGGCCTACTTGTGGCGAGGTGCAACGGCGTCGTTGGCCCCCACATCCAGCTAGGCCAGATAGACTAATACGGTAGGAAACTCCCAGATGGTGATGAGGCAGTGTCTAGAAGCAACGAGGAGGCAGCCCTCAACATGCTTCCAGCATTTTCTCCTATATTTTCCTCCTCTTTATGTAGGCCAATTTGTTGAGCATCAATGCTTAACTTTTCTTGCCATCACTGAATAATCAATCATATATGTTTGTGCACATCAACCGGTCTAGAGGGCAGGGATTGATCTACCTTCAAAAAAGTATCAAACCAATAGTTAACAAAATACCTAGGATACGACCGAACCAGCCGCGCGCCACCCGCCTTCCGGATGAACAAATCGCTTGGATAAAACATTTAGTAGATTTGTGGTGGTGGCTTGTGTTTTAAATATCCATCCGTTCATAAATATTAAATGTTTCTGATACTTTTAATATGTACTACACATAGACTGAAATGAGTCAACAAACACACTAAATCGTTTCTATGTATATCCGATTTAGAAAAAAGTTAGAACATCTTATATTTGAGAACGGAGGTAGTAGATATGCATAGCCACCTTAAGAAGGTGGTGACATGAAAACCAAAGTAGCTCTATTGACCTAAAACAGAGGCCGCACAAGGAAAAAGAAAATCCAATAGTGATAGCATATTAAATGGAGAAGCAGCTTCTGTGATTTTGAACTGCATTTAAATTTCTAGCTTTGATGTTCTAATTCGAATGAATGTAGTGTATAAACGCTTCTAATCACCTTCCCTCCAGTATATGTAAACGGTTGTAACTCCCGCCATGATCAATCACATTGTCTCCAAAGTGAAGAGTGCACTTCAAATTGTGGCTATGAAGACAGCAAACACTCTAGAATAAATGATCTATATCGATTATAAACATAGTACAAAGATTTGTCGCTTGTCGACATTGCATTCAACTAACTAGATGATATAGATTTGTTCTAAAAGGAGGATTACCACCGGCCTCTGCATACTAGGTGATATAGATACACTAGTTGCTGGGGGAGGTGCCTGCGCCATACTTGTCGGTGCGGGTGGATGCCTTGGTGTCATGGAGGGCAGCACATGTGTCGGCCTCCCATTTAGAATGACTAGAACAAACTCTCAAGCCGTCCAGGCGACCAACTCGGCAGCTACGCTTGTGCATTCGCCAACCTTGTTCATGGCGCGCTCCATCGCCAACCACCATGTGTTCTCTTCCAAAACTGGGCTGGGCGGGCCTCGTGGCGGGGATCCCTGTCTTGCCTAACAGTGAGGGCGCTGGGCTGGAGCGGCCATGGTACGTATTAGGTAGCGTCGTCAGGTAGCTTCTGCATGGTTAGGCATACAATGTCATTCGCGAGTATAGTACACACATTCAACTGTGTGAAATCGTGTGAACTTTGTTCAACACAGTTTCGACAATAATTTTTCTGTGTGAAATGTCAAACATATTGCCCATAGTTGAGCTCATAAAATCTTGTTCAATTTATCTCACACATGGTTTATTTATCAAACGTCGTGAGGTGCCCGCCAACATCACAAAGATTCATCCATGTAACCTGTCGGCAAGACATTGCACACAATTGTTTACTAGTGACCGTGCGCGATGTGCAAACCATGTGTGTGTCGCCGTGCATTGTTCGTTACTAGCAAGTGCGATTCGAGGGAGGCTTAACAGCACAATTTTCGCACTAGTGCAAGCATAGGTTAGCAAAACCATAATAACACTAGATGAGACCTGACTGCACATCACAATGACATAGCAATGCGGGCAAGCTAATTCGGTAATGCCAAACTTGCTGCCCTTATATTACAGAGCAATTGTTGTTTCCGAAAAGGGGAGTACCCCGGCCTCTGTGCATCAGAAACATGAAAACAAGTTCAAGTCATTGAATACCAAAAAAACTAAAAATAAAACACGACCACAACCAGCTGGACACAAGATTACATAGCTCATCCACAAGTTCTACGAGTGGTCGTCTGCCAAACTGGTTGAATAAACAAGGTTGAGCTTTTGTCTTTTATGAACTTTCTCNCAGCACAATTTTCGCACTAGTGCAAGCATAGGTTAGCAAAACCATAATAACACTAGATGAGACCTGACTGCACATCACAATGACATAGCAATGCGCGCAAGCTAATTAGGTAATCCCAAACTTGCTGCCCTTATATTACAGAGCAATTGTTGTTTCCAAAAAGGGGAGTACCCCGGCCTCTGTGCATCAGAAACATGAAAACAAGTTCAAGTCATTGAATACCAAAAAAACTAAAAATAAAACACGACCACAACCAGCTGGACACAAGATTACATAGCTCATCCACAAGTTCTACGAGTGGTCGTCTGCCAAACTGGTTGAATAAACAAGGTTGAGCTTTTGTCTTTTATGAACTTTCTCTCTGCCTGTTTATTTTTTATATGTGTTAGTGTTGGTTGTGAGCGTCCTAGTCATGCAGACAACGGGTGTGTGCTCATTGTGCTTGTATCTACGATGCTTCATTTTGAGTCAATAAAGTCTAGTCTTTATCAAAGAAATGTCTATAAGCAATTAGTTTATTCCACAATTTAAATGTGTTGATGGATATGACGAGTGAAGTACAAAGTAGAAAATCGATATAATTTAGCTTTTCTGAATGTCAGTTATGTGAATAGAAATAGATGTGAGTGTGACATGTACTGTTAGTTATTTCTTACATGCAACATCCATTGCGTAAATTAAATCGTTCTTTCTTGTCTATGTTTTTTTCCAGATATTTCAATAGGAGGTACAGGCAGAGAGATGGATGCCAGTATTAGTGTTTCTCTGGGTGCCATGAGACCCCTTCTTAAGAAGCTTGACATGATGCTACGTCCTGATGGATGCAAGTTAACCAAGGGGGTCAATGATAGGTCGCAGCTCCTCAAAGATGATCTTGAAGAAATATGCGCATACCTTGAAGATCTGATAGAGGTGGAGGACCCTCCCCTGGCGGCCAAATGTTGGATGAAAGAGGCACGGGAGTTATCTTATGACATCCAAGATTGTATTGACAACTTTGTGCCCCCTGAGTCTCTTGGATATAAATCTGACCACAAGATGACTCATGTTAAGATTCCCAAGAGGCTCAAGTGGCAGAAACAGATTGAATATGCAGGTCCTGATGTGTCAAGACATTTTATCTCCAAAACCATTTGTGCTGATGTCATTCGTGCTCCTAGGAAGCTCAAGTGGTACCAGCAGATGGTTGAAAAGGTATCAGAATTCAGGATCTATGCCCGGGAGGCAATCCAACGGTACAAGAGGTACCAGCTCCATTGTTGTAGCACCTCGGCGGCACGTAGATTTTCAGCCATTGGGCCTATGATGCCAATGCTGCCACTGNAGAATGACTAGAACAAACTCTCAAGCCGTCCAGGCGACCAACTCGGTAGCTACGCTTGTGCATTCGCCAACCTTGTTCATGGCGCGCTCCATCGCCAACCACCATGTGTTCTCTTCCAAAACTGGGCTGGGCGGGCCTCGTGGCGGGGATCCCTGTCTTGCCTAACAGTGAGGGCGCTGGGCTGGAGCGGCCATGGTACGCATTAGGTAGCGTCGTCAGGTAGCTTCTGCATGGTTAGGCATACAATGTCATTCGCGAGTATAGTACACACATTCAACTGTGTGAAATCGTGTGAACTTTATTCAACACAGTTTCGACAATAATTTTTCTGTGTGAAATGTCAAACATATTGTCCATAGTTGAGCTCATAAAATCTTGTTCAATTTATCTCACACATGGTTTATTTATCAAACGTCGTGAGGTGCCCGCCAACATCACAAAGATTCATCCATGTAACCTGTCGGCAAGACATTGCACACAATTGTTTACTAGTGACCGTGCGCGATGTGCAAACCATGTGTGTGTCGCCGTGCATTGTTCGTTACTAGCAAGTGCGATTCGAGGGAGGCTTAACAGCACAATTTTCGCACTAGTGCAAGCATAGGTTAGCAAAACCATAATAACACTAGATGAGACCTGACTGCACATCACAATGACATAGCAATGCGCGCAAGCTAATTAGGTAATCCCAAACTTGCTGCCCTTATATTACAGAGCAATTGTTGTTTCCAAAAAGGGGAGTACCCCGGCCTCTGTGCATCAGAAACATGAAAACAAGTTCAAGTCATTGAATACCAAAAAAACTAAAAATAAAACACGACCACAACCAGCTGGACACAAGATTACATAGCTCATCCACAAGTTCTACGAGTGGTCGTCTGCCAAACTGGTTGAATAAACAAGGTTGAGCTTTTGTCTTTTATGAACTTTCTCTCTGCCTGTTTATTTTTTATATGTGTTAGTGTTGGTTGTGAGCGTCCTAGTCATGCAGACAACGGGTGTGTGCTCATTGTGCTTGTATCTACGATGCTTCATTTTGAGTCAATAAAGTCTAGTCTTTATCAAAGAAATGTCTATAAGCAATTAGTTTGTTCCACAATTTAAATGTGTTGGTGGATATGACGAGTGAAGTACAAAGTAGAAAATCGATATAATTTAGCTTTTCTGAATGTCAGTTATGTGAATAGAAATAGATGTGAGTGTGACATGTACTGTTAGTTATTTCTTACATGCAACATCCATTGCGTAAATTAAATCGTTCTTTCTTGTCTATGTTTTTTTCCAGATATTTCAATAAGAGGTACAGGCAGAGAGATGGATGCCAGTATTAGTGTTTCTCTGGGTGCCATGAGACCCCTTCTTAAGAAGCTTGACATGATGCTAGGTCCTGATGGATGCAAGTTAACCAAGGGGGTCAATGATAGGTCGCAGCTCCTCAAAGATGATCTTGAAGAAATATGCGCATACCTTGAAGATCTGATAGAGGTGGAGGACCCTCCCCTGGCGGCCAAGTGTTGGATGAAAGAGGCACGGGAGTTATCTTATGACATCCAAGATTGTATTGACAACTTTGTGCCCCCTGAGTCTCTTGGATATAAATCTGACCACAAGATGACTCATGTTAAGATTCCCAAGAGGCTCAAGTGGCAGAAACAGATTGAATATGCAGGTCCTGATGTGTCAAGACATTTTATCTCCAAAACCATTTGTGCTGATGTCATTCGTGCTCCTAGGAAGCTCAAGTGGTACCAGCAGATGGTTGAAAAGGTATCAGAATTCAGGATCTATGCCCGGGAGGCAATCCAACGGTACAAGAGGTACCAGCTCCATTGTTGTAGCACCTCGGCGGCACGTAGATTTTCAGCCATTGGGCCTATGATGCCAATGCTGCCACTGCCTTGTGAGAAAACTTGTTCCGGCCTAGTAATTGATGCTCGGATGAGCAACTTTATCAACTCTTTGTCTAACGACGCGGATCAGCAGCTGAAGGTGGTGTCTATTCATGGATCTGGATGTCTTGGGAAAACAATGCTTGCCAAAGTGTTGTACAATAAAATTGGGAGGAAATTCCATTGTCGGGCTTTCGTCCGGGTGTCCAAAAAGCCTGATATGAAGAGGCTTTTCTGCGACATGCTATCACAATTCCAGCGGAAGCAGCCCCAAGCAAGCCAAGACGCTTCCGATGAATTTCGCGTTACGGCTGAAAATATCAGGAATTATCTACATGGCAAGAGGTACTTATTTTCCACATGCAAATTGTATGTACTAGTTGTATTGCAAAGTATGTACTTATTTTCGACATGGTCCAGAATTGCATGTACTACACTAAATCCCTACTGGTTGCTCTTTTGTTTTTGAAAAAAAAAAGGCATGATGATATATAGTCAATTTCTGAAAAGATGTTTTTCAGACAAGCTTGATATCCAAGTGAGCTAGAAAAGGTCGATAGTAAGCTTTACAGTGAGCTAGAAAAGGTTAATACCATATAAGTCCTGCACATGTATGGACTAAAAATTCTTTGTTTTCTAACATATCCAAGTGTTGTTACTGTTAGCCTGACACATAAGTGTGACATGCAGGTATCTACTTGTTGTTGATGATTTATGGGATACCTCAGCATGGGATGTTATTAATCAGCTTTTTCCCAAGTTTAGTCAAGGAAGCAGAATAATAACAACTACACAGATTGAAGAAGTTGCATTAGCATGTTGCAGCGATGACCCAGAACAAGTTTTTGAGATGAAACCTTTGGATTATGATCACTCAAGGAAGCTATTCTTTGACAGGATTTTTGGTTCTGAAAGTAACTGTCCTGGAGAACTGAAACAAGTTTCAAGCCAAATTGTAGAAATATGTGGTGGTTTGCCGCTAGCCACCATCAGCATTGCTAGTCTTTTAGCAAACCAGCCTTCTGTATCAGTGGATTTATTGACACACATACACGATTCGCTAGTGTCTTGTTTGACATCAAATTCAACTTCAGAAAGAACGAGACAAGTACTGAACCTCAGCTACAACAGCCTTCCTCATTACCTCAAGACATGCTTGCTCCAACTTGGTATGTATCCAGAGGGCTCCGTAATCTTCAAACATGACCTGGTCAGGCAATGGGTGGCTGAAGGGTTTCTTGCTGAAAGTGAAGGGCAGAATATGGAAGAAGTTGCAGGGATGTATTTCGATGAACTAGTTGATAGAAGATTCATCCAACCTGTGTCTATCAACTTCAACAATGAGGTGGTGTCCTGCACAGTTCAGAACATGGTTCATGATCTTATTGCACACAAGTCTGCAGAAGAGAATTTTGTTGTGGTAGTAGATCACGATCGAAAGATTTTGGCACTTTCTCATAAGGTCCGTCGTCTATCTCTCCAACTTGGTGATGCAAAATATGCCCAGATACCAGCAAACATCATAAAGGCACAAGTACAGTCACTTGGATATTTTGGAGTATCAGAGTGTATGCCTTGTATCGGAGAGTTCAAACTTGTTCGTGTTCTAAATCTTCAGCTGTCCAGTCATTGTCATGGTGAGCAAGACCGGTTCATAGACCTCACTAGAATATCAGAACTGTTCCATCTGAGATATCTGAAGATTGTTTGTGATGTCTGCATAAAACTTCCAAACCGTATGAGAGGGCTGCAATGTTTGGAGACACTGGATGTTATGGATACACCAAGAGGCACTTATGTTCCATGGGACATTATATATCTCACACGCTTGTTGCACCTCAGCCTTCCTCCTCACACAAATCTGCTGGATTGGTCTGTCAGTGATGATATGAGCCTTTGCAAGCCGAACCACCTGCAGGATCTTTGCATTTCTACACCGCCTTCTTCAGATTACGACCATTTGTATAGAAACATGGATGCTCTGGATTATTTAATGTATGAACATGACAGCCTGAAAACTGTAAAACTGGTGGCTCACGGATCCTCAGCTAGCTATGGTGACGCTTCAAAGGCAAGAGTTTTGTGGATGTTGGATAAACCTAACCACCATACCCAGAGATTTGAGGTCTCACCTCACAGCCCCGTCATACTTTGTGATATGCATTTGTGGGAAATCGAACTTGGCAACCTATGCATTCTGAAGATTGCAGTGAATGGACTGTCAGTACATGATGTTGATATTCTCAGAGGGTTGCCTGCCCTCACTGCTCTGTCGTTGTATGTGGAGAAGTCACCTGATATTAAGATAATCTTTGGCACGGCGGCTGGATTCATAGCTCTCAAGTACTTGAAGCTGAGGTTCATGAGTGGAATAGCTTGGCTAAAATTTGAGGCGGACGCAATGCCTAATCTCTGGAAGCTCAGGCTCGTTTTCAACGCCATCCCCCAAATGGTGGACCAACGACTTGATCTTTATTCAAAGCGTGATAAGTGGAAACAATATCGACATGGTACTGCATTAATCAGAATCGACCATATGACAGGCCTTAGAGAGGTCTCTGCAAAATTTAGGGGTGCAGCTGCTGATCTAGAGTATGTGTCGAGAGTCAGGATAGTTAGCAATCATCCGGGCAATCCTATCATCGACATGCAATTAGTGGATTCTGGTTCCCATGATGCTAAAAGGTAATCACTCCTCAGTTATGCAATTTAACCTGATTCTGGTTCCCATGATTCTCTGACGAAGGTATCTAAATGGTTGTTTTAATCTGCAGTATATCATGGAGGTCACCGGACTCCTCTTCACGCCTGCATCCTCCAGGTTTGCTTTTCAGTCAACAGGAGTTCTCTGATGAAGTGTTGATTTTTGTGATAAATTACTTGTAGAAATTCTCTGATGAAGTGTTGATTTTTGTGATAAATTACTTGTAGGAATTCTCTGATGAAGTGTTGATTTTTGTCAGGTGCAGATGGTGAAGAGCAGCAGGATGTGGTCTCGTGGAGCAATACCATTGATGTGATAGGTCGTGACCTCTTCATCCATTGCCTCCACCGCCTCTCCAGGTGGGAATATGGCGCCATCGCCTCCCTCAACCGTGACTTCAATTCCGTGGTTCGCAACGGGGACATCTACCGCCTGCGTCGCAAGAACGGGGTAGCGGAGCACTGGATATACCTCTCTTTCGGTAATAATCCTCCGGAGTGGGAGGCTTATGACCCGTCCACTGGGCGCTGGATCCAGGTGCCCAAGATGCCACCGGCTGGAAGCTCCTCCATCTGGCAGTCGCTCGTTGTAGGAACTGAGCTGCTGGTGTTTGGGGGCGCAAGATATAGCATCCTTACCAATTCATGGACATGGCTGCCTGATGCTGATGCGATGAACACCCCACGGTACATGTTTGGGTCAACAAGTGCCGGGGAGAAGGCGTATGTCGCGGGAGGCGGTGATTCTTATGGTAATGTATTGAGCTCTGCAGAGATGTATGACTCGGAGACACATACTTGGACACCCCTTCCCAGCATGAATAGGGCTAGGTACGGATGCTCTGGCGCGTTCATGGATGGCAAATTCTATGTGATGGGTGGTAATAGCAGTTGCCAGGAGGTATTGACATGCGGTGAGGAGTATGACTTGAACCGGCGGTCATGGAGGCTCATCCACAACATGTCTCAGGGGCTCAACTGGACAGACGAGGGAGCTCCTCTGCTCCTTGCAGTTGTCAACAATGAGATTTATGCTGCTGATTACAGGGAGAATAATGATTTGAAGCAGTATGATAAGCTGGACAACAAGTGGATCACTCTTGGAAAATTGCCTGTACAGTCTAAGAACAAAGATGGGGTGGACATGGGTTTCCAAGCGTGTGGTGACCGGCTGATTGTTATTGGGTCTCCAAACAATTATACTGATGAAAGGGTGGTTGAGCTTCATTCATGGACCCCGGATGGGCAACCGCCTGTGTGGAATTTCGTTGCCACACGGCCATACAGGGGCGGATTTGTTATGTGCGGTGTGATGGCTTGCTGAGTCCACGGAATAAATACTGAATGCAGTGGGTATTTATGGATGAATGAAGATTTCTGACGAGTTTCAGACCTTAGTTTGTATTAACTGGACATCTATCTGTCTGCTGAGATTTGACGTGTTTTCCTCATTTGCATTTGGATCAACAGCTCGCGTTCTCCACGTGGCTTTTCACTGTTGATGCTTCATCTTTGGCTGCAATAAATGCATGTGTTCTCTATT
>LR880972.1:6648279-6665571 GCA_904067115.1 Aegilops sharonensis | reverse complement strand
TTTGTGATCCTCTAACATGCGCTGCAACTTCTTCTTCTCCAAATCACTTGCGCAGTTTCTCTTTGCATCGGCAATGGCCCGACCTAGATCATCAACGGGCTCATCTGATGCCTCTTCTTCAGCTTCTTCCCGCATTGCCGGCCCAGCTTCTTCCTGCATTACCGGCTCAGCTTCTTCCCCCATTGTTGTATCATCGTATTCAGGGAACCCATGGCCAGGATAGCTGTCGTCGTCCTCTTCTTCTTCATTGTCTTCCATCATAACCCCTCTTTCTCCGTGCTTGGTCCAAACATTATAGTGGGGCATGAAACCGGACTCAAACAGGTGGACGTGAATGGTTCTTGACGTAGAGTAATTGCGACCATTCTTACAGCCAGCACATGGACAAGGCATAAAACCATCCGCCCGCTTGTTTGCCTCAGCCGCAAGCAGAAAAGTATGCACGCCCACAACGAACTGGGGAGAGCATCGGTCATCGTACATCCATTGCCGGCTCATCTTCATTACACAACACCGAATAAACCAAATTAATACAAGTTCATACATAAAGTTCATACAACACTTAAATGCAACAAACAAATAACTCTCTAGCTAAAGCATTTAAATGCAACAACAAATGGGATCAACATCGCAACTAAGGTAACAATTGATCCAACAGCATAATGATACCAAGCCTCACTATCGATGGCATATTTTCTCATCTTTCTAATCTTCAAGCGCATTTTCTCCATCTTGATCTTGTGATCATCAACGACATCGGCAACATGCAACTCCAATTCCATCTTCTCCCCCTCAATTCTTTTCAATTTTTCTTTCAAGTACTCGTTTTCTCTTTCAACTAAATTTAACCTCTCGACAATAGGGTCGGTTGGAATTTCCGGTTCACATACCTCCTAGATAAAAATATCTATGTCAACTTGATGGGCATAATTTGTCGTAAACACGAAATGCAACAACTAGTTTTAAAAGAGAATATACCACATCCGAATCATAACAAGGACGAGGGCCGACGGGGACGGATATCAAAACCATGGCACTATGTATAACAAACAACGTACGGGTAAGATAATTATTATACGAGTAACTATATATCCAAATCACACAAACATCAATTTTTTATATAAAATTTCATGAACAAGAGGCTCACCACAAGATGGTGCCGGCGACGGGACGGTGCGGGCGATCGACGGTGGTTACGACAGAGATTTAGAAGGCACTAAGTAAACCACACCTACATATGCAAACTAAGTGTTATTTTGACCTCAAATTGCATATAAATCATATACTAGCACATATATATATTTCCTCCCAAATTACTAAACTCACAAATTAATAACTATATAAACCAATGCAAGAGCTAATCTAGCAATGAGAGATGAAAGGACAAAGTTGCTAACCTTTGTGATCACTTGAATGGATGGAGGCCTTCAAATCTTGACAAATTTTGGGCAAAATGTGTGATGAGCTCGAGGGGAGAAGAGGAAGAACAGAGAGGAGAGGAGAGGGGAAAGGGGGAAGGACAGAGCGAGCTGGACGAAGGGTTTATATGCAGGAGGACCTATAGTACCGGTTCGTGGCACGAACCGGTACTAAAGGTGCTGGAGGTGGCCCAGACTGACAACATCCTGCCACCACCCTCATTAGTACCGGTTCGTGGCACGAACCGGTGCTAAAGGTTAGCCACGAACCGGTGCTAAAGGCTAGCCGTTGGAACCGGCACTAATGTATACATTTGTGCCGGCTCTAATACAAACCGACACTAATGTGCTTCACGTTTGACCCTTTTTCTACTAGTGCTAGCTAGAAATGAGTTTGAGGATGATGATGTGCTACACTATTACTATGATGATAAAATAGCTAGTGTTGGTGGTAATGACTATGATGATTATCATTAGCTAGTGTTAGTGGTGATTAAATAAATACTGTTGGTGGTAATGACCATGATGATGATTAAATATCTTGTGCTGGCGGATTAGATTCAAGTGAAGGCAACATGTGGTGCACATTGAAAGTACTACTAGTCCAAACTAGATCAAGTTTGGATTAATAGTATACTTTTGACATGCACCACATATTGCCTCCACTTGAACCTTCATTTGACACACTGTTATGGACATAATGATGTAAACCTCATAACTGGTATTGTACCAATATTTGTACGATGACGCATAAATACACTAAAAATAAAAAAATAAAAAAAGAATACTAGTAGCGATGCAGAGAAAAACACGCTGCTAGTAGTTACCTTAGCAGCAGCGTGAGAGCGAACAAACGCTGCAGCTATTCGTCCTAGCAGTAGCGCGTGCGGGCACGTGTTACTGCTAAGCAATAGCTGTAGCGCCTTATTAGTAGCGCGCCTACCCGCGCTACTAGTGAGCACAACACCAGCGCTACTGCTAGGGTTTTCCCTAGTAGTGATACTAGTGACACTATGTTTGTCTATGTATTCACACATGTATTATGTTTCTGGTTAATACAATTCTAGCATGAATAATAAACATTTATCATGAAATAAGGAAATAAATAATAACTTTATTATTGCCTCTTGGACATATTTCTTTCAGCGTCTCCCTCCGTCTTCTGTTCTCTTCATCAGGAGGAGAAAGATGAAATCGCTGGAGCAGAGCAGTCTCCATTTTCCTTTTCTTTTTGTCTTCTAGCTATCATCCACTTGTTGTATCTATACTCTTTGGTATAGATACCTAGCCCCCGCGTCGCCCCTCCCGCGGGCGACCCGGGCGGCGCCGCCACCTCCTGCCGCTCGCCCTCCCCATACTCCCCTTCCCCGCCGCCGCCGGCCAGAGCCGCCGGGGCAAAGCCCCCCGCGGTGGTTTGTGGCGGGGGCCTTCTCCCATCCTCATGTCCATGGCTTGCGCGGGCGGCCAGGCCAGGCGCCGGGGCGCCCGGATCCTGGCGGCGCAGCGACGACGATCTTGACGGAGGCGGGCCTGATGGCGCGGCTGCAGATGGGTCGACGTCTTGCTGTGTGGCGGCTGCGT
This sequence comes from Aegilops sharonensis, assembly GCA_904067115.1. Classification (NCBI taxonomy): domain Eukaryota; kingdom Viridiplantae; phylum Streptophyta; class Magnoliopsida; order Poales; family Poaceae; genus Aegilops; species Aegilops sharonensis. Next base: position 6,662,572 of record LR880972.1, on the reverse strand, counting down.
GCGGGTCTCCTCTTGGCGGCGGCCTTCGCCGGCGGCGGGGCGGCACGTGCGCGACATCCGGCGAGGGGTGGGCACGCGGCCACGGTGGCTCCCCGTGCGGCCGGAGGTACGCGGAGAAAAGGCTGCGGCGTGTGCCCTCGGGGAGGATGGATATCCTCGCCCAGATCCATCGGCGGCATGGCGGGGGAGGTCGCAGTGGCGGGTCGGGCGGCGGAACAAGGCCGGTGGCAGCGGTGATGTTCTGTCTGTATCCCGGGCGGCTGTCCTGTATGGTGGTGGCGGGTGAAGCTCGGGCTTCCCGCGGCGGCATGGCGTGGTGCAGTCCCTGTCCAAGGCAGATCTGTGACGGCGATCTGTTTGCAGACTGGTTCGGATCAGAGACAGTGACGAGTGTGCGGTATCCATCTCGGCGGCTCTCGCGGTTTGGCGAGGTGGGGGTGGGAGCCCTCCTCCCAGGCTCCACTGGAGGCACACTCTGCAGTGGCAGGTGCGCCAGGACTCCTACTGTGGCACTGTTGTTGCGGTTGGTCACCGGATCTAGGTAGCTAGATCTGGGGGCTTTGAAGGCGGTCGAGACGGTGCATAGGTTGTCGGGTGGATTCCTTGGGGCGGATCCGGGTGAAAACCTGGTTTTCGGTCGTTGGCCAGAGCCGGTGATGACGATGCCCTTATCATCGTTTCCTTCATGAAGACATCATCGAGGTACAAATCCAAAACCCACCCAATACCTCCGGGGGAAACCCTAGATCAATTGATCGGATGACGACGGCATTCATGTGTCATTATCCCCTTGGGGGTGGCATTCTTGGAGATGCACTCGGGCTCGACGGACCAGCGGATGGCTTCTTCGGTGGAGCGGTGTTTCGTTCTACATATTCATGGCGGCGGCTCTTGGCGGCATGGAGCAGCGGAGGCTTGGCGTCAGATGTGTGGTGATGGACACGCGCAGGAGGTTGACACTGTCTGGCGTCGTGTTGGCGTCGGCTGCAGCTAGACCAGGCAAGGTTGATACAGCAGTACAACTCCGAAGATGGATTGGTGGCAAGTGGTTGCGGCGGCTTCATACCCGGCAGGCGTCCTGGTTGAGGAGCACGCCGGACTGGTGGGTGCCCATACCCGGCAGGCGTCCTGGTTGGGACCTCAGGTCTTAGATGTTAGGTCTTGCTGTGATGTCTATTTTGTATTAGGCTCAGGCTATAGCGCCCCTTCATCAATTGGATAGGTGTAGCGACAGTTGTTGCTTAGACGGTGGCTTTAGTCTTATTGTTGTATGACTTTGTAAAGTCTTATGAGAATAATTAATAAAGTGGCCGTATGCATCGTCCAGATACAGAGACCGGGGGTCCTTCTCCTTTAAAAAAAAAAACTTGTTGCACCAATTCTTAGTTCAGACATAGGGATATATATCCTCCATATAAGAGGCTGCCCATCTCTCCGTCCATATTACAGTACTCCGTCTGATCCATATTAATCGTCGCTGATTTAGTAGAAAGTTGTAGTAAATAAACGACAATTAATATGGTGTGGAGGGAGTATCTTTTATACACCATCCATTCTTGATAGATGATTGACAACATTGATTGCTTGGTTCATTTGGAGACCAAAAGAAAATATAAACTCTGTTACATGCAGAAACATATAACATTGCCAACAACATACAGATACATGATCCTATAACTGTAATTGTAACTGAATGGAGGACCTGGTAAAGTTTTATGAAATTCAGTCACGTTAAAGTCGACTGGGACCAAATATATGTCACATATATCACATGGTTAGCTTTATTACGGCAGAGAGTCCACCAAATTGGGATACATGGAAACAAGCTCATCTACAGTCCTCAGAGCATGTCTAGTAGTACCCTCAAACCCTCAAACCCTAAAAAATAACCGCTTTTTTACGGGTTGAGACGAAAAAAAACGCAAAGACTAGAACCCTTTAACCCCTAAACCTGTAAACAATTTTAAGGGTTAGAGCCCGGGTCGCTCTCCCAGCCTCTAAAAGTGAGGGTTGGAGAGGGGAAACAACCCCAACCTCTATTTGTCCGTTGCGCGCGCACGGGAGGGAAAAATCAGGTTCGTCGCCCGCCTCATCCCTTGCCCCACCCGTCGCCCCGCCCCCAATCGCCGCCGGCCGCCGCGCGCCATGGAGCCGCCGCCCGCCCCCGTACTCACGCACGCCTCCTCCCTTGCCCCGCCCGTCGCCCCTCCCTGGCCAGCACGTCGTCCCTCCGCAGCCCGCAGTCGCCCTGGCCCCCGCCTCCTCCCTTGCCCCGCCGCAGCCGCCCACCACCAAGTGCCGTCGGAAGACGTCGTCGGTTGGGCCGAAGGGTGCTGCGGTGGCCAAGCTCGCCGCGGGAGGGACCCCGGTCGTGAAGAGGACCACCTCCCGGACGAAGACCGCGCCCGCGCCCCCATCGCCGACCCTCCGCCCGTCGTGCACGAGGTGCTCAACGGAATGCCCGAGGTGCTCGACGGAATATTCTGTTATAAGGGTTGGGTTTGAGGGTTCTAGTATTTGCCCTTGTTTTTCAACCATTAAAAGTGTCAAAAAGTGTCAAAAAGTGGCACTTCTCAACCCTTAAAACTGCTTTAAGGATTTGAGGGTTTGAGGGTTCTACTAGTAATGCTCTCAGCCGTAGCATTCTATCAAGTACACCCAGCACCACTGATATTACATGTTCCTTATAGTGCGAACCAAATCAACTAGTCCAACAGCCATCATATTTGTAACATCTCCAGTAAACTTCAGAAATTGAAACAGAAAACAACATGACTAGGGTTTCCTCACGCCGCCACCCCCATCCCTCCCCCTCTCTCCCTCGCCACCACCCAGGGAGGTCACCGGGCAAGCCCGCGTGGCCGCCGGTGACGGTGGCGGCGGGGATCTCGCCGCTCCGTTTCTCTCGTGGAGGGTTGCGGTCGTCGGGGCGGCGGCCCCGGGTGGCGAGGCATCGGCGTGATGGCTGGCGGCCTTCGTTGGTGCCTGTAGCCGGGTTCCTCGGCCGCTCGGGTGGCGAGGCCCCTGGTGGTTAGTGTTCGCGGCGGGAGGCCTTCTTGTTTGTCAGATCTAAAGGTATGACTCCTCCACCTTTCTGGCTCACTCCTCCTCCCCCATCTATGGTGTCCGTCGGCCTTGGCTGCCGGTGCTCTGGCTGGAGAGGCGCTAGTGGCACGGATTTGAGTCCCGGGGAAACCCTAGGCCGGCTGGTCCGGCCTCGGCGGCGGCGACGTCGAAGGGCGCCGCTTTCCATCCTTGGAGGCGCCGCTGAGGACCCCTCCCTGCCCACCACCTACCTTGCTCCCGAGCAAAAGCTCAAAATCCTCTCCGGACTGGGCGGTGACGTCGCCGTGCGCGTCATGCTCTACATGGAGACGCCACCTGGGGATGCTGAAGGTTTGGGTGAGTGTTGCCTTGGTGTGGAGGCGTCTGGCAGCTGCATTGTCCTCTCTACAGTGGCCAACGATGTCATGTTTTGCAGATCCGGCGCCCCCTTTGGTGCTTTCTCTCCGGCGTGGCTGTTGACGTGTTGTTGAGTACTCGACTCTTCTCTGCGGCGTTCGATTTTGCGCTCGTGATACTAGGTGTTGTGGCTTGGCTCGGTGTTGTTTCATCCTCTTCGATTGCCCCAAGTGGCTTTCCCTCTTTGCTGATTGTCCGCGGGCGGCGATATTGTAGCTGGCGTGGTGTGCTTTTGGCTTCGTGCAGGTCAGGCGGTGTGTTCTAGACGAGTGGCCGTGAAGCCGGCTCCTATCAAAACTCTCGGGTGAGCGTCTCTCTTGCCGACGATGTTAGGGCCCTTTTTGGCATCCGAGGAGATAGGAGTTGAACCTTCTCCGCCCGATGCTCCAGACACAATCTTTGCCCTCCCCTTAGCAGACGGCTGATCCATTGCAATCTACTATGTTCGGTTGTCCTTGGCCCTTAGAGTAGTGGGCAGCCACACTAGCAAGTTGTGCTCTATTTTCCTATTATGTGCTTGTTAGTGAGTGTTGCGTTGTAAGCTGCTCCATCAGCCCCTTGAATCGTTTTCGTCTTTGTTAGCTCTGGTGGTCTTTTGTAATGACTGGCCGGTTGATGACTTTGTTAATTCAAAACCGGGCTTTTCTTGAGCCTTTGTTCTAAAAAAAAAGTACAGTCTGCGCTCAGTCACACTGTACAAATATTTGGAAACAGGGTGCAACAGGAATAAGTGATCCACCGTTTGTGAAGCACTACAAACACGTAGATTTGGGTATACTTCTACAAGGGGGATAATAGCTAATTAGGTCTACTTACTGAAGCTAAGCATTTAACAGAACTATCTGCGTCCCCATTATCATCTCAGAGCAGCTCCTGAATAGCCTTATAACCAAAAATTTCTGTAGCACGCTGTAGACTGATCTACGAGCTTCGTATCACTTATCACTTGAATAGATTTATTCACCTCCTGTTATAGCCTTCTGGAAAGGAGCCGCGGAACCATGTCCATTTACAGCAAGGTTTGAGATATGAAATATTTTTAAACATACATCATTTAACGTAGCGAGAAGTGCTTCGGTACACTCTCCCCCACTAAAATACCATTCGGACAGGAAAGCAACATTAAAAGGGGTAATTTTGTCTTTAGATTGGACAATGCTAATCAGGGTTACTACTCCTAGATGGGATCGAGGGGAGAGACTGAGAGCGAGGAAGGATGCTGGGCGCGCCATTGGAAGCCAATGCACCAGGAGTGGCCAGGTTACAGGGTAATTCAGGAATTTGGCCTCCACGGATGGCTTCCGGCGGCGGCTGAGGCGAAGAGGCATACATGGGTTTTTTTTTTTAAAGGAGGATGACCCCCCGCCAGAGGCATACATGGGGTAGCTCGCCGACATCGTTGCTGCGTGTGGATGTAGAGTTGCAGACGGATCGGTCTGGCAACGTGGGTTGAACAAGCAACGAGATACTGCTATGTTTCTGAATATTTGTGCTTGCGTGGTTAAGTGTAGACGATAATACTCGGTTTGCTCATGTTGCTATTCTTTTGATCAAGCAACCCCTGTTGAAGGGGCGGTGTGTTATCATGTCGCTTTTGATGGTTTATCTATGTAATGTAGCTGAGTTGTGAAGCTTACCTACCGGAGGAGATCCCTTGATGATGATGGTTTTTATTCATTCTGTCGACCTTTGAGCACAGTGCCTGGATTGCAAACTCTGCTTGGCTCCAGCGACTTTATCTTCGTCCGGTTCCCGACTCGACTCGATGGGTTAGTATCAACGAGCTTTGTGAAGGCATTGGCAAAGTTGGAGACTCAGAACTGATGCATAGTGATACAAACTGCAATTGTGCTTGCCTGTTGCGTGTAGTTAGATTCCTCTGCTTTTGCTTTGTTTTATGAACTCTGAATATTTGGTTGTAGCTTCAGTTCCACTCGACTTGGGGCCTGACAATTTTCTTCCTTCCGACCTCGGGACGGACAGAGATGCTGACTCCTCACGTTAAATGGCGGCTCCATAGTGTCCCTGAAGAACACCAGCAACCATTGTTCAAATTTACTTCACGTAACTCAATGGCTTAGCAGAAAAGGAGCATACAAATATATTATCCTTTAACAGCACTGAATGACGGACCATGGTAAAAGTTCTCTGAAATTCACACACGGCAAAGTTGACCGGGACCAAATTCAGAGACGCCAACAACATACATTCTTACATGGTGAGCCTTGTTATGGAAGAAAAGCCCACCAAATTGACATGCTTGAAAACAAAAGTCACATACTAGAAGATCCCTAAAAAAAAGTCACATACTAGAGAACTTAATCATATTCAGGAAACAGAGTCATTCTGAAGCACCACCTGATGATCCAATTCATCTTTAGAAATTGATAACACAGGTTCATTAGAGTGATGGGACAGCGTCTCCATCCGTCCTCTGCTCAGGAGGTGGAAGATGGAGTCGCTGGGCAGAGGACTCTGCATTTAATTTTATCTGACATTCACTTGCGCTGCAAAATGATAGTACAGACAAAAGGTTGCCGATCCCTCTGTGCATACAGTCATATTTATACTGGATTTCTTTCAGGTAGATGGTTGATAGTTTCATTCAATCTTAAACCAAAAAGGAAGCAAAAAGGAACTCTGCAAAATGTAGGAACATATNTTTTCTTCCTTCCGACCTCGGGACGGACAGAGATGCTGACTCCTCACGTTAAATGGCGGCTCCATAGTGTCCCTGAAGAACACCAGCAACCATTGTTCAAATTTACTTCACGTAACTCAATGGCTTAGCAGAAAAGGAGCATACAAATATATTATCCTTTAACAGCACTGAATGACGGACCATGGTAAAAGTTCTCTGAAATTCACACACGGCAAAGTTGACCGGGACCAAATTCAGAGACGCCAACAACATACATTCTTACATGGTGAGCCTTGTTATGGAAGAAAAGCCCACCAAATTGACATGCTTGAAAACAAAAGTCACATACTAGAAGATCCCTAAAAAAAAGTCACATACTAGAGAACTTAATCATATTCAGGAAACAGAGTCATTCTGAAGCACCACCTGATGATCCAATTCATCTTTAGAAATTGATAACACAGGTTCATTAGAGTGATGGGACAGCGTCTCCATCCGTCCTCTGCTCAGGAGGTGGAAGATGGAGTCGCTGGGCAGAGGACTCTGCATTTAATTTTATCTGACATTCACTTGCGCTGCAAAATGATAGTACAGACAAAAGGTTGCCGATCCCTCTGTGCATACAGTCATATTTATACTGGATTTCTTTCAGGTAGATGGTTGATAGTTTCATTCAATCTTAAACCAAAAAGGAAGCAAAAAGGAACTCTGCAAAATGTAGGAACATATGACATTATATGATCCTCTAACTCTGTAAATGTTCTGTGAAATTCAGACACATCAAAGTCTGAATAGCCCATAACCTTAGCACCCTGTCTAGTACACCTGAGGATCCAATCCAATCCACCATTACAAAATGACATCCACTGGCTTCCTAATATCATCTGAATAGATTTATTCGCCTCAAGAATATTACTCCTACTTCTTAACTTCACTCAGTCTACACTAGTGTCAAAAAACGTCTTACATTATGGGACGGAGGGAGTACTAGCTACATCACTAAGATTGTATTGGAGGAAATTAAGACAGCTGGAATTTGTTATNAACTCTGTAAATGTTCTGTGAAATTCAGACACATCAAAGTCTGAATAGCCCATAACCTTAGCACCCTGTCTAGTACACCTGAGGATCCAATCCAATCCACCATTACAAAATGACATCCACTGGCTTCCTAATATCATCTGAATAGATTTATTCGCCTCAAGAATATTACTCCTACTTCTTAACTTCACTCAGTCTACACTAGTGTCAAAAAACGTCTTACATTATGGGACGGAGGGAGTACTAGCTACATCACTAAGATTGTATTGGAGGAAATTAAGACAGCTGGAATTTGTTATTACCTGTGTGCCATCTTCTCATGCAGTCTGTATCTAGTATATTGAGTTTAGGTACAGACAAGTACTGCTTCACCTTATTTATGAGTTATCTTTGAGAAGGAAAAAACAAAAATATCAGTCTTTTTTCCTATTCTGTTGAAGGTTGTTCAAATTCTGAAGAAAATAAACAAAGGAAAACAAACACATTCATTTTAGACTTTTAGCGCATGTTAATGTATGATCGATCAAACCATGGTAGATCATCTTATACACCATCACAGTGTGTTAAGTGTCACAACCCATAAGAAATGTCTACGTCTGTGAATCTGTTGATTCTCCATCACCAATTCTCTCTTAGCTTCAGGATATCTGTACGTAGGAGGCAATTCAAACTATTTAGTTGGGATAGTNTGTCTACGTCTGTGAATCTGTTGATTCTCCATCACCAATTCTCTCTTAGCTTCAGGATATCTGTACGTAGGAGGCAATTCAAACTATTTAGTTGGGATAGTAGTGTCGCCATCGATTTGTGGTCAGGACTCCGGACTCGCTATGTGCATTGCATGCTTGTGAGTCTCGCGACACATTGCAATGGCCCGTGTAGGATGAAATGCACGCGACCGTTTCGAGAAGATATTTGATAACATTCATCCGAGTCTATAGGCAATGATTTCCCAAATTGTTGTCTTTATTCAGAGTTTGAAAAATGTTGAACAGAAAGAAGGCAAGCTAGAGACTGAACTTGATGGTCGAAAATAACTGATAGTAACATGGTATAGTACAGATAAAGTTGGGTCATGGTAACTGATGGTAACATTTTTGGAATCCAAAATTGAAAAAAAATAATCACAGCTAGCAACTCAGAAGACCAAACTGGCACTTTCTCCGAACTCATTCATGTCTTCTCTTTTTGTAGCATCAGTGCTTACAAGACATTCAGACTTGAGATTATTGAGTTTGCTTCCTCTGTTTCCAGCTCGATTGCCCACAGGTGTTCCTGCAGCCACTGCATTAAAATATGAATAGGAACAGTGTTAGTCAAACAAACCCACAAATTGACACTCAAAAGTTCACATCTAAAACTAGAATATAAGATGTCTCGTTGGTTCATTTTAAACTGCCAAAACGTCTTATATGTATGGAGCAAACTGCATGGAACGGAGGNTTCTTAACTTCACTCAGTCTACACTAGTGTCAAAAAACGTCTTACATTATGGGACGGAGGGAGTACTAGCTACATCACTAAGATTGTATTGGAGGAAATTAAGACAGCTGGAATTTGTTATTACCTGTGTGCCATCTTCTCATGCAGTCTGTATCTAGTATATTGAGTTTAGGTACAGACAAGTACTGCTTCACCTTATTTATGAGTTATCTTTGAGAAGGAAAAAACAAAAATATCAGTCTTTTTTCCTATTCTGTTGAAGGTTGTTCAAATTCTGAAGAAAATAACCAAAGGAAAACAAACACATTCATTTTAGACTTTTAGCGCATGTTAATGTATGATCGATCAAACCATGGTAGATCATCTTATACACCATCACAGTGTGTTAAGTGTCACAACCCATAAGAAATGTCTACGTCTGTGAATCTGTTGATTCTCCATCACCAATTCTCTCTTAGCTTCAGGATATCTGTACGTAGGAGGCAATTCAAACTATTTAGTTGGGATAGTAGTGTCGCCATCGATTTGTGGTCAGGACTCCGGACTCGCTATGTGCATTGCATGCTTGTGAGTCTCGCGACACATTGCAATGGCCCGTGTAGGATGAAATGCACGCGACCGTTTCGAGAAGATATTTGATAACATTCATCCGAGTCTATAGGCAATGATTTCCCAAATTGTTGTCTTTATTCAGAGTTTGAAAAATGTTGAACAGAAAGAAGGCAAGCTAGAGACTGAACTTGATGGTCGAAAATAACTGATAGTAACATGGTATAGTACAGATAAAGTTGGGTCATGGTAACTGATGGTAACATTTTTGGAATCCAAAATTGAAAAAAAATAATCACAGCTAGCAACTCAGAAGACCAAACTGGCACTTTCTCCGAACTCATTCATGTCTTCTCTTTTTGTAGCATCAGTGCTCACAAGACATTCAGACTTGAGATTATTGAGTTTGCTTCCTCTGTTTCCAGCTCGATTGCCCACAGGTGTTCCTGCAGCCACTGCATTAAAATATGAATAGGAACAGTGTTAGTCAAACAAACCCACAAATTGACACTCAAAAGTTCACATCTAAAACTAGAATATAAGATGTCTCGTTGGTTCATTTTAAACTGCCAAAACGTCTTATATGTATGGAGCAAACTGCATGGAACGGAGGTAGTACCACATAGCACATCATAAATAACGAAAATTCACAACGAGCAAAACAGCATATCATTACCATCAATGGTGGTAACTCAACTGAACAAAAGCATATCACTGAGCAAACTGGATTAGAAAAAAAGACTACCAGTGAATATGAGGTACGCACCTTATTGATAATAGCTAGGAAAGACATGCCTTTGTTTCAGCCAAAGAATAATCATCAACACTGAAATGGCATGTGGAAAACACAAACTAAGTTCTGAAACTGGGCAGACATCTTCATTCACTCATAAATACCCACCGCATTCAGTAGTTATTTTCTGGACTCAACAACCCATCATGGCGCACAGAATCCGGGTGCCCCCGTATGGCCGTGTGGCAATCAAACTCCACACAGGTGGTTGCCCATCTGGGGTCCATGAATGAAGCTCAACCACCTCTTCATCAATAGAATTGCTTGGACTCCCAATAACAATAAGTCGGTCACCACATGCTTGGAAACCCATGTCCCAGCCATTGTTTGTGGACTGTACAGGCAATTTCCCAAGAGTGGTCCACTTGTTGTCCAGCTTATCATACTGCTTCAAATCATTATTCTTGCTGTAATCAGCAGCATAAAGCTCATTGTTGACAACTGCAAATAGCAGAGGAGCCCCCCTGAATGCCTGGTTGAGCCCCTGAGACATGTTGTCGATGAGCCTCCATGACCGCCGGTTCAAGTCATACTCCTCGCCGCATGTCAATAGCTCACGTCTACTGCTAATACCACCGATCACATAGAACTTGCCGTCCATGAACGCGCCAGAGCATTTGTACCTAGCCCTATTCATGCTGGGAAGGGGTGTCCAAGTATGTGTCTCCGAGTCATACATCTCTGCGGAGCTCAATGCATTATCAAATGAAACCCTGCCTCCTACGACATACGCCTTTTCACCGACACTCGCTGACCCAAAGCAGTACCGCGGGGTGTTCATAGCATCAGCCAGCCCTGTCCATGAATTGGTAAGGATGGTATATCTCAAGGCAACCCTTCCGCGGCCCCCAAACACCAGCAGCTCGGTTCCTACAGCGAGCGGCTCCCAGATGAAGGTGCTTTCAGCCGGTGGCATCTTGGGCACATGGATCCAGCGCCCAGTGGACGGGTCATAGGCCTCCCACTCCAGAGGATCACTACCGAAAGAGAGGTATATCCAGTGCTCCGCTACCCCGTTCTTGCGACGCAGGCGGTAGATGTCCCCGTTGCAAACCACGGAATTGAAGTCACGGTTGAGGGAGGCGATGGCGCCATATTCCCACCTGGAGAGGCGGTGGAGGCAATGGATGAAGAGGTCACGACCTATCACATCAATGGTATTGCTCCACGAGACCACATCCTGCTGCTCTTCACCATCTGCACCTGACAAAAATCAACACTTCATCAGAGAATTCCTACAAGTAATTTATCACAAAAATCAACACTTCATCAGAGAATTTCTACAAGTAATTTATCACAAAAATCAACACTTCATCAGAGAATTTCTACAAGTAATTTATCACAAAAATCAACACTTCATCAGAGAACTCCTGTTGACTGAAAAGCAAACCTGGAGGATGCAGGCGTGAAGAGGAGTCCGGTGACCTCCATGATATACTGCAGATTAAAACAACCATTTAGATACCTTCGTCAGAGAATCATGGGAACCAGAATCAGGTTAAATTGCATAACTGAGGAGTGATTACCTTTTAGCACCATGGGAACCAGAATCCACTAATTGCATGTCGATGATAGGATTGCCCGGATGATTGCTAACTATCCTGACTCTCGACACATACTCTAGATCAGCAGCTGCACCCCTAAATTTTGCAGAGACCTCTCTAAGGCCTGTCATATGGTCGATTCTGATTAATGCAGTACCATGTTGATATTGTTTCCACTTATCACGCTTTGAATAAAGATCAAGTCGTTGGTCCACCATTTGGGGGATGGCGTTGAAAACGAGCCTGAGCTTCCAGAGATTAGGCATTGCGTCCGCCTCAAATTTTAGCCAAGCTATTCCACTCATGAACCTCAGCTTGAAGTACTTGAGAGCTGTGAATCCAGCAGCCGTGCCAAAGATTATCTTAGTATTAGGCGATTTCTCCACATACAAGGACAGAGCAGTGAGGGCAGGCAAGCCTCTAAGAATAATAACATCTTCTACTGACAGTCCATTCACTGCAATCTTCAGAATGCATAGCTTGCCAAGTTCGATTTCCCACAAATGCATATCACAAAATATGACGGGGCTGTGCGGTGAGACCTCAAAATATGACGGGGCTGTGCGGTGGTTAGGTTTATCCAACATCCACAAAACTCTTGCTTTTGAAGCGTCACCATAGCTAGCTGAGGATCCGTGAGCCACCAGTTTTACAGTTTTCAGGCTGTCATGCTCATACATTAAATAATCCAGAGCATCCATGTTTCTATACAAATGGTCGTAATCTGAAGAAGGCGTGTAGAAATGCAAAGATCCTGCAGGTGGTTCGGCTTGCAAAGGCTCATATCATCACTGACAGACCAATCTAGCAAATTTGTGTCAGGAGGAAGACTGAGGTGCAACAAGCGAGTGAGATATATAATGTCCCATGGAACATAAGTGCCTCTTGGTGTATCCATAACATCTAGTGTTTCCAAACACTGCAGCCCTCTCATACGGTTTGGAAGTTTCATGCAGACATCACAAACAATCTTCAGATATCTCAGATGGAACAGTTCTGATATTCTAGTGAGGTCTATGAACCGGTCTTGCTCACCATGACAATGACTGGACAGCTGAAGATTTAGAACACGAACAAGTTTGAACTCTCCGATACAAGGCATACACTCTGATACTCCAAAATATCCAAGTGACTGTACTTGTGCCTTTATGATGTTTGCTGGTATCTGGGCATATTTTGCATCACCAAGTTGGAGAGATAGACGACGGACCTTCTGAGAAAATGCCAAAATCTTTCGATCGTGATCTACTACCACAACAAAATTCTCTTCTGCAGACTTGTGTGCAATAAGATCATGAACCATGTTCTGAACTGTGCAGGACACCACCTCATTGTTGAAGTTGATAGACACAGGTTGGATGAATCTTCTATCAACAAGTTCATCGAAATACATCCCTGCAACTTCTTCCATATTCTGCCCTTCACTTGCAGCAAGAAACCCTTCAGCCACCCATTGCCTGACCAGGTCATGTTTGAAGATTACGGAGCCCTCTGGATACATACCAAGTTGGAGCAAGCATGTCTTGAGGTAATGAGGAAGGCTGTTGTAGCTGAGGTTCAGTACTTGTCTCGTTCTTTCTGAAGTTGAATTTGATGTCAAACAAGACACTAGCGAATCGTGTATGTGTGTCAATAAATCCACTGATACAGAAGGCTGGTTTGCTAAAAGACTAGCAATGCTGATGGTGGCTAGCGGCAAACCACCACATATTTCTACAATTTGGCTTGAAACTTGTTTCAGTTCTCCAGGACAGTTACTTTCAGAACCAAAAAGCCTGTCAAAGAATAGCTTCCTTGAGTGATCATCATCCAAAGGATTCATCTCAAAAACTTGTTCTGGGTCATCGCTGCAACATGCTAATGCAACTTCTTCAATCTGTGTAGTGGTTATTATTCTGCTTCCTTGACTACACTTGGGAAAAAGCTGATTAATAACATCCCATGCTGAGGTATCCCATAAATCATCAACAACAAGTAGATACCTGCATGTCAAGAATGCACGCATGTCACATTTATGTGTCAGGCTAACAGTAACAACATTTATATGGTATTAACAGTAACAACAAGTAGAAATTTTTAGTCAATTTCTAGCTCACTGTAAAGCTTACTATCGACCTTTTCTACCTCACTGTCAAGCTTGTCTGAAAAACATCTTTTCAGAAATTGACTATATATCATCATGCCTTTTTTTTGTCAAAAACAAAAGAGCAACCAGTAGGGATTTAGTGTAGTACATGCAATTCTGGACCATGTCGAAAATAAGTACATACTTTGCAATAAAACTAGTACATACGATTTGCATGTGGAAAATAAGTACCTCTTGCCATGTAGATAATTCCTGATATTTTCAGCCGTAACGCGAAATTCATCGGAAGCGTCTTGGCTTGCTTGGGGCTGCTTCCGCTGGAATTGTGATAGCATGTCGCAGAAAAGCCTCTTCATATCAGGCTTTTTGGACACCCGAACGAAAGCCCGACAATGAAATTTCCTCCCAATTTTATTGTACAACACTTTGGCAAGCATTGTTTTCCCAAGACATCCAGATCCATGAATAGACACCACCTTCAGCTGCTGATCCGCGTCGTTAGACAAAGAGTTGATAAAGTTGCTCATCCGAGCATCAATTACTAGGCCGGAACAAGTTTTCTCACAAGGCAGTGGCAGCATTGGCATCATAGGCCCAATGGCTGAAAATCTACGTGCCGCCGAGGTGCTACAACAATGGAGCTGGTACCTCTTGTACCGTTGGATTGCCTCCCGGGCATAGATCCTGAATTCTGATACCTTTTCAACCATCTGCTGGTACCACTTGAGCTTCCT
>LR880972.1:6613796-6624404 GCA_904067115.1 Aegilops sharonensis | reverse complement strand
AATCTATCTCTATTAGTCTAGTCTTGGAGCCCAAGCTTTGTAATCTATATAAACAGCCCTTGAGGCCCCAATCAATACAACAATTACTTCTCCAATATCTCAACCTATCATTTTTGATGGTTGGTGTTAGGGCATGTACAATGAAAGCATCACCTTCTGAGTGCTTCACCTCTTTCACATAAGTAAAGATGATGGATGAGATACTATTTAGTCTGTCAAACACTCAACGAATGAAGCTGCCCCATCAAACCAATGTAGTATGACATATACATCCTCTTTTTCATGTACTTCACGTGAACGTGAAGGATCTTGCCGTCTCTCTCTCTCTCTCTCTCTCTCTCTCTCTCTCTCTCTCTCTCTCTCTTACTTTTGTCAGCCAAGAGACTACTTCCTCTGCATTATCCCGTCTTAATCCGGAGGCTACTAGTTGAGCTGAGCTGGACAATTGGGAGTGAAGTATAGGGCTGGGGCACCCGTCCACAGTGGAGCGTTGCCATGCCCTTATCGATTCTTGCGGCATGCTGCTGCTCCCTTGTTAGGTGTCATATCTTTTATTTTGTTTTTATTAATAACTTGAATTTGTACAGGCTTGATGCCTTGTCTAGATCTTGACACCACTATTACAGAAGCCAGGAGCATTAATATTGGACCCAAAAACCATTCAAAGCCCGGGTAAAGATCAAATAAATGTGTCTACAAATGCTATTTTTAGGAAACATCACTATATATAATCTAGCTAAGGAGTCACACCGCAGGCCATTCAAGGGGCTTTCGGGGCCCGTGAAGAGGCAGATCCACTCAGGGCGGGTGTATCCACTTGATATATTTTTAGAGAAAGGCATATGCCTGACTTTATAGACACTAGTGCAGAAACGGCCTTTAGTGCCGGTTCGTGACGGCCTTTAGTGCCGGTTCGCCAACCGGCACTAAAGAGTGGGGACTAAAGGTCCCCCCTCCTTTAGTACCGGTTCGTCACGAACCGGCGCTAAAGAGCCACCACGTGGCACGAGCCAGGCCCGTGTGCGCGTAGGGCTTTAGTACCGGTTGGTAACACCAACCGGTACTAAATGTTTGGGTGATTTTTTTAAAAAATTTGCTTTAGTTTTGTGTTTTTAATTTAATTTAGTGATTGTTTTACATTAATATAAAAACTCTTGCATCACATATCATCAACATACTCTGGCTAGCTAGCTAAAGAACATCGTAGTCGTCATTATCACTATTTAATCATCATCATAGTCATTACCGCTATCTAATCACCACCAACAGTAGCTTAAAGAAGAAACATTCACTTATACCAGAAGCAAAAATATCATCGAGTTCAACATGATTGTCATGATATTATAAGCGTTCATATATAACACCACAAAAGCAAATCACTCTTTGAGATTAAGTTCAGAACGAAAGAACACGGACATGAAAGGCAAGTACTAAGAGCAGCATGAACTAGCTAAATCATTCCTGCTAGCTACTCTCTCTCTCTCTGGCAAAATAGCATAGAACATGTATAGCTCTCTTGATTCATCATACTGGAGTATGCAGATGAACCTGTCTCCTAATCGTGGGGTGCACTTCTCATTGCTGCCCCCTAGTACTTCTCTGCGATCGTTAACAATTTTGCTCCAATCTTTCACTATTAAGCATTCATCGCTTTTAGAAACCCTGAATGCACTCATGTGCAATGTAGGATATCTTGACCGTAAGCTAACCATTGACATGTGACATTTAGTCTCGATCCACTGAGGCACAACTGTCATCGGGAGTCCCTGTTGAAGAACATCGTATAGTAATTAATATACTTAGCAATGAAAGTTTAGCAAAAAATAATGTATGCAAAAGATGCACTAAGGACAAATAGTAAAAATATTACCATCTTTCGTAAATATATGTGACCGTAGTTCAATACGATCACTGTTGGTCGCATGTTTTGAGTACTAACATTTCTAAGTGCAGGAAGAAAATTTGTCTTGACAGTATGAAGATCCTCAAGCCATGAAACATAATGACTTATCTCCTCGCAGTTTAGTTCAGCTCTGGGACAGTAGTAGGTCCTATCTACCAAGCGCCGGACATGTTTGCTTGAATGGAGATAAGCTGTCAATAGAAATTAGTTGTCAATTATTTATGAATAAGCAATATCAAAGACAAAAATATAGTTGAGAAGAACTCATATAATGGTAGAATTGGAGGCGTCTGCACATCGACCCATATGTCTCTATTACCTTCAATATCATCTTTCGGACGAATATCAAAGGTGATAACCATACCAGGCTCAAATGCATAAGCCTTGCATAGTGCTTGCCAAGTTTTGCATTCAAAATAGGTGTACGTGTGTGCATTATATACTTTGACGTTGAAAGTATAACCATGCTCAGTTTTCAGGTAAACTCTCTTTACCTCCATAGTTTCCATATCATTGAAACCTATCTTATCCAAGACAAAAATTCTTGCATGGCAGGGGATGCGCTAGTAGAATAGTGAAAATTAAAAATTATAAGTCAGGCAAATTAATGAAGCATATATAAGTCATGCTTAATTACGAAAACAGACTTGTCGTTGTGACTTACTGTATCGAATTCGAAGTTCTCATCCAGCTTGATGCTGAATCGCCTATCATCAACAAGGAAATTTCTGTCGCACTGGCCGCGCTGGTCTTCACAGTATTCGCACATAATGAAATCTTTTCTGTCGTCAGACGACATTTCCTATGTTCATATTAGGCGAAACATTAAACACTTACTAATTCAACTACTTCTATTAATTTAACTAAGCATTTACAAATCATAAACTAGTTTTATTAATTCAATTAGTTCAACTAAGCATTTACTAAAAATAAACTAGTTCTATTAATTCAATTAGTTCAACTATGCATTTACTAAAAATAAACTATTTCTATTAATTCAACGTTCAAATAATATAACTAGTTCTATTAATTCAACTAGTTCAAATAATAATCTCATATACGTACCTAAATTTTCTTACTAAAAATAAACTGGCCGGTTATATTAATTATTTCTATTAATTCAACTAGTTCAAACATTTACTAAAAATAAACTGGTTATATTAATTCAATTAGTTCAACTAAGCATTTACTATTCTATTAATTCAAATAATATAACTAATTCTAGTTTTATTAATTCAACTAGTTCAAATAATATAACTAATTTTATTAATTCAACTAGTTCAAATAATCTCATATACATAAACTTTTTTACTAAAAATAAACTAGTTCTAATTCATCTAACATGCATTAACATTTCTAACATTCTAAAAATAAACTAGTTATATTAAATTCATCTAAACACAATAGAAAACAGAAAATAAGTAAAAAATATGTGTGTGTGTATGTGTGTATGCGTGTGTGTGTGTGTGTGTATGTGTGTGTGTGTGTGTGTGTGTGTGCATATGTGTGTGTGTGTGTGTGTGCATATGGAACGGGCGCGTACGGGCGGCGGGGGCGGCGACAGGCGGCGGCGGGGACGGCGAGGGCGGCGGTCGGGGACGGCGACGAGACGGGCGACGGGGACGTACGGCGACGAGACGGGCGCACGGCGGGGGGCGGCGCGGGCGCGCGGCGATGACGGTGACGACGACGACGGGCGGCGGGGACGGCGAGGGCGGCGGGGACGGCGACGACGTGCGGCGGGGGCGACGGCACGGCGGCGCGGCAGCGTCAGCGCGTCGGAGATCGATGTCGCGCGAGAGAAAAGTGGAACGAAGTGGTCTCCGATAACTGAATTTTTGTAAGTGCCATATATATAGGACGGGCCTTTAGCCGGTTGGAGCCACCAACCGGTACTAAAGGCCAATTTTGCCCAGCCCAAGCGGCGGGAAACGAGGGCCTTTAGTACCGGTTGGTGGCTCCAACCGGTACTAAAGGGCAACACATTAGTACCGGTTGGTGCCACCAACCGGTACTAGTGGCCGCGCTCTGCCACCCGCCGTGCTCTACTTTTAGTCCCACCTCGCCGAGCGAAGGGCAGCCGCACTGGTTTATAAACCCAGCCACGGCTTCCCTTTCGAACTCCTCTATATAGCAGGCTTGTGGGCCTAACTACGGCGCACTGCCCTGTGAGCCTGCTAGCCCTTCCAGGCCTGTATTTGCAGACCCTAGTTCTGGCAGGCCCACCGGGGAGGGCCCCAACATTTTTTTTATATATTTTTGCTTTATATAAATTTTTTCTGCATTATTTATTTTCTTCTATTTATTTTTGAGTAATTTTTTATATATTTTTTCTTTTCTGCTTTATTTTTTCTTCTATTTATTTCTGAGTTGTTTTTTTGATGTATTTAGTTTTTTTGTGAATATTTTTGCTTTATATAATTTTGTTTCTTTTCTGCATTATTTATTTTCTTCTATTTATTTTTCAGTAATTTTTTATATAGTTTTTTCTTTTCCGCTTTATATTTTTCTTCTATTTATTTCCGAGTTGTTTTTTTGATGTATTTAGTTTCTTTGTGAATATTTTTGCTTTATATATTTATTTTTCTTTTCTGCATTATTTATTTTCTTCTATTTATTTTTGAGTAATTTTTTGTATAGTTTTTTCTTTTCTGCTTTTTTTCTTCATCTTCCTCTTCTTCTTCTTCATCTTCCTCTCCTTCTTCTTCCTCTCCTTCTCCTTGTTCTTCTTCTTCCTCTGCTTCTCCTTCTTCCTCCTCTTCTCCTTCTTCTTCTTCTTCCTCTCCTTCTCCTTCTTCCTCCTCTTCTTCTTCTTCTTCTTCTTCTCCTTCTTCTTCTTCTCCTTCTTCTTCTGCTTCTTCTTCTTCTTCTTCTTCTTCCTCTTCCTCTTCTTCTTCTTCTTCATATTCTTCTTCTGCTTCTTCTTCTTCTTCTTCTTCTGCTGCTTCTTCTGCTTCTGCTTCTTCTTCCTCTTGTTCTTCTTCTGCTTCTTCTTCTTCTGCTTCTTCTTAATATAGAGTTCAATGAAGACCAAATGCTTGTGATAGTTTGAAAAATAACATATTTAAATTGACATATTTAAATTGTGCATCTGAACGCAGAAAAAATACATTGGTCAGTACTGCCTTTCAGCCAAAACGCGCTACTGCTACAGAGAAGTACATATAAAAAATACATTGATCATCAATGATCTTTTTGTATAGAATCTACATCGTCAATAGGAATCTAGTACATATAAAAAATACATTGATCATCAATGATCTTTTTGTATAGAATCTACATCGTCAATAGGAATCTACCACCGATTTAAGAACCGGCGAAGACTCCTATTGCAGCCACAGATCCTACACATAGAGTTCAATGAAGACCAACTGCTTGTGATAGTATGAGAAGTAACATATTTAAGGTGGTCAAATTCTTGTTAGGGGAGCGAGGTGGGACTAAAAATAACGCCTGCCACAACCTCTTTAGTACCGGTTCGTGGCACGAACCGGTACTAAAGATGCTGGTTGCCGGCCAGCACCTTTAGCACCGGTTCGTGCCACGAACCGGTACTAAAGATACGCAATGAACCGGTACTAAAGGTCACCTCCCGCCAAGTCATTTGAACCGGCACTAATGGACGCATTAGTGCCGGCTCATATGCAAACCGGTACTAATGTTTCTCATATTTGACCCTTTTTCTACTAGTGAGACAAAGCAGACGCACGAACTCTGGAAATCAGCTCCTCTGAAGCGACACGGTTATCCTCCTTAGTCAATAATTTCCACTGCTGCATAAAGATCAACATTTTAACCAAACAATCAGTCGGCCTGTTAGGAAAAATATGCTCAATAGTGAATTTGATTCTAGTGGTCCAAAGAGCCCAACATAGCTTGGTATTAATATGTTGCACTTGAGCTGAAAAAAGCACACTAAGTTATATCAAGTGAATTTTCTGGGCAAGTCATGTTTCAGGCTTGTTCTATTACCTCCCATTTATTCTGTATCAATTATTTTTTTGAGGTATTTCTTCTTCTAATTCAAAGAGCAGCTCACCTGCTGACTTATTGGGTGTTTCCTTGCTGTTTCTTTCCATTTATGCTTTGTGTCACCACCCACTTCACGATGAAGAGCTATCTCCTCAAGATGTTAAAACTACTTGATCGCCGATGTGCCACAAAAGCCATCTGGATTTTTACATAGCAGCCGGATCAACTTGAGGCTCCGTGTTACACGGCAGAGCTCCGTCTTAGACTCACACCATATTTTCACCATGGTCAGATCCTTCATATTAGCCAAAGCTCTCAGTTGCAACCTTGGGAGGGCAGAAAAATATAAAGGGTCAGATGCAGCTTAGAGTTTGCTAAACTATTACTAAAGCACTGCGAGCATTCTGAGTCTCCAAGTAATTTCACAAGATGCCTCTCTGTAGTTCACGGTTACCTACAAAAGATATTACTTCTCGACTGCCGTCTGCCACAGCGCTTGTTCATAGGTTTTCTAACTAGCTCATCTCCCATTTCTCCAGCCCCATCGGTCCCAGCAGTGTATTAGTTTAATCTGGCAGTGTGGCACGCCATCGATGCGCCCTGCGTGCCAGCCAATGTGAAACGAAAACTGTTACAGTAGATGCACTAACCAACTCTGGACCTTTGTCGCCTTTTCACCAGGTTATCCACCTCATCGATCCAAGCAGCTGGCGGTGCATTCGTACTTTACTTCAACTTGGAAGTCTGGCACGCTGTGAGGATTAACTTTGCATTTGCATTGAGTCGATCATTCAATAGACTAATGAACTCATATGCCTTTCACACCACATTTATCGAAAAAGGGTTTTTCCCCGTTTTATATTCCACAGCAAACAACACCAATACATAGACAATGCTGGGGCGAGCAGCACAACAAGCCCAAAGAGAAAAGGAAAAGGAAACAAATGCCAACAACGACAGCTCGACAAAGCGAGATTGACCCGCCACCACAGCACCCTCCGGAATCGACGCACCATGATACAAAGCTCCGATCCACCGCGTACCAAGCAGCACCTCCAAGAAGGATTGCGACGCCGACGGCGCTGCTGCCCGGACGAGTCCTAGGGTTTCCCCCGGCACGCGCAGGGGAGTAGGGGATGGATACCACCAACACCCTTCAGGAAGGACTGGCGGCACCCTCAGGCGTCGCCGCATCGGAGCCAGAAGACCCGGCAAGGATTTCTCCCGTACTCCATACCACACCGCCCAACCGGACCGGAGCCAACCAGCCAACTTGCAGCCCACCAACATGCGCCATCGCGGTCGCGACGCCACCCACATCTACCAAAGTAGTTATATCTTCACAAATTTTCCTATCAAGAGGACTGTGCATTTGCGTCGATACTGGCAAGCTTCGAGGACTGTGCATTTTGGGTTTAGTTATAAAGAAAAACAGCATCCTCGGTCTCCATACATTCACCAAACATGTTTCCGCCTTGTTCACCAAACATGTGTAGTGCCTCGCCACCTGCTTCTCCAATTGTTAAACTTATCTTTCTCTTTACAAAGCAGGGGCAATGCATTTCTTTCTCTACAGCTAGCACTCATAAATGTGATGCGGGTCGACTTTCCATTGACTTGAAACTGACCGTGCTACCGTTAGATCCAATCGGTGCACCACCCTATCCAATCTGAAGGAGGAGTTGTGCAGCAGGAGAAACAGGGGAGCACGAAGGCAAACGAATGAGGAGAAATAAAAAGAGGGTGTGGTCGGCGAGCTCAACGGCAAAAACCCAGCCACCTATGAGGGCTTACCGATGCTATGCAGACTTTTAGAGTGATCCCAATAAATTATCAAATATACACTCAAATTACAACAAAATATCTCTATTTTATTTGGTGAATGCTCCTTCGTTCTCGAGTCAGAGATTACCTCTTAAATTGCCAAGAAATTAATTCACACAACTATCATACTTATTAGTAGAATCCATGGGTAGTAGAAATGTACTAGTGTTCTTTTTATAGTGTAGAAATCTATACTTAGCAGAAATATATTTGCAACAGTATGTGCAGGTTACTTAATTGATAAGTTTTTCTCCTTCAGAAATTGCCGAAGAGCCTATCTACGAGTTGTGGTATCGAGCCTGATGAAGAAGACTATGCTGGAATACGCTTTACCGCAAGGAGCTCTGTCACCACCATTGCGTAGGGCGTGGACACGGACGGTCGTACACACTTAATATCGGAGTGGTGGAAAAGCTTCCTTGTTGGCAAGAATCTTCATGTCGCACAGGCCATCCTAATTACTATTAGGAACACCCACCGCCAACGCTTGAGGATGATGATCATCATCGACATCCTGTAGAACTATGTGTGTGGCTGCTGAGCCATCAATATGCTAATATGACTACCTAGTAGACTGCTTATTTACTATTAGATTGCCGTGAGATCTATCCATGCATG
This sequence comes from Aegilops sharonensis, assembly GCA_904067115.1. Classification (NCBI taxonomy): domain Eukaryota; kingdom Viridiplantae; phylum Streptophyta; class Magnoliopsida; order Poales; family Poaceae; genus Aegilops; species Aegilops sharonensis. Next base: position 6,616,087 of record LR880972.1, on the reverse strand, counting down.
TTGACTATATATGAATACCTATAATGTTTGTAAGATTGCGGTTCTATTAAATCTGATATTGTTGTACATAATTAATTACCAATGTTTTTTCATTGGTTAACCTACGAGTACTTAGTATTTGTGAAATTGAAGTTTACTGAAACCGGTACCATTCTATATGATAAAAAAGCAGAAAAAATGTTGAAAGATACAGCAGCATCGCGGGGTTAGGGTATGCGCTACAACTAGATAGTAGTAGCACGGCAATAAAGAGCGCTAGTAATAAGAGGATTAGTAGTAGCGCTAAGACATGCCATGCTACTACTACCAGTTAGCTATAGCGCCATAGTAGTAGCACCAGCACCCGCGCTACTGATAGGCTTAAAACCAGCACCACTACTAGGGTTTTCCCTATTAGGGAACCTTCAATCGTGCAAGTCTTTTTCCGGGGGTGCCCGACTGGAAAAGTAACTACTTGCCTGCAACTGCACCATGATGTAGTATGTATTGTAAGCCATTTGATGAAGCTAATCTCTATCGTTACCCTGAAAAATTAAATACTGAGATGAAACAAGAACTAACGCACTATCAACAATAATGTGATTATGAACATTTAGCATGTTGGTGTAGTGAAAAATGAAAAATCTTACTAACTGGAACATGTTTAGCAACCACCTAATTCGAACTCCACCATCCCGATGAAGCAGGAATGTGTTGTTGTCATCCGCAACCCACATGGTAATGACTTGCAGCATTGGTCTTGCCGAGCCATCAGAACTAGGGCAAAGCTCAGGACAAACATGGTTTTGGGATATGAAGGAGTCGTAGATGCGAGCATGTTCAGCTCGACCCGGTGCCGGTGACCTTTTGGTAATCTCGGTTAGGCTCGCCATCATGACACCCCTCCATGTGACAGCATCATATGCTTGTCGTTTTTTTGAGATTCAACAGCCTGCCTAAAGCGAATGCTTTTCAAGTCCAAGTGGAGATGCGTCTTTTCATGAGCACACATGCATTCTCATGTTACCTAATTCCCTTCAGAGTACTACCGACAGTTTGTCATGTGTGTGTGCTTTCCAATGCATTTGTTAGGTGTATTTCTTGTCGTGTGTACTGAAAGTACCCTTGTTCAGTTTGTGACTCATTGGCCATACCAAAGGACAGGCACAACTAGTCAATTGTCCATACCAAAGAACAGGCACAACTACCCAATTACTACTCCCTTTGGTCACTATTATAAGACGTTCTGGATATTTTGATATGGACTACACCATGAATGAAATGAGTGAACAAACACACTAAAATGCATGTGTATATATTTGATTCAGAAAAAAGTTAGAATATCTTATAATAGCGAATGGATAGGGTATAATAGATGGTTGTTAAGCCCGTATTTAGTGGTAGAGCTTGAAAGGAAAAATCTAGGTGGGCCAGCCCAAAGGGGAGAACTTCGGTGATGGGTTCTGCTACGCTTCAAAGCATAGGTAAAGGAAGAAGTAAAAACAAGGCATGGCCTGGTTTGGCCCTAACTATGCACGACCACTGCCGTAGTAGTTCGCAATACTCTTCTGTTGCTCAAAAAAAGCAATACTCTCTATTTTGAATTGGGTTGTTCTACTAGGGTGTTAACTCTTCAAAATCTACTAATTATTGATAGTGTGTTTATGTCTATTACATTTAAATATGTACTTGTATGCAGAATAGCAGAGAGACAATGTTGTTTATCATCAAGATATGCTTCATCCTATTGCTTATAGTTAATCATTGAGCAATTCTTGTTAACTTTTTGCATATGGGGAACGAGATATTCATCAACTAGCGTTACCCATCTAACATGTTTACGGCCTGCGTCCTATCACATACTTTTTTTTAGTGTGCGCGGCGACAATCCCCCACCCACATTGCACACCCACACACCCTGAAGGTGGCCACTTCATGTGTGATGACTTCAGCTGCATTATTATGTTTTGTTCTATGTTTACTCGAGTATGAAAATATATTCAAATATAGATATGTTTTAATATTTCAATTTCATAGACATTCGGTATTGACTGCAACAACGTAAACAATTTTATTTGCTTTACCAGCTGTTTCTAGTATTCCATAGTTGTTTTGTTGTATGGTTGTTTTATATGGGAAGCTCACCCACGATTTTTTAATATGGGACGCTGTTCCTTCCTAAGTCATGCAGCATCTCTCTCTCTCTCTCTCTCTCTCTCTCTCTCTCTCTCTCTCTCTCTCTCTCTCTTCTCCTAGGCTTCTGCACTGGTTGGATGAGATTCATCCATGACAATCTCATTGTCTTCAAATTC
>LR880972.1:6597806-6610770 GCA_904067115.1 Aegilops sharonensis | reverse complement strand
ATGCTCGACCACTACCATAGTAGTTCGCAATACTCTTACGTTGCTAAAAAAAAGCAAGTATTGCATCTTCACGGAGTGGGATAATTAAAAATAGGGATACTCTCCACTCAGCTGATCAACAGCTTGTCTCTCATTTCTACTTCATGGGATCTCCAACCACTTAGAGTGGGTTACCATTATGGCAACCCATTTTCCTTAGAACTGTTTATCTTGACGATCACAGTTTGATTATCACAGTTCATCAGGATAGGGGGTATTGGTTTTTCAACCATAGGTAAGTCCATCAAGAGCTCACGAAGCCACTCTACTTCAACAGTGGCAGTGTCTAATGCTGTGAGTTCTGCTTCCATAGTTGACCTCGTTAAGATGGTCTCCTTGCAAGACTTCCAGGAAACAACGCCACCACCAAGTGTAAAAACATAACCGCTTGTGGCCTTAATCTCAGCATCAGATATCCAGTTTGAGTCACTATAACCCTCCAGTACCCTCGGATACCCGGTGTAGTGAATCCTATAGCTCGCAGTGCCTTTTAAATAGCACAGAACTCTCTCAAGCACATGCCAAGGATCATCTCCTGGTTTTGAAACAAACGGACTCAGCTTGCTCACATCAAAAGAGATGTTAGGCCTCGTAGCACTCGCCAAATACATAAGCGAGCCAATAATCTGAGAATACCTCAGTTGATCTCTAGCAACCCGTCGATTCTTTCGAAGCAAGACACTAGCATCATATGGAGTTGGAGAAGGCGTGCAATCGCTATACCCAAAATGACTCAAGACCTTTTCCACATAGTGAGACTGAAGCAGTGTAATCCCACCATTCTCATCTCTCAACAGCTTGAAGTTTAAGATAACATCAGCTACTCCTACACTACTGGAATCTGGCAATTTGCCGTCTGCCACCTCTTTGCCGTCCGCTAGCTGACGACAAAGAGCCTCTTTGTCGTCCGCTTCCACAAAGCGGACGGCAAAGAAAGGGCACATGGCAAAAAGGTTGTTTGCTGTTAGCCTGGCTGACGACAAAGAGCTAGAAGGCAGACGACAAAGGGCCAGGTGGGCCCCACAGGGCTCGGCGTGGCTAGGTCAGGTTCTTTGCTGTCCGCCAGTAGATGGCAAAAAGGAGACGTAGGCCAACCCTAAAAAGTCGCCCTCTTTGCCTTCTGCTAGTCGACGGCAAAGAAGGCCCACTTAATAGGGCGAGCCGTCTCCCCTCTCTCTCTTTCTCTGTCTCCCTCCCGTGCGCCCGCCTCTCTCCTCCCCCGCCGCTGCCGCCGCCGCCGTCGCCGCNAAGAAAGGGCACATGGCAAAAAGGTTGTTTGCTGTTAGCCTGGCTGACGACAAAGAGCTAGAAGGCAGACGACAAAGGGCCAGGTGGGCCCCACAGGGCTCGGCGTGGCTAGGTCAGGTTCTTTGCTGTCCGCCAGTAGATGGCAAAAAGGAGACGTAGGCCAACCCTAAAAAGTCGCCCTCTTTGCCTTCTGCTAGTCGACGGCAAAGAAGGCCCACTTAATAGGGCGAGCCGTCTCCCCTCTCTCTCTTTCTCTGTCTCCCTCCCGCGCGCCCGCCTCTCTCCTCCCCCGCCGCTGCCGCCGCCGCCGTCGCCGCTGGCCAGCCCCGCCCCCCGGACCCAGCCCCCGCCGTCGTCCAGCCCTCCCCCCTCCCCCCTCCCCGCGCGAAGAAGAACTCTGCCGCGCCCCGTCGCCAGAGAGGCCAGCGCCGGGCCGCCCCGGTGCCGGACCCCTCCCCGCGGCCCTGCACCGCCCCGTCCTGTTGCCGCCCTTCTCCCCGCGGCCCCTGTGCCGCCCCGTCCCACCGGCCGACCTCACCCTCCACCGACGATCCCCTGCAGGTTTGTTCTTCCCCCCTTTTTTAGTTTAGTTTTTTTAGTTTCTTTTAGTTTGGTTTCTATTTTAGTTTTAGTTTTATTTTTAGTTTTATTTTCAGTTTAGTTTTAGTTTTAGTTTTAGTTAGAAGAAGAAGAGGAGTAGAAGGAGGAGGAGGAGGGAAGAAGGGGAGGAGGGAGAAGAAGAAGAAGAAGAAGAAGAAGAAGAAGAAGAAGAAGAAGAACAATGTGAAACTTGCTACCTATATATGCATGTATGGATGAAACCATTTTTTAGTTTTAGTTTTAGTTAGAAGAAGAAGAGGAGTAGAAGGAGGAGGAGGAGGGAAGAAGGGGAGGAGGGAGAAGAAGAAGAAGAAGAAGAAGAAGAAGAAGAAGAAGAAGAAGAAGAAGAATAAGAAGAAGAACAATGTGAAACTTGCTACCTATATATGCATGTATGGATGAAACCATTGTATGCTTGTTGTTGGATATGTTGGCTAGCTATATATGTTGCATATGAAATTTTGATTTGCTATGTATATGTGTTGGATGATCATATCCATATGGCAGGGATATGATTTGGTATGGATATGTGAAATTGAATGAATTTAAGAAAAAAACAGAAAAAACAAGGGCTATACAGGATCTTTGCCGTCTACTAGCGGACGGCAAAGAGCTTTGTCGTCCGCTAGCAGACGGCAAAGAGGACACGTGGCAGTCACCTGTACAAATTGGCAACACTGGCTGCCTATTTGGTCATTTTGCCGTCTGCAAGCGGATGGCAAAGTGACCAAATAGGCCTGGCAAACAGGGCCATCTATGTCGTCTGCTGGCCGACAGCATAGCTAGCCACGTGGCAGCATAACAGTGCTTCCCTAGCTAAGCTCTTTTCCGTCCGTCAGCGGATGGCAAAGAGCTTTGCCTCTTTGCCGTCGGCTGGCGGATGACAAAGAACGCCGTTAACCCCTAACGGCTCTCACCTCACACTGCTGCCGTCCGTCGTCGTTGCCGTCTGCTGGCCTCAGATGGCTGACGGCACAATCCTTTGCCGTCCGTTTCTACGAAGCGGACGGCAAAGAAGGCCTTTGCTGGCACGTGTTCAGCCGGACGGTTTGCCGTCCGCTGGCTGACGGCAAAGGCTTTTGCCGTCCGTGATCCATGCCTTTGCCGTCCGCCATGGCAGACGGCAAAGAAGTTGATTCCAGTAGTGCTAGATCCTTCATCTCAAAGCAATGAGATAAGAAATCCTTAACCTCCTTGATTAAATTAAGTTTGATTTCAAAGAACGGGATGTCATTGACATACAGACAAAGAATGACTCCTTCGCCCCCACCATGGTGATAGTACAAACACTTGTCACCATCGTTTACTACAAAGCCCGCAACAGTTAATGTTCTTTCGAACTTCTCATGCCACTCCTTAGGATCTTGTTTAAGGCCATATAACGACTTTAATAACTTGCACACCTTTCTTTCCTGACCATGTACTACATAACCATCTGGTTGATCCATGTAAATTTCCTCCTTCAACTCTCCATTGAGGAAAGCCGTCTTAAAGTCCATTTGATGAACGAGAAGGACGTGTGAGGCAACCAGTGATATTAGCACCTGAATAGTGGCCAGTCTAGCCACGGGTGAGTAAGTATCAAAGTAGTATTCACCTTCTTTCTGGGTATAACCCTTGGCCACAAGCCGTGCCTTGTACTTTTCAATCATACCATCAGGTCTAAGATTTTTCCTGAACACCCACTTTACCTCCTACAGGTTTACACCCATAAGGATGATCAGTGATTTCCCAGGTTCCGTTAGCTAAGATGGAATCCATCTCACCGCTGACAACTTCCTTCTAGTCGTCAGCATTAGAAGATGCATAGGCTTCTGAAATAGTCTTGAGTGTGTCATCCACGAGATACACAATGAAATCGTCATGATACGTCTCCAACGTATCTATAATTTTTGATTGTTCCATGCTATTATATTACCCGTTTTGGATGTTTATGGGATTTAATTTACACTTCTATATCATTTTTGGGACTAACCTACTAACCGGAGGCCCAACCCGAATTGCTGTTTTTTTTGCCTATTTCAGTGTTTCGAAGAAAAGGAATATCAAACGGAGTCCAAACGGAATGAAACCTTCGGAGCGATCTTTTTGGAACAAATGCAATCCATGAGACTTGGAGTGAATGTCAAGAAGTAGCCAAGGCGGCCACGAGGGTGCCAGGCACGCCCTAGGGGGGTGGGCGTGGCCCCCACCCTCGTGGGCCCCTCGTGACTCCCCTGACCGACCTCCTTTGCCTATATATACTTGCATACCCTAAAAACACCCAGGAGCACCACGAAACCCTATTTCCACCACCGCAACCTTCTGTATCCGCGAGATCCCATCTTGGGGCCTTCGCCGGTGCTCCGCTGGAGGGGAATCGATCACGGAGGGCTTCTACATCAACACCATAGCCTCTCCGATGAGTTGTGAGTAGTTTACCACGGACCTTCGGGTCCATAGTTATTAGCTATATGGCTTCTTCTCTCTCTTTAAATCTTAATACAAAGTTCTCCTCGATCTTCTTGGAGATCTATTCGATGTAACTCTTTTTGCGGTGTGTTTGTCAAGATCCGATGAATTGTAGGTTTATGATCAAGTTTATCTATGAGAAATATTTGAATCTCCTCTGAATTATTTTATGTATGATTGGTTATCTTTGCAAGTCTCTTCGAATTATCAGTTTGGTTTGGCCTACTAGATTGATCTTTCTTGTAATAGGAGAAGTGCTTAGCTTTGGGTTCAATCTTGCGGTGTTCTTTCCCAGTGACAGCAGGGGCAGCAAGGCACATATTGCATTGTTGCCATCGAGAATAAAAAGATGGGGTTTATATCATATTGCTTGAGTTTATCCCTCTACATCATGTCATCTTGCCTAATGTGTTACTCTGTTCTTATGAACTTAATACGCTAGATGCATGCTGGATAGCGGTCGATGTGTGGAGTAATAGTAGTAGATGCGGAATCATTACATTCTACTTGTCGCAGACGTGATGCCTATATAAATGATCATGCCTAGATATTCTCATAACTATGCACTTTTCTATCATTGCTCGACAATAATTTTTTGACCCACCGTAATACTTATGCTATCTTGAGAGAAGCCACTAGTGAAACCTATGGCCCCGGGTCTATCTTTTATCATATAAGTTTCCGATCTACTTTATTTTGCAATCTTTACTTTCCAATCTATATATATCATAAAAATACCAAAAATATTTATCTTATCTTATTATCTCTATCATATCTCACTTTCGCAAGTGGCCGTGAAGGGATTCAAAACCCCTTTATTGCGTTGGTTGTGAGGTTCTTGTTTGTTTGTGTAGGTACGAGGGACTTTCGTGGAGCCTCCTACTGGATTAATACCTTGGTTCTCAAAAACTGAGAGAAATACTTATGCTACTTTACTGCATCACCCTTTCCTCTTCAAGGGAAAACCAACGCAGTGCTCAGGAGGTAGCAAGAAGGATTCCTGGCGCCGTTGCCGGGGAGGTCTTCGCTCAAGTCAATACATACCAAGTACCCATCACAAACTCATCTCCCTCGCATTACATTATTTGCCATTTGCCTCTCGTTTTCCTCTCCCCCACTTCACCCTTGCCGTTTTGTTCGCCCTCTCTTTTCTGTTTGCCTCTCTTTTTGCTTGCCTCTTGTGTGCTTGTGTGTTGGATTGCTTGTCACGATGGCTCAAGATAATACTAAATTGTGTGACTTTTCCAATACCAATAATAATGATTTCCTGAGGACTCCGATTGCTCCTCTTAATGATGCTGAATGTTGTGAAATCAATGCTGCTTTGTTGAATCTTGTTATGAAAGATCAATTCTCCGGCCTTCCTAGTGAAGATGTCGCTACTCATCTAAACAACTTTGTTGATTTGTGTGATATGCAAAATAAGAAAGACACGGATAATGATATTGTTAAATTGAAGTTATGTCCCTTTTCACTTAGAGATCGTGCTAAAACTTGGTTCTCGTCTTTGCCTAAAAATAATATTGATTCTTGGAATAAGTGCAAAGATGCTTTTATCTCTAAGTATTTTCCTCTCGCGAAGATCATCTCTCTTAGAAAAGATATTATGAATTTTAAGCAACTAGATCGTGAGCATGTTGCACAATCTTGGGAGAGGATGAAATTTATGATTCACAATTGCCCTACACATGGTTTCAATTTATGGATTATCATACAAAAATTTTATGCCGGATTGAATTTTGCTTCTAGAAATCTTTTAGATTCGGCCGCGGGAGGAACTTTTATGGAAATCACTTTAGGAGAAGCTACTAAACTCCTAGATAATATTATCGTTAATTATTCCCAGTGGCACACCGAAAGATCAACTAGTAAAAAAGTTAATGCGACAGAAGAGATTAATGTTTTGAGTGGAAAGATGGATGAACTTATGAAATTGTTTGCTACTAAGAGTGCTCCTATTTATTCTAATGATATGCCTTTTTCTACTTTGATTGAGAATAATAATGAATCTATGGATGTGAATTTTGTTGGTAGGAATAATTTTGGCAACAATGCTTATAGAGGAAACTTTAATTCTAGGCCGTTTCTTAGTAATTACTCTAATAATTATGGTAATTCCTACAACAACTCTTATGGAAATTTAAATAAGATGCCCTCTAATTTTTAGAATAGTGTTAAAGAATGTATGGTCTCTCAAAAGAATTTCAATGCTTTGTTTGAAGAAAAATTGCTTAAAGTTGATGAATTGGCTAGGAACGTGGATAGAATTTCTCTTGATGTTAATTCTTTGAAAGTTAGATCTATTCCACATAAGCATGATATCAATGAGTCTCTCAAAGCTATGAGAATTTCCATTGATGAGTGCAAAGAAAGAACCGCTAGGATGCATGCTAAGAAAGATTGCTTTGTAAAAGCGTGTTCTTCTAGTTTTCATGATAATAATGATGAAGATCTAAAAGTGATTGATCTGTATCCTATTAAATCTTTGTTTTGCAATATGAATCTTGATAATGATGGGACTGGAGATGAGTCAACTTTAGTTAAAAGGCATCCCAATGATTCGCAGTTTTTAGATCTTGATGCTAAATTTGATAAAAGTGGGATTGGAGAGGTGGTATGTCTCCAACGTATCTATAATTTTTGATTGTTCCATGCTATTATATTACCCATTTTGGATGTTTATGGGCTTTAGTTTACACTTTTATATCATTTTTGGGACTAACCTACTAACCCGAGGCCCAGCCCGAATTGCTGTTTTTTTGCCTATTTCAGTGTTTCGAAGAAAAGGAATATCAAACGGAGTCCAAACAGAATGAAACCTTAGGGAGCGATCTTTTTGGAACAAACGCAATCCAGGCCAATTGAAGTGGACGTCAAGAAGCACCCGAGGCGGCCACGAGGGTGCCAGGCGCGCCCCCACCCTCGTGGGCCCCTCGTGGCTCCCTTGACCGACCTCCTTCGCGTATATATACTTGCATACCCTGAAAACATCCAGGAGCACCACGAAACCCTATTTCCACCACCGCGACCTTCTGTATCCGTGAGATCCCATCTTGGTGTTGGGGAACGTAGTAATTTCAAAAAATTTCCTACGCACACGCAAGATCATGGTGATGGCATAGCAACGAGAGAGGAGAGTATTGTCCACGTACCCTCGTAGATCGTAAGCGGAAGCGTTATGACAACGCGGTTAATGTAGTCGTACGTCTTCACGATCCGACCGATCCAAGTACCGAACGTACGGCACCTCCGAGTTCAGCACACGTTCAGCTCGATGACGATCTCCGGGCTCCGATCCAGCAAAGCGTCGGGGATGAGTTCCGTCAGCACGACGGCGTGGTGACGATGATGATGTTCTACCGGCGCAGGGCTTCGCCTAAACTCCGCGACGATATGACCGAGGTGGAATATGGTGGAGGGGGGCACCCCACACGGCTAAGGAACGATCCGTAGATCAACTTTTGAGTCCTAGGGTGCGGCCGGCCAAGGAGGGCGGCCGGCCAAGGAGGCAAGGGGAGCCAAGGGGAGGGGGCGGCCGGCCAAGGAGGGCGCGCCAAGGGGAGTCCTACTCCCACCGGGAGTAGGACTTCCTTCTTTCCTAGTTGGAGTAGGAGAAGGGGCAAGGAGGAGGAAGAGGGGAAGGAAAGGGGGGGCGCCGCCCCCCTCTCCTTGTCCTATTCGGACTAGGGAGGGGAGGGGGCGCAGCCCACCTCTTGCCTCCTCTCCTCTTCTCCCTTAGGGCCCATGAAGGCCCAATAACCCCCGGGAGGGTTCCGGTAACCCCCCGGTACTCCGGTAAAATGCCGATTTCACCCGGGACACTTCCGATGTCCAAACACAGGCTTCCAATATATCAATCTTTAAGTCTCGACCATTTCGAGACTCCTCGTCATGTCCGTGATCACATCCGGGACTCCGAACAAAATTCGGTACATCAAAACTCATAAACTCATAATATAACTGTCATCGAAACATTAAGCGTGCGGACCCTACGGGTTCGAGAACTATGTAGACATGACCTATAACTATTCTTGGTCCATAACCAATAGCGGAACCTGGATGCCCATATTGGCTCCTACATATTCTACGAAGATCTTTATCGGTCAAACTGCATAACAACATACTTTGTTCCCTTTGTCATCGGTATGTTACTTGCCCGAGATTCGATCGTCGGTATCCAATACCTAATTCAGTCTCATTACCGGCAAGTCTCTTTACTCGTTACGTAATGCATCATTCCGTAACTAACTCATTAGCTACATTTCTTGCAAGGCTTATAGTGATGTGCATTACCGAGAGGGCCCAGAGATACCTCTCCGACAATCGGAGTGACAAAACCTAATCTCGAAATACGCCAACCCAACATGTACCTTTGGAGACACCTGTAGTACTCCTTTATAATCACCTAGTTACGTTGTGACGTTTGGTAGCACCCAAAGTGTTCCTCCGGTAAACAGGAGATGCATAATCTCATAGTTACAGTAACATGTATAAGTCATGAAGAAAGCAATAGCAATGTACTAAACGATCAAGTGCTAGGCTAACGGAATGGGTCATGTCAATCACATCATTCTCCTAATGATGTGATCCCATTAATCAAATGACAACACATGTCTATGGTTAGGAAACATAACCATCTTTGATTAATGAGCTAGTCAAGTAGAGGCATACTAGTGACTATATGTTTGTCTATGTATTCACACATGTATTATGTTTCCTGTTAATACAATTCTAGCATGAATAATAAACATTTATCATGATATAAGGAAATAAATAATAACTTTATTATTGCCTATAGGGCATATTTCCTTCAGTCTCCCACTTGCACTAGAGTCAATAATCTAGTTCACATTGCCATGTGATTTAACATCAATATTCATATCTGTATATGATTAACACCCATAGTTCACATCGTCATGTGACCAACACCCAAAGGGTTTACTAGAGTCAATAATCCAGTTCACATTGCTATGTGATTAACACCCAAAGAGTACTAAGGTATGATCATGTTTTGCTTGTGAGAGAAGTTTAGTCAACGGATCTGTCATATTCAAAGCCGTATGTATTTTGCAAAATATTCTATGTCCACAATGCTCTGCATGGAGCTACTCTAGCTAATTGCTCCCACTTTCAATATGTATCCAGATTGAGACTTAGAGTCATCTGGATCAGTGTAAAAGCTTGCATCATCGTAACTTTTACGACGGGCTCTTTTATCACCTCCATAATCGAGAAACATCTCCTTAGTCCTCACTAAGGATATTCTTGACCGCTGTCCAGTGATCTACTCTTAGATCAAAATTGTATTCCTTTGTCAAACTCAGATCAAGGTATACAATAGGTCTGGTTCACAGCATAGCATACTTTATAGAACCTATGACTGAGGCATAGGGAATGACTTTTCATTCTCTTTCTATTTTCTTCCATGGTCGGGTCTTGAGTCTTACTCAAATTCACACCTTTGCATCACAGGAAAGAACTCCTTCTTTGACTGTTCCATTTTGAACTATTTCAAAAATTTATCAAGGTATGTATTCATTGAAAAATCTTATCAAGCGTCTTGATCTATCTATATAGATATTGATGCTCAATGTGTAAGCAGCTTCACCGAGGTCTTGCTTTGAAAAACTCTTATTCAAGTATCCTTTCATGCTATCCAGAATTTCTATATCATTTCCAATCAACAATATGTCATCCACATATAATATTAGAAATGCTACAGAGCTCCCACTCACTTTCTTGTAAATACAGGCTTCTTCAAAAGTCTGTATAAAACCATATGCTTTGATCAACTCATCAAAGCGTATATTCCAACTCCGAGATGCTTGCACCAGTCCATAGATGGATCGCTGGAGCTTGCACAATTTGTTAGCACCTTTAGGATTGACAAAACCTTCTGGTTGCATCATATACAAGTCATCTTTAAGAAAACCATTAAGGAATGCAGTTTTGACATCCATTTGCCAGATTTCATAAATGTGGCAATTGCTAATATGATTCGGACAGACTTAAGCATCGCTACAGTTGAGAAAATCTCATTGTAGTCAACACCTTGAACTTGTCGAAAAACCTTTTTGCAACAAGTCGAGCTTTTTAGATAGTAATACTACTATCAGCACCTGTCTTCTTCTTGAAGATCCATTTAATCTCAATGTCTCGCCGATCATTGGGCAAGTCAATCAAAGTCCATACTTTGTTTTCATACATGGATCTTATCTCAGATCTCATGGCCTCAAGCCATTTTGCGGAATCTGGGCTCATCATCGCTTCTTCATAGTTCGTAGGTTCGTCATGGTCTAGTAACATAACTTCCAGAACAGGATTACCGTACCACTCTGATGCGGATCTTACTCTGGAAGACCTACGAGGTTCTGTAGTAACTTAATCTGAAGTTTCATGATCATCATCATTAACTTCCTCACTAATTGGTGTAGTAGTCACAGGAACAGATTTCTATGATGAACTACTTTCAAATAAGGGAGCAGGTACAGTTACCTCATCAAGTTCTATTTTCCTCCCACTCACTTCTTTCGAGAGAAACTCCTTCTCTAGAAAGGATCCATTCTTAGCAACGAATGTTTTGCCTTTGGATTTGTGATAGAAGGAGTACCCAACAGTTTCCTTTGGGTATTCTATGAAGACGCACTTCACCGATTTGGGTTCGAGCTTATCAGGTTGAAAACCTTGTTCATATAAGCATCGCAACTCCAAACTTTAAGAAACAACAGCTTAGGTTTATTGCTAAACCATAGTTCATACGGTGTCGTCTCAACGGATTTAGATGGTGCCCTTTTTAAACGTGAATGCCGCTGTCTCTAATGCACAACCCCAAAACGATAGTGGTAAAACCGATAAGAGACATCATAGATCGCACCATATCCAATAAAGTGCGCTTACGACGTTCCGACACACCATAACGTTGTGGTGTTCCAGGTGGCGTGAGCTGTGAAACTATTCCACATTGTTTTAATTGAAGACCAAACTCGTAACTCAAATATTCGTCTCCGCGATCAGATCGTAGAAACTTTATTTTCTTGTTACAATGATTTTTCAACTTCACTCTGAAATTCTTTGAACCTTTCAATTATTTCAGACTTATGTTTCATCAAGTAGATATACCCATATCTGCTCAAATCATTTTGTGAAGGTCAGAAAATAACGATACTTGCCACGAGCATCAACACTCATTGGATCGCATACATCGGTATGTATTATTTCCAATAAGTCAGTAGCTTGTTCCATTGTTCCGGAGAACGGAGTTTTTAGTCATCTTGCCCAAAAGGTACGGTTCGCAAGCATCAAATGATTCATTACCAAGTGATTCCGAAAATCCATCTTTATGGAGTTTCTTCTTGCGCTTTACACCGATATGACCCAAACGGCAGTGCCACAAATAAGTTGCACTATCATTATCAACTTTGCATCTTTTGGCATCAATATTATGAATATGTGTATCACTACGATCGAGATCCAACAAACTATTTTCATTGGGTGTATGACCATCAAAGGTTTTATTCATTTAAACAGAACAACAATTATTCTCTGATTTTAAATGAATAACCGTATTGCAATAAACAAGATCAAATCATATTCATGCTCAACACAAACACCAAATAACATTTATTTAGGTTCAACACTAATTCCGAAAGTATAGGGAGTGTGCGATGATGATCATATCAATCTTGGAACCACTTCCAACACACATCGTCACTTCACCCTCAACTAGTTTCTGTTTGTTCTGTAACTCCTGTTTCAAGTTACTAATCTTAGCAACCGAACAAGTATCAAATACTCAGGGGTTACTATAAACACTAGTAAGGTACACATCAATAACATGTATATCAAATATACCCTTGTTCACTTTGCCATCCTTCTTATCCACCAAATATTCAAGGCATTTCCGCTTCTAGTGACCATTTCCTTTGCAGTATAATCACTCAGTTTCAGGCTTTGGTCCAGCTTTGGGCTTCTTCGCGGGAGTGACAACTTGCTTGCCATTATGCTTGAAGTTCCCTTTCTTTCCCTTTGCCCTTTTCTTGAAACTAGTGGTCTTGTCAATCATCAACACTTGATGCTCTTTCTTGATTTCTACCTTCGTCGATTTCAGCATCACGAAGAGCTCGGGAATCGTTTTCGTCATCCCTCGCATTATAGTTCATCACGAAGTTCTACTAACTTGGTGGTGGTGACTAGATAATTCTGTCAATCACTATCTTATCTGGAAGATTAACTCCCACTTGATTCAAGCGATTGTAGTACCCAGACAATCTGAGCACATGCTCACTAGTTGAGCGATTCTCCTCCATCTTTTAGCTATAGAACTTGTTGGAGACTTCATATCTCTCAACTCGGGTATTTGCTTGAAATATTAACTTCAACTCCTGGAACATCTCATATGGTCCATGACGTTCAAAACGTTTTTGAAGTCCCGATTCTAAGCCATAAAGCATGGTGCACAAAACTATCAAGTAGTCATCATATTGAGCAAGCCAAACGTTCATAACGTCTGCATCTGCTCCTCCAATAGGTCTGTCACCTAGCGGTGCATTAAGGACATAATTCTTCTGTGCAGCAATGAGGATAAACCTCAGATCACGGATCCAATCCGCATCATTGCTACTAACAT
>LR880972.1:6548690-6565026 GCA_904067115.1 Aegilops sharonensis | reverse complement strand
GACTGGACACTGGAAGCGGAACTGCCCCAAGTATTTGGCGGATAAGAAGGATGGCAAAGTGAACAAAGGTATATGTGATATACATGTTATTGATGTGTACCTTACTAATGCTCGCAGTAGTACCTGGGTATTTGATACTGGTTCTGTTGCTAATATTTGCAACTCGAAACAGGGACTACGGATTAAGCGAAGATTGGCTAAGGACGAGGTGACGATGCGCGTGGGAAATGGTTCCAAAGTCGATGTGATCGCGGTCGGCACGCTACCTCTACATCTACCATCGGGATTAGTTTTAGACCTAAATAATTGTTATTTGGTGCCAGCGTTGAGCATGAACATTATATCTGGATCTTGTTTGATGCGAGACGGTTATTCATTTAAATCAGAGAATAATGGTTGTTCTATTTATATGAGTAATATCTTTTATGGTCATGCACCCTTGAAGAGTGGTCTATTTTTATTAAATCTCGATAGTAGTGATACACATATTCATAGTGTTGAAACCAAAAGATGCAGAGTTGATAATGATAGTGCAACTTATTTGTGGCACTGCCGTTTAGGTCATATCGGTATAAAGCGCATGAAGAAACTCCATACTGATGGGCTTTTGGAATCACTTGATTATGAATCACTTGGTACTTGCGAACCGTGCCTCATGGGCAAGATGACTAAAACGCCGTTCTCCGGAACTATGGAGCGAGCAACTGATTTGTTGGAAATCATACATACTGATGTTTGTGGTCCACTGAATGTTGAGGCTCGCGGCGGGTATCGTTATTGTCTTCACCTTCACAGATGATTTGAGAAGATATGGGTATATCTACTTAATGAAACACAAGTCTGAAACATTTGAATAGTTCAAAGAATTTCAGAGTGAAGTGGAAAATCATCGTAACAAGAAAATAAAGTTTCTACGATCTGATCGTGGAGGAGAATATTTGAGTTACGAGTTTGGTCTACACTTGAAACAATGCGGAATAGTTTCGCAACTCACGCCACCCGGAACACCACAACGAAATGGTGTGTCCGAACATCGTAATCGTACTTTACTAGATATGGTGCGATCTATGATGTCTCTTACTGATTTACTGCCATCGTTTTGGGGTTATGCTTTAGAGACGGCCGCATTCATGTTGAATAGGGCACCATCAAAATCCGTTAAGACAACGCCTTATGAACTATGGTTTGGCAAGAAACCAAAGTTGTCGTTTCTTAAAGTTTGGGGCTGCGATGCTTATGTGAAGAAACTTCAACCAGATAAGCTCGAACCTAAATCGGAGAAATGTGTCTTCATAGGATACCCAAAAGAGACTATTGGGTACACCTTCTATCACAGATCTGAGGGCAAGATTTTCGTTGCTAAAATTGGATCCTTTCTAGAGAAGGAGTTTCTCTCGAAAGAAGTGAGTGGGAGGAAAGTAGAACTTGATGAGGTAACTGTACCTGCTCCCTTATTGGAAAGTAGTTCATCACAAGAACCGGTTCTTGTGACAACTACACCTATTAGTGAGGAAGCTAATGATATTGATCATGAAACTTCAGATCAAGTTGCTACTGAACCTCGTAGGTCTACCAGAGTAAGATCCGTACCAGAGTGGTACGGTAATCATGTTCTGGAAGTCATGTTACTTGACCATGATGAACCTACGAACTATGAGGAAGCGATGATGAGCCCAGATTCCGCAAAATGGCTAGAGGCCATGAAATCTGATATGGGATCCATGTATGAGAACAAAGTATGGACTTTGGTTGACTTGCCCGATGATCGGCAAGCCATTGAGAATAAATGGATCTTTAAGAAGAAGACTGATGATGATGGTAATGTAACTGTCTATAAAGCTCGACTTGTTGCAAAAGGTTTTCAACAAGTTCAAGGGGTTGACTACGATGAGACTTTCTCACCCGTAGCGATGCTTAAGTCTATCCGAATCATGTTAGCAATTGCCGCATTTTATGATTATGAAATTTGGCAAATGGATGTCAAAACTGCATTCTTGAATGGATTTCTGGAAGAAGAGTTGTATATGATGCAACTAGAAGGTTTTGTTGATCCAAAAGGTGCTAACAAAGTATGCAAGCTCCAGCGATCCATCTATGGACTGGTGCAAGCATCTCAGAGTTGGAATAAACGCTTTGATAGTGCGATCAAAGCATATGGTTTTATACAGACTTTTGGAGAAGCCTGTATTTACAAGAAAGTGAGTGGGAGCTCTGTAGCATTTCTGATATTATATGTAGATGACATATTATTAATTGGAAATGATATAGAATTTCTGGATAGCATAAAGGGATACTTGAATAAAAGTTTTTCAATGAAAGACCTCGGTGAAGCTGCTTACATATTGGGCATCAAGATTTATAGAGATAGATCAAGACTCTTAATTGGACTTTCACATAGCACATACCTTGATAAAGTTTTGAAAAAGTTCAAAATGGATCAGGCAAAGAAAGGGTTCTTGCCCGTGCTACAAGGTGTGAAGTTGAGTCAGGCTCAATGCCCGACCACAGTAGAAGATAGAGAGAAAATGAAAGATGTTCCCTATGCTTCAGCCATAGGCTCTATCATGTATGCAATGCTGTGTACCATACCTGACGTGTGCTTAGCAATAAGCTTGGCAGGAAGGTACCAAACTAATCCAGGAGTGGATCACTGGACAGCGGTCAAGAACATCCTGAAATACCTGAAAAGGACTAAGGATATGTTTCTCGATTATGGAGGTGATAAAAGAGCCCGTCGTAATAAGTTACAACGATGCAAGCTTTTACACTGATCCAGATGACTCTAAGTCTCAATCTGGATACATATTGAAAGTGGGAGCAATTAGCTAGAGTAGCTCCATCCAGAGCATTGTGGACATAGAATATTTTGCAAAATACATACGGCTCTGAATATGACAGATCCGTTGACTAAACTTCTCTCACAAGCAAACATGATCATACCTTAGTACTCTTTGGTTGTTAATCACATAGCGATGTGAACTAGATTATTGACTCTAGTAAACCCTTTGGGTGTTGGTCACATGGCAATGTGAACTAGATTATTGACTCTAGTGCAAGTGGGAGACTGAAGGAAATATGCCCTAGAGGCAATAATAAAGTTATTATTTATTTCCTTATATCATGATAAATGTTTATTATTCATGCTAGAATTGTATTAACCGGAAACATAATACATGTGTGAATACATAGACAAACATATAGTCACTAGTATGCCTCTACTTGACTAGCTTATTAATCAAAGATGGTTATGTTTCCTAACCATAGACATGTGTTGTCATTTGATTAATGGGATCACATCATTAGGAGAATGATGTGATTGACATGACCCATTCCTTTAGCCTAGCACTTGATCGTTTAGTATGTTGCTATTGCTTTCTTCATGACTTATACATGTTCCTGTAACTATGAGATTATGCAACTCCCGTTTATCGGAGGAACACTTTGTGTGCTACCAAACGTCACAACGTAACTGGGTGATTATAAAGGAGCTCTACAGGTGTCTCTGAAGGTACATGTTGGGTTGGCGTATTTTGAGATTAGGTTTTGTCACTCCGATTGTCGGAGAGGTATCTCTGGGCCCTCTCGGTAATGCACATCACTATAAGACTTGCAAGCAATGTAGCTAATGAGTTAGTTACGGAATGATGCATTATGTAATGAGTAAAGAGACTTGCCGGTAACGAGATTGAACTAGGTATTGGATACCGACGATCGAATCTCGAGCAAGTAACATACCGATGACAATGGGAACAACGTATGTTGTTATGCGGTTTGACCGATAAAGATCTTCATAGAATATGTAGGAGCCAATATGGGCATCCAGGTCCCACTATTGGTTATTGACCGAGAATAGTTCTAGGTCATGTCTACATAGTTCTCGAACCTGTAGGGTCCGCACGCTTAACATTACGGTGACAGTTTTATTATGAGTTTATAAGTTTTGATGTACCGAAGTTTGTTCGGAGTCCCGGATGTGCTCACGGACATGACGAGGAGTCTCGAAATGGTCGAGACATAAAGATTGATATATTGGAAGCCTATGTTTGGACATCGGAAGTGTTCCGGGTGAAATCGGCATTTTATCGGAGTACCGGGGGGTTACCGGAACCCTCCCGGGGGTTATTGGGCCTTCATGGGCCCTAAGGGAGAAGAGGAGAGGAGGCAAGAGGTGGGCTGCGCCCCCTCCCCTCCCTAGTCCGAATAGGACAAGGAGAGGGGGGCGGCGCCCCCCTTTCCTTCCCCTCTTCCTCCTCCTTCCCCCTTCTCCTACTCCAACTAGGAAAGAAGGGAGTCCTACTCCCGGGTGGAATAGGACTCCCCCTTGGCGCGCCCTCCTTGGACGGCCGCCCCCTCCCCCTTGGCTCCTTTATATACGGGGGCAGGGGGGCACCCTAGGACACACAAGTTGATCTACGGATCGTTCCTTAGCCGTGTGCGGTGCCCCCCTCCACCATATTCCACCTCGATCATATCGTCGCGGAGTTTAGGCGAAGCCCTGCGCCAGTAGAACATCATCATCGTCACCACGCCGTCGTGCTGACGGAACTCATCCCCGACGCTTTGCTGGATCGGAGCCCGGAGATCGTCATCGAGCTGAACGTGTGCTGAACTCGGAGGTGCCGTACGTTCGGTAATTGGATCGGTCGGATCGTGAAGACGTACGACTACATCAACCGCGTTGTCATAACGCTTCCGCTTACGGTCTACGAGGGTACGTGGACAATACTCTCCTCTCTCGTTGCTATGCCATCACCATGATCTTGCGCGTGCGTAGGAATTTTTTTGAAATTACTACGTTCCCAACAAAGCTAGGTGGGGGCGCCCTCTTTAGGAGTTGGCGCCCAGCCCACCTAGGGGCTGGTTCCCCTCCATATTTAGCCCATAGGGCCCTCCGGGGCAGGTGGACCCACGGAACCCCTTCGGTGGTCCTGGTACAATACCGGTAACCCTCAAATACTTCCGGCGACTGAATAAGGACTTCCCATATATAAATCTTCATCTCCGGACCATTCCGGAACTCCTCGTGATGTCCGGGATCTCATACAGGACTCCTAACAATATTCGGTAACCAGATACTATTTCCCATAACAACTCTAGCGTCACCAAACCTTAAGTGTGTAGACACTACGAGTTCGGGAATCATGCAGACATGACCGAGACAGCTCTCCGGCCAATAACCAACAGTGGGATCTGGATACCCATGTTGGCTCCCACATGTTCCACGATGTTCTCATCGGATGAACCACGATGTCGGGGATTCAATCAATCCCGTATACAATTCCCTTTGTCCGTCGGTATGTTACTTGCCCGAGATTCGATCGTTGGTATCCCAATACCTCGTTCAATCTTGTTACCAGCAAGTCTCTTTACTCATTCCGTAACGCATGATCCCATGACTAACTCCTTAGTCACATTGAGCTCATTATGATGATGCATTACCGAGTGGGCCCAGAGATACCTCTCCGTCATACGGAGTGACAAATCCCAGTCTCGATTCATGCCAACTCAACAAATACTTTCGAAGCTACCTGTAGTGCACCTTTATAGCCACCCAGTTACGTTATGACGTTTGGTACACCCAAAGCATTCCTACGGATATCCCGGAATTCCACAATCTCATGGTCTAAGGAAATGATACTTGACATTAGAAAAGCTCTTAGCAAACGAACTACACGATCTTGTGCTATGCTTAGGATTGGGTCTTGTCTATCACATCATTCTCCTAATGATGTGACCCCCGTTATCAATGACATCCAATGTCCATGGTTAGGAAACCATAACCATCTATTGATCAACGAGCTAGTCAACTAGAGGCTCACTAGGAACATGTTGTGGTCTATGTATTGACACATGTATTACGGTTTCAAGTTATTACAATTATAGCATGAACAATAGACAATTATCATGAGCAAGGAAATATAATAATAACCATTTTATTATTGCCTCTAGGGCATATTTCCAACACATACAAGTGGTAGAAGAGCTCACCTTATAAAGAGGTGCCCGCCTCACTCAACTTCCGGGGCGGGACTAAACTTTAGACCCACTCAAACCACTCACTAGCTATGAATGAATGGGCCAAGAGAATCTCAGAATTTTAGTTGGGCTTTGGGCCAATAGCCTACTAACAAATTCCAACAGAGAAAACTTCAAAGCGCGTGAGCCATTGTCCAAGAGGAGAGGACGTGGGTTCCCGTCGTCAGGAACACCACAAAGGTGAAAGATCATGGATGTCACCTAGAGGGGGGGGTGAATAGGCGCTTTAAAATAAATATGGTTGAGGCTTGAACAAATGCGGAATAAACCTAGCGGTTAATTTGTCAAGCACAAAACCTACAACAACTAGGCTCACCTATGTGCACCAACAACTTATGCTAAGCAAGAAAAACTACTTAGGTGATAGCAGGATATATGACAAGAAACAATATGGCTATCACAAAGTAAAGTGCATAAGTAAAGGGCTCGGATAAGAGATAACCAAGGCACGCGGAGATGACGATGTATCCCGAAGTTCACACCCTTGAGGATGCTAATCTCCGTTTGGAGCGGTGTGGAGGCACAATGCTCCCCAAGAAGCCACTAGGGCCACCGTAATCTCCTCACGCCCTCGCATAATGCAAGATGCCGTGATTCCACTAAGGGACCCTTGAGGGCGGTCACTGAACCCGTACAAATGGCAACCCTTGGGGGTGGTCAACGAACCCGTACACTTTGGCAATCCTTGGGGGCGGTCACCGGTACCCGTCAAATTGCTCGGGGCGATCTCCACAACCTAATTAGAGACCACGACGCTTGCCCGGAGCTTTACACCACAATGATTGAGCTCCGAACACCACCAACCGTCTAGGGCGCCCAAGCACCCAAGAGGAACAAGCTCAAGGGCACCAAGCACCCAAGAGTAATAAGCTTCTCAACTTGTAACTTCCACGTATCACCGTGGAGAACTCAAACCGATGCACCAAATGCAATGGCAAGGGCACACGGAGTGCCCAAGTCCTTCTCTCTCAAATCCCACCGAAGCAACTAATGCTAGGGAAGAAAATGAGAGGAAGAACAAGAAGGAGAACACCAAGAACTCCAAGATCTAGATCCAAGGGGTTCCCCAGAAAGTGATTGGTGGAAATGTGGATCTAGATCTCCTCTCTCTTTTCCCTCAAAAACTAGCAAGAATCCATGGAGGGATTGAGAGTTAGCAAGCTCGGAGAAGGTCAACAATGGGGAAGAACACGAGCTCAAAGGATAAGGTTCATTGGGGAAGAAGACCCCTTTAAATAGTGGGGGAACGAATCCAACCGTTACCCCACTGAACAGCGACGCACAGAGCGGTACTACCGCTTGGGCAGGGCGGTACTACCGCTCTCACCCAGCGGTACTGCCGCGCTGACGATGAGGTCAAGGCCCTGGCCCCAGAGCGGTACTACCATGGGAGTAGGTGCGGTACTACCGCTTGGAGCGGTACTACCGCCACTACTACCACACTTAGTACCGTAAAACCCGACACGAAAAACAACGGTCTCGAATCGAGGCGGTAGTAGCCCGGAACCACTGCGGTACTACGGCCGAAGACCACAAGAGGTACTACCGCTCGGAGAGCAGTACTACCGCTCTGGGAGCGGTACTACCGCTTGAGTGCTTCGGGGGTACTACCGCTGTGGACCACGGTACTACCGCTGGCGCTAGCCTTAAGCCACTACCGCGAAAACAAAGAATACTCCAAGGAAACCAGAACTGCCATAACTTCTGCAAATGAGCTCCGAATTAAGCAAACTCAAGCTTGTTTGAAACAAGACAACGAGTAGCATGCTTAGCAAACAAAGGAGTGACACCTCCAACAGAGAAGAACCGGCATACCCTCCAACGTCGAAAACATCATAGAAGATGCATGTGAACTCCATTTTCGATGAACTCGAGCTTGTCATGAACATGATCAAAAACTCCAAATCTCACAAGGAGAAGAACCAAACAAGAACCAATAAATATGATGCAAGGATGCAATGGTTTGAGCTCTCTATGAATGATACGATCAAGCAACTCATCGAGTGCCTTGCACATGGTCCACTTGAGCTAGATGATGACGATCTTGACTTCCTCAAGTTGGACCACCTTTCTTGATTGCGTTGGCGGGATGAAGACTAGTTGATTGCTCCCCCATACTCTACTGTGGGTGAGCCTCTCTTCCGCTCATCTTCACAAGTCCATTGTCACTACAATGGACGGCAAGCTTCAAGCACTTGATCTCTTCGTGATGCATCACTTGAACTTGCACACCGCAACCTAACCCCACAAAGAACTCTCACGAAGACCATGGGTTAGCACACAAAGCGTAATGGACAGTGCTTACCATACCATGGGATCACTTGATCCCTCGGTACATCTTGTGCGCTTTGTGTGTTGAATCTTTCCAACTCTCTTCATTTGGATGTTGTCTTGAAGGTGGACATGAATGATCACACAATCTTATTCTTCAAGACATGCTTGTAATAAGCTCAACACTCACATGACCAATCTTTGGATAATTCCTTAATAGCACCTTGGTCAACTCCTAAACTCCTTGAAACCAACACATGGAATTCAAGAAAAGCCTATGGACAGATCCTTCAAATACAACTCAAGACAACCATTAGTCCATAGAGATTGTCATCAATTACCAAAACCAAACATGGGGGCACCGCATGTTCTTTCAAAAGGGCACATAGCCCATTACATGGGCCATTCTGCTTGAGCACCTCTGTCCCCGATGAGAGGCGGTCCTTGAACAATTGCCACACAAAATCTTGATCTTCAGGGGCAAGGGCGCTTTACACGTGGACGCTAAGCAAGCAATCATCAACCTACAGCACAACGCGTGGTAGGCCATGGCGACGAAGAAATTTCCCGAGGGAGTGAGGCTCCAAGAAGCAGTGCCTGGATAGTCCGCAAGCACCGACAGAAGGGCCGCCCGGGCCAAAATGGCCATTTTGGGCCATCGGGGAGACCAATTGGATCAGATCCATGCAAATGGAAAATAGGTTGGGAAACCCCATAAATAACAGGCTCCACCAGTCCAACGATCCAGCCAAAACATGGCTCCCCGCCGTCACCGATAAGGAAGGACATCCTTAGGCGGATATCATGTTTGATCTTATGGAGTTCCCAAACTAGGAGCCTTCCGCGCGAGAGCACGCAAGGAGCGACAAGCCGCAAAGGTACTTTGCCTGCAACCAAAAGCCGCCCTCCCGTCGGATGATCCGATATACCCACCTAAACATGAAGACCATGTTCATATTACATGAGGCAAGAATATCGAGCCCCCAGGTCCTTTGGCACGCAGATGTTAGTCTAGTAAGATATACAACCCCATCATATACATAGGGAGGCTAGAGAGATTTGACTCAATCAGGACCGTCTTAATTCCCTTGGAAGTAAACCACCCGCACCACGGTTCTGCCCGTGCGGTACCTTGCCATAAGAGGGTCGAACCCACTTGGCAAAACCCTCGAGTCAGAGAGAGACAACCCCAAATACTCAATGGAGTAGGCAGGTAACCTGCAATTCAGCTTGTCTGCAATCCGCTACTGCTCAGCTCCATAATAGCCTAGAACTACTACCTCGCTCTTGTCGAAGTTTATCTTCAGTCCTGACATAGCTTCGAAGCAGAGGAGGAATAGCTTAAGGTTGACAATAACCAGACATGAACCCTCTATCATAATCATGGTATCATCTGCATACTCCAGGTGAGTGACCCCACTCCAGGGATAAGCTGACCTACCACCCCCGTGAGATAGCCCGCCATCCTAGCTTTATCCAAGACGGTCACAAGGGTGTCCACTGTGAAGTTGAAGAGGAGGGGAGAGATCGGATCCCCTTGCCCAACCCTCCTTGAGGAACCTAAGGAGCCGGCCCTCACCATTAATGTTAATGGCCGTGCTCCTGGTCCGGATTAGCTGCATGATCCAAGAAAACCACCGATCGTTGAATCCCCTTTGCTCGAGCACCAAGCACAAGAAGGACCAATCGAGGCGATCGTAGGCCTTCTGAAAGTTCAGCTTAAGGAAAATACCCTTATGGCATCGCCTACAATTTCATGAAGGGCCACGATCCCATAATGGATGACGCGGCCCTTCAAGAACACAGATTGGAGATGCTGTTTGAGGCACTCCGCGATAGGGGCGGGATGCATGATGCAGACCGTAGCAAAGATCCACTCAAGCACATTAATCATCGTGATAGTCCTAAATTGTGTGATATCCGTCGTCTCAACTCATTTGGGGATTAGGGTAATGACGCCAAAGTTCAAACCGGCCATGTCAAGAGTCCCAACATAGAATTCTTGGAACATCCGCATTATCACTGGTTGAAATTGAAGCCATAACTTCTAGATAAAAGCTACCGGCAGGCCATCTGGCTGAAAAACCCGGATCTATTCCCATGATGTGGGCAAAAAACCCATGATCTGTTTGCTCAGAATTATCTCTTGGCAAAAAAAAAAAACATGATCTGTTCTCTTCCAGCTATCGGTTTTGTTCTTAGATAAACCTTTTACAGTATGGGTGTTGCCAATGGTGATGGTTTTATTTGCGGCTTCGAATCGATTCGGTGGCGTGGTCCTTTTATTTTCTTTCTCTTTGTTATTCATATCACCTAGGCATTACTTCGGCCTCTCATATGTCTTTGTTACTTGCTAGCGTAATTCATGTGTGTTTTTGGGTGCTTAGTCTTAAGGAGGTCAGGTATGTACTCATTTTGTTTTGTATCCCACTGATGTTTTAATATAAGTTGTAAAAATCAACATTTACCCTAAAAAAGGAATAATGAAATGAGTAATATCTCCGCTGAAAAAAGTACTGCTAAATAAAATATCCGAGCTTTGAAGCCAATGTTTCCAAAACAGACCAAGTCTATACTCCTACAAGAGAAAAGAAAACAGAGATATATTATTTTAGTACTTTGCTTCAGTCTTGGTCTCAGACTCTCAGTTCGTCTCACAGAGCAGAGGAGTCGAGAGAGCAGAGACCAGCAAACGATGCACTAGAGGAGGATGGATGGTCCTGCCGGCGCCAGCGGCGTCCTGTCTCGGGCGGCAGAGGTAGAGTCATGGTGGCTTGATTTGTAAGTGCTCTGTTCTGTACCTCGCTATGTTTTCTCATGCTTTCTGAATTGTGCCACCGTCGATGAAGGGGAGCGCCAAAAATTAGGGCAGCAGCCGTGTTGAGGAGCAAACCAAATTAACATGAGGAGATTTGGGGATAACCGGAGGAGATGGGGTAACTTTGTGTTTCACCGCTTTATTTTTGGAAAAGGAGGATAACCCCCGGTCTCTTCATCAGAGTGATGCATGCAGTCATATTATTTTGTGTTTCACCTCTAACTGAAACAATCCTTTCTATGTATTTAGGGAAAGAAACCCCCATCCCAAATTCACATGTATAATCCCTCATTATATAGAACCAAACAAAGGATTGGACACTAAATTCACATATATAATCCCACATGAAATTGACAGCACAGTGTCAAAAGGGACAGACCAGCTGCCGAAGTAACAGAAGGTACACCTCATCTCTGTGCCGAGCAGGATTAGCCCAGCCGAGACACCAACCGGCGATGTGGACTTCTTTGGCGAAAGACACCAATGGCCACCAGCGACGACAATCTTGCATTGTTTCTTCTGAAGTCCTTGTTTCTTTACACAAGTCCAGACCACAACCAGTACGGCAATTGAGAAACAAAGCAGTAGTAGGAAAAACTTATATTATTAAAGGCAACAACATTTCTTGCTTCCCATGTAGTGTGCACACTGTCAGATTTCTCCTTTCTAGCTATAAATACATTTTTATCTCTTGTAGTTTCCATATCTGTAATCACTTGCATACCATGAAGATGACCTCATGTGCATCCAGGAGAAACTTATCAGAAGCACTTCATTGGCCTCCCCTTAACCTGCTTTGTGTGTTTTATCCTCTATCATTGAATACTAACAGTACTCTCCTGTTGGACATAACAAATACTCTTCAAAAAAGTGCCTGAAGAAACATCCAACACCTTTTCAGTTTTTAGGAGTTATTCAGTTGAAAGTAGCTAAATATTCGTGCACTGCTACAGAAGTTGAAGGCAAATTTGATAATTTTGACCTGTGGATGAAATTATTTCACAAAATGAACTGCCCCTAAAAAAATTTCACTCGGCTGACCTTTTTGAGTGGCGCCCGACATGAAGGCGTCACACTACACTGTGCAGTGCCTGACTGACAGGCGCTGCACGCCTAGCCAGCGTCGTACCCGGGTGATCCGAAAAATTACTAAGTCAATGTGCTGCGCCTAAGAGTTAGGCGCCACACTATACAGTGTAGCGCGTAGCTCCTAGGCGTTGCACTAGTGGTTGCACTACAAAATGAAGCAACCACTTGTGCAACGCCTAGGAGCTAGGCGCTATACTGTATAGTGTGGCGTCTAGCTCTCAGGCGTTGCACACTGACTTAGTAATTTTTAGGTAGTTCAGGGTGCGACGCTGGCTAGGCGTGCAGCGCCTGTCAGTCAGGCGTTGCACAGTGTAGTGTGACGCCTTCGTATCGGACGCCACTCAAAAAGGTCAGCTGGGTGAAATTCTTTTAGGGACAGTTCATTTAGTGAAATGATTTCATTCAAAGGTCAAAATTGTTAGATTTGCCGAAGTTGAATGCTCATGTAGTGCCAGAGAAGTTTTCCCTGATGACATGGGTTGCTTAAACCGCTTTTCTCATCGTAGTCGCTAATTTTGTGCAAGTATTATTTTTCTCAAAATAAGTATCAATCGACTCTTTTAATCACAAGATCTTACAAAAAGGTTTTTGCCCCGCTTTCTATATAAAGCACCGACCAATTACAACTCAGTTATAAACGCACGCCAGCACAACACATGCACGCACTCAAGGCAGGATACAAAGGCGCTGAGCGCAGCAACACTACCCCAAGTACTACAAGAGCAACCTGAGTCCTCAACCGTGAGCATGCCACCGAAAAGAGATGAAGCCGGCTATGGCGAACCGTGTGCTCCAAGGCGGCGCCTTCAGGAAGGTTACGACACCAGAGCGCCGCCACCGCCCGACCCGAGGATCAGAGTTTCCCCTAGAGCAACACGACGGGCAGTGAGAGCCGCGACGACGCCTTCAAGAAGGGAATGAGCTTTGCTGCCCCCGGTCCATCTGCGGATAGATCAGGTTTTCACCCCGGCCAACACTCACCACCACCAGACGCCACACCCCAGTGATCACGCCGCCCACACGACCATGGCCACCGGGAAGCACCTAACCATGGGCTCTGCCCATGAGCACCGCGGAACCACCACCAGGGCCGCCACCCCGGCATCCCATACCTTGACACCACCTCGTTCAAGACCCACTGCAATCCCAACCAAAGATACGGGCGGAAAGGGCCGCCTTTCGCACCCCTGAGCCGCCTCCAACGCCGAAACCCAACAGGTCGACCAAAACTGGCCTCCATCGACCCGTCCGGGGCACCGGGTGCGAGACGAGCTCGGTCTTGCTGCCGGGCGCGAGACGAGCACGGTCCTGCTGCCAGGCGCGAGACGAGGCCGATCCTGCTGCCCGGCGCGAGACTAGGCCAGTCCTGCTGCCGGGCGCGAGGCGAGCGATGGACCATTGTCGGGGGAGGGCCGAACCTTTGACGAAGGTAGAAAATGGACGATGAGGAGAGGACCGAAGGTTGAAACGGGTCGCCTACATACGAGCCTACACGGAAAGCCAGCCGCCGTCCAGCCGGCCTGTCGAGCTGTCGTGATGCTGGCACGACAAATGGAAGCCTCCACACCGAGAGAGACGACCCACCACGCCGCCGCCGCCCACCCACCAAACGTCGGCCAAACAGACACGCACCACCACCACCACAACACTAGCGCCACCGCGCCCTGGCCAGGGCCAGCCGGAGCACCACCACCCCACCGGAGTAGACGGACCCCAGCTGCAGCGCCACCTCCTAAACACTGCCACCGGCCTCCATTGCCACCGCCAACCACCACACCGTCCGGATTTGGGCCGGGGGGCCAGATCCGCCACCAGCACGATCCAGGGGTGCGGATCCCCACGGGCTGCCCTGGAGAGGAAGGAGGCGGCGCCTCCGGCCACCAGAACGCCAGGGGCAGGGGGAGTTGAGGCAAGGCTGGCCCGATGGCCGCCACCACCGAGCAGAGGAGGGACGCCCCGCGATGGCCCCCATCTGCGCGAGGGAGGGAGCAGCCCGGCCGCCGCCAACGCCATGCGGCCTTAGGCCGGCGACGCCCCCAGCGGCGGCGAGGGAGGAGGGTGAGGCGAGGGGGAGGCGGCGCTAGGGTTCCTCTGGGGGGCGCCCGCGGGAGCACCTCGGGGAGGGAGGGAGGATCTTGACTTACTCCATCACAAGAGCTTGATGCATCCCTCTAGCTACTACACGTAATGTATTTTTTTTCCTGGGGTAAAAATGTATGATAGTTGTGTTAATTAATTTCATGACAACTTAAGAGGTAACCTCTGACTCGAGGGAGAAGGGACATTCAGCAACTCATATATTGATATTTTGTTGTAACTTAGTGTATATTAGTTTTGATAATTTATTGGCATCTCTCTTTAAGTCTGTATACAATCGGTAAGCCCTCGGTGGTGGCTGGCTGGTTGCTGTTGAGCTTGCCAGTCACGCCCTCATTTTTCCTTCTCCTCATTCTTTTGCCTTCCTGCTCCGCGTTGTTTCTCCTCCTCCTCCTCCTCCTCCATAACTCCTCCTTCCGATTGGATCGGGTGGAGCATCGATTGGACCCAACGGTAACACCATCCGTCTCGAGTCAATGGGAAGCCGACACGCATCACGTGTCTCACTGCTAGCTGTAGTAAAACCATGCACCGCCCCTGCAGCTTTGCAAACGGGGAGAAAAGTTTAACAACTGGCAAAGCAGGTTGCCAGGAACGACAAGATGGTGTGTTTCCTGATGCTTGCTTCCTTAAAAGACTTTTTCTTTAACTAAACCCCAAACGCACACAGTTCTCTAACATCGCCAGTATCAATGCAAATGCATGCTGGAGCTAGCCCCCAGGGAAGGGCAACCACTATCTTGTGTACTCTGCACAGACTGAGGGCAGCTTACTATCCATAGGTCCGAGCATATCTTCTGTTATTGCTTTTATCTTCTGTCGAAGATTGTTCTGGCATCAATTCAACTCTGCATTGGCATGGTGCGGGTAAGCTCTAGGGGGTGTCACAGCCATTGTGCTTGCAGGCCACCAACTCATTTGTGTCATCCTCCACAAATCCTCTTGATTGGACGGCGAGTGATTTACATCTTGCAAATGTGGAAATTTGTGAAAATATAATATATTGATAGATGTGGTGTGAAAGAATTAAGAATTGGCATGGTGCGGGTAAGTCCTAGGTGGTCTCCAGACTCCAGTTACCGTTGTGTCTGCAGGCCACCCACTTATTTCCATTATCCTCATATATACTTTTGTCTCTGTGCTCCCCTTGTTGCCCATCCTCCACCAATCCCCTTGACTGGACGCGTGTGATTTTCATTTTGCAAATGCTGAAACTTGTGAAGTTATAAATGTCTTGGTAGCCGTGTAGTGTGAAAGTAGTCTACTGAACGGTAGCATTGTCTGTTTCGAGTCAATGCAAATGCAAAGTTGATCCTCGCTGTGTGCTAGACTTGCTTGCAAGTTGAAGTAAACTACGAATGCACCCGCAATTGCTGCATCGACGTGGCGGATAACCCGGACACGATGCGCTAACGATGAATGAGTTAATTAGTGTGCATCTTTTTTTTTTTTTTGAAAAGGGGGTTTACCCCAGCCTCTGCATCAGTAAGATGCATATGGCTCATATTATTAAAAGGATAATCCAGTAACAAAGTCTCGAAAGGTCGTAGATTAGTGCGCATCTAATTTGTAACTTTTTTTCAAATTGGGGCACGCAGTGCGCATCTCGACAGCCTGCCAAAATGCCAGGTTTAATTAATACACTACTTGGACCGATGAGGTCGAGAAATGGGAGATAAGTTAAAAAAACCTATAAACATGTGAGGCAGCAGTTGAGATGCAGTAACCGTGTACTATGCAGAGGCATCTTGTGAACTTACATAGAGATTGAGGATGCTTGCAATGCTTTAGTAATAGGTTAGTGAACCCTAAGCTGCAGCTGGTCCTTTATATTTTTCTCCCTTCCCAAGGTCGCATCTGAGCTTTGGCTAATTGGCTGGCTGCTTGGGGCTTGTTTCTGCGGTATCCATAACAAGGATCAGCATTATGCGATGCACAGTGCTCTCAGTTCCTTCCTTATGCTAACTCCATGATGTGATCTTGCAACTGAGAACACACACACACACACACACACACAGATAGATA
>LR880972.1:6513815-6527211 GCA_904067115.1 Aegilops sharonensis | reverse complement strand
GGAGGGAGTATATGTTTGCAAGGGTAATTCTAGGCAGAAAATTTGGCCTGAAGCAAAAGCAGAATATACTTCTTAAATTCATGAATGTATAGTGGTCAACTACCAACGTAGACACCACAAATAAAGAGGGAAAAACCTATAGTATCAATTTTAATGTTGATTATATCACACTTCTTTTCAATGATAATATACGTACGAAAAGAAAGAAACCGATAAATAAGGGTGACAGCAGGACTTTTGGGGTTCTGGCGGCATGGAAGCATGTACGCGACAGATAATGAGAATGTGAACTTTGGAATCTTATAATAAGCAAGTGGTTATGAGGTTGATAGTCAAACACTGGTCTCCCTAATGAAGTTGATTTGCCTAAGATGATATAAAGTAGAAGCCAAATAGATGCTCCTAAAATAGCAAAAGGTAACCAGCATCTACTCGGAATCTAACCTCACATAGCCTTCAGAATGATTTGTTTCAATATCAGACTTTAGCGTTGCTTCTGGCAGAGATCCTTCATAATGAGAGACTGCCCTTTGTGCAACAATCCAAATAGGAAGATCTGCATCAGGTAATTGATCTGGTGTAAGCCTGTTCCGAGAGTAGTTTTCTATCAATAACAGTGAATTTGTTCACAGCAAAAGAAATATCAGGTCTTGTCAACGTTAAATATTGAAGTGCTCCCACTAAACTCCTGTATCTGGTACTATCCTCTTGACTCAAAGGTTCTCCTTCTGCAAGGGATAATTTCTCTGTACTGGACAATGGAGTTGGTGAAGACTTACACCCTTGCAACCCAACTCTTCTTACCAGATCATTAGCATATTTTTCCTGAGAGAGATGAAGACTATTTTCATGTTTCTTGACTTCAATCCCTAGAAAGAAATGCAGGTCTCCCAGATCTTTAAGAGCAAACTCAGCATTCAGATCCTTCAACAGTCCTGTCACTGCCTCATCAGATGAACTTGTGACAATAATATCATCAACATAAATAAGAACAAATATGGATGTATTTGACTTATTGTAGATAAACAAAGACGTGTCAGACTTAGAAGGAATGAAACCGAGTGTCTGCAACTTCTGACTGAGTCGTGAGTACCATGCTCGAGGAGCCTGCTTCAGTCCATATAAAGCTTTGTCAAGTTTACACACATGAAATGGCTTGCTTTTACTTACAAACCCAGGAGGTTGTTTCATGTAGACTTCCTCTTCCAGAACACCATGAAGGAACGCGTTCTTGACATCTAGCTGCCGAAGACTCCATCCCCTGGACACAGCAATGGACAGTACAAGACGAATAGTTGCAGCTTTCACAACAGGACTAAATGTGTCCTCGTAATCTATGTCATATCGTTGCTTAAAACCTTTTGCCACTAGTCTGGCCTTGTAGCGATCTATAGTTCCATCAGACTTTCTCTTGATTCTGTAGACCCACTTGCAATCAATTAAATTTTTACCTTGCTGTGGGGGAACGAGATGCCATATTTTATTTTTCCGAAGTGCCATGCATTCTTCTTCCATGGCCTTTTTCCACCGTGCATCACTAAGTGCCTCCTCAAGAGTACTTGGTTCACCTGTTGAACATGCCAGGCCAAATTTTGTTATTTGCTTATAATTGACAGGTTTCGTTACCCCTTTCTGTAGACGTGTACGCTGAGAAACAGGTGCTGCTGTAGTATTGTCCGGCACAGAGGATCCAGCTGCTGCACCGGTTGATCCCGAGGCAGATCCTTCCAGCGCACCGGTCGCACCAGGGAAGGAGTCCACGGGATTTTCTGTGGCGGTGGTCTACAGCTGCTGCGATACAGCTGGTGCAGAAGATCCCGCGCCTAGCTGTGGGTCCATTGGCGACCCATCATGACGCAATGATGGTGTGGGCCTGGGCAAATCCACGCCGGATCGCGCGCCGCTAGACGGATCAGCGCGGGGCTCCGCGCCTGCCTCCTGTCTGCTAGGTGCGGCACCGGTTGGTTGTCGTCGGATGTAGTGGTGGGGCCCATCTGCGGGCCAGCGACACCGCGTGTCGGCACCGAATTGATGGGCGCCGGGGGACGCGCCCGAGCCAGTGGAGGGGCGCCGCGTGCCAGGCGCTAGGTCGCTGGAGGCGCGCCTGGCGGGCGACACGGTTCCCGTGGGCTGCTGCCCTGCTGCTGCATCGATCCCGAGGCAGATTCGCTGCTGGGCTGCTGCAGTTCCAATCCCGATGAGGATCTGCGCCCCAGCCCTGGACACATAAAATGTGGGCTGATTTCATCACCGTTTTGGGTGATTTCTGCACCGTTTTCTCCACCGTTTTCATCTGCATCATCACAAAGCTCAAGTGCATGGTTATGAGAGTTAGTCAGTGATTGATCAACACAATTATTTCCCCCTTGATTAAGACCGGTGAGGCTAGACGGGGGGAGAAGTATTTCTTGACGAAGTAGTGCACCGGCGTTGGGATGAAGATCGGAAAACGGGAACTTCGTTTCATCAAAGACTACATCACGAGAGATATATACTCGGCCTGTAGAAACATCGAGGCACTTAACACCTTTATGCTTGGCACTATAGCCAAGGAACACGCATTGCTTAGAGAGGAACATTAATTTGCGATTGTTGTATGGACGAAGATTGGGCCAGCAAGCACACCCAAACACACGAAGAGAGGTGTAGTCGGGTTTGGTGTGAAGAAAGTCTTTCCATAGGAGTTTCATTGTTAATGACACGACTAGGGAGCATGTTGATGATATGAACGGCAGTGAGAAACGCCTCATCCCAGAACTTGAGGGGCATGGAGGCGCCAGCTAAAAGAGCTAGTCCAACCTCTATAATGTGCCTATGCTCGCATTCGGCAGACCCGTTTTGTTGGTGAGCGTGTGGACAAGACACATGATGAGAGATTCCAAGTTTTTGAAAGAAAGAGTTTAGTTTCTCGTATTCCCCTCCCCAATCAGATTGAAGAGCAAGAATTTTACTGTCAAATTGGCGTTCAACTAAAGCTTGAAAGTTGAGAAAAACTTGGGAAAAACGGTTGGCACGGCGGACATTTCACGCGCGCGCTTTCTTCTACGTCCCTTTTCTCTCGGTCGCCGCCTACCCCACCGACCGGCCGCCAACGAGCAGTCATCGCGCAAGATCGACCACTCCCGGCGGAAACGCACCATCAGATGTTAGGGGACGAAAGGGGTCTTATATTGTATATTATATATGCAGCCAGTAGCGTCGGATAAATATAGGAAAACTTGTTGTTCGACCAATCTATCGGAGGAGAGGTCGATCACTTCTCTGTGTTCATGACGATTTTCTGAACTTAATGGTTTCCTTCATTTGCTTACTAGCTAGATAGCGTGTCGAGTCCTCTCTATACGTAGCGTCGACCAAGCACGGAGATAAGAGAGCACGGTCCTCTCTATTAGCTAGCTAACACAATATATGAAACCCTAAATTAGCCCTACAACCCCCCCATCCCCCCTTCAGAAAAAAACAAACCCAGCCCCTGAACTGCTGACGCTTGGAGGCCTTTTGGTCCCGGTTGGTGGCACCAACCGGGACAAAAGGTCCCCCTGCCTGCGCAAGCCGCTACGGCCACGTGGAGCCCTATCTGTCCCGGTTCCCGATCGAACCGGGACTAAAGGTGGAGGGTTTTAGTTACGACCCTTTACTCCTGGTTCGTGAACCGNCCCCTCCCCCCCTTTCAGAAAAAACAAACCCAGCCCCTGAACTGCTGACGCTTGGAGGCCTTTTGGTCCCAGTTGATGGCACCAACCGGGACAAAAGGTCCCCCTGCCTGCGCAAGCCGCTACGGCCACGTGGAGCCCTATCTGTCCCGGTTCCCGATCGAACCGGGACTAAAGGTGGAGGGCTTTAGTTACGATCCTTTACTCCTGGTTCGTGAACCGGGACAAATGGCCGTCACGAACCAGTTCGAATGGCCATTTTTCTACTAGTATGCTTGCTCCCCGTCTGCCACCACATAGTCGCCGCCCCGATTCATCTATTTGCTTGTGGTTTTATAGATGGATGTGAGCTCGGCTGCGGAATTTTTGCTTGAGGATTCCTCCTCGTCCGACGATTCGGACATAGATACGCTGCTCGGAAGCCATCGACAACCAACGGTGGTGGCGGTTCTCGCCCTGGAGGAACTCGAGGAGAGGAAGAAGAAGAAACAGCGTGGATCAATGGTGGTAGCAATGTTTATATTTTAGTTCATATATATATTTGCTATATGACATATATGTGGTAAAATGATGAAAACCAAGTATTTTAAGGGCCGAAAGTGGCATCACGCCGAACAGACCCCGCAAATATTCTCTTTTACCGCTCGGATTTGCGGGGTCAGTTCGGCCGCAGCAACTTTCGGCCCTTAAAACACGCTTTTCTCCGCCCTTATCCCGGTTATAAGGGTCGCGGTTCTAAGGGGTCTGCTGGAGATGCCCTAACATATCTACTGTCGAAGCCGAGGCACGGAGATTCCTTTTCCATGGGCCTGCTGGCAAAGATGGTTGCGAGAGGGGAAAGAAAGACGTGAAATAACAATGTACTGATTTTTTTACTACACTAGGTAATTGCCCGTGCGTTGCAACGGGGCATACTTTAATATTGATGCATGGAAATATTAGTGACCTTCTCTACGCAATCATTATGAATTACCTGTCATTATATTGTTAATATGATTGCTTACGAGAAAATGGACTTTTTCTACTGATTAACTATGCACTTATTGGCTTAAAAATTTGATTTTCTTTGGTCTGCCAATAAGACATGGTGTACTTTAGGTGCGGCTCAAATAATACAACTTTCAAAAATTTCGTAAGGCGTACACACTTGGAAAATTTTGCACACTAAATTTTCATCTCCATACATGACTCATGTGTATATCGGTTTCTTGATAAAAAAAATACAACCCTACCATCAAGGACGAATAGACAATGCCCTCAGGCAGGGGAAGCTGAGGATCTGTTGGAGTTTTGGGTAGCTACCAGCTATATTTGGATCATGCATTTTTCGAAATGACCTAACTTTACTAATGTATCTTGAAATGCAAAGTAATAAACATTTTTAATCACTTAGCATAAGATTTAAAAGGAGACCATCTCCCTTGCATGCTTTATTATTCACACACATGCAAACTACTCCAACATTCTAATTCATAAAAGGAATAAATTCATTGTGTGACCTTTCGCACAACTTAGGATTACTCAAAGCACTATTTTTACTAAAGTGCTTTCTTTTTCTTTAAAGAATTCCGCCTTCCTTAAAATATCATAAACAGTTCTAGAGTTTTTTTTGGACATTTACTAAGAGTTGAAAATATACACGTTGCTATTCAATGATGGACAGAGGATGAAGCATACAAGGAATTTTTTATCTTAGCAAATATATTCTTATGTCAGTTTTTTCTGCAGATGGGCATCAGATGGGCATCATGTTGTTGTTGTTCCAACAATGTTTTTTCTGCAGAGTTGTATGCTGAATAGCCAAATTTGGCGCATAAAAATAAGAAACGTAAGCAGGTTCCTATCCATTTGCAAGATCCACAAGATCGATTGGTACACATGAACGGAAGGCTCTCCATGTCCTTTTCACGCATCCTCGTCCTACCATGGACGATCCATCAGCCCCTTAATCACCAAATCAACAGGACATGACCTAGTGCACGCCGATGTTCTTGAAGATACAGTTGGCAAGTCCTGCAATGATCTGGTCCAGCGCCAACACCAGCCGCCTCCTTGAGGTCTTCGTCCGAGAGATAGGACGTCCTTGCCGCGCTCGAGCGGGCAGTTGCTGAGACGATGCAAGTGTTCATCGTCTGTCGCCGCGACATGAAGCGGCCTGCGTCCATGGTAAATTCATAGCGCAAAGCAGGAAAATATGAGAGAGAGAGAGAGAGAGAGAGAGAGAGAGAGAGAGAGAGAGAGTAGGAGGCGCCTCCAGTTTCGATGGAGTCGAGTCGACGGGCATGGGCATGATGACGGACGAACGTGTGGAGAAAAACGGGAGTGGTAAAGTAGATCTGTGGCCATAGCATGGAAAGGGGAACAGATGTGGAAGTGGAGACAGGGAAGGTGAACCAAAATTCCAAGATTTCTGGAGAACATAAATGTGATTGATCGTGGAGTAAAAACCTACCGAAAAGGGCTCTTGGCACGAAAAAGAACCTTGGGTTCTTTTTAGACAGTAGATAAAATAGGAGATTGATTGAAAGAAGTTATTGCGTTATCAAAAAGATATTTGTTACCATACATGAATTGATTGCATCTATATTAATTGCGTTTGTGTTACCAATTATTAAGTGATTGCTTTTTTTTGTGAGGAAGAGATTGCTTGCCATACGTGATTCACTGGTTCATACGAGAGGTGGGACTGGGTCGGGGGAAAGAAAATCAGGGGATGAGGGGGGCGTACCAGAGGTTGGACAAAGCGGGGAACGTAAGAGGGGAAACGGAACACTACGTTTCTTTTAGATAGTAGATACGCTGGGACCTACTATAATACATCTGTGCGTGTGTGCACAGAAAAAAAAAGATTTGCTAGAGCAGAGTCAGTCAGTTGAAGAAAAGGCTCTTATCGCGGGCAAATTTTGGTGGCCGTCCGATCAGCGCAGCGATTCGTGCGAGCACACGTGGCACTGGGCCGCGGGTGTCTCTCCGGAGCAGAGCAGGCGTGAGAGAAAGATGTGCCGGAGAGGCGGCAAACCAGTGTTTCTGCGGGTAGCCGGTGGCGCCATCCCGTTCGTGGGCCCGAGTGGAGTCATCGCAGCTTGTTCTGTAAGTTTTTTTTGATCTGTAGCCAGAAGCTAGGGTTCCTGATGCCTTGGAGATTCAGTTGGGGGTCGTCTTGGTTCTCGCAATATTTAGTCTACTTCGGAGCACTCTTTGCTAAAAAAAGAATGGATGGAATCCGCCATTAGTGTGAGGGGGCAGCGTCTCCCTCCGTCCTGTGCTCAGGAGGAANGATTCGGACATAGATACGCTGCTCGGAAGCCATCGACAACCAACGGTGGTGGCGGTTCTCGCCCTGGAGGAACTCGAGGAGAGGAAGAAGAAGAAACAGCGTGGATCAATGGTGGTAGCAATGTTTATATTTTAGTTCATATATATATTTGCTATATGACATATATGTGGTAAAATAATGAAAACCAAGTATTTTAAGGGCCGAAAGTGGCATCACGCCGAACAGACCCCGCAAATATTCTCTTTTACCGATCGGATTTGCGGGGTCAGTTCGGCCGCAGCAACTTTCGGCCCTTAAAACACGCTTTTCTCCGCCCTTATCCCGGTTATAAGGGTCGCGGTTCTAAGGGGTCTGCTGGAGATGCCCTAACATATCTACTGTCGAAGCCGAGGCACGGAGATTCCTTTTCCATGGGCCCGCTGGCGAAGATGGTTGCGAGAGGGGAAAGAAAGACGTGAAATAACAATGTACTGATTTTTTTACTACATACGCTGGGACCTACTATAATACATCTGTGCGTGTGTGCACAGAAAAAAAAAGATTTGCTAGAGCAGAGTCAGTCAGTTGAAGAAAAGGCTCTTATCGCGGGCAAATTTTGGTGGCCGTCCAATCAGCGCAGCGATTCGTGCGAGCACACGTGGCACTGGGCCGCGGGTGTCTCTCCGGAGCAGAGCAGGCGTGAGAGAAAGATGTGCCGGAGAGGCGGCAAACCAGTGTTTCTGCGGGTAGCCGGTGGCGCCATCCCGTTCGTGGGCCCGAGTGGAGTCATCGCAGCTTGTTCTGTAAGTTTTTTTTGATCTGTAGCCAGAAGCTAGGGTTCCTGATGCCTTGGAGATTCAGTTGGGGGTCGTCTTGGTTCTCGCAATATTTAGTCTACTTCGGAGCACTCTTTGCTAAAAAAAGAATGGATGGAATCCGCCATTAGTGTGAGGGGGCAGCGTCTCCCTCCGTCCTGTGCTCAGGAGGAAGATGGAGTCGCTGGGACAGAGGAGTCTGCATTTTTTTTCCTGACATCCGATTGCTCTCCTAATTTTTAGGTCAGGCATAGATAGACAAAGGCTTGCCTATCCCCGTGTCAGTTGTGCACACAGTCACTTTTATACAGGATTTGTTTTGGACTGATCGCGTGTCAGTTGTGCGGGATTTTGTAGTTTCATTCACTAGGAAACCAAAAAGGAATCAAGAAAAAAAAAACTCCGCAAATTGTTTTTCTTTTAAATGTTCACCGGGGGGAAAGGCTCCCCACCTGAATATATATTTCAAAACCTGCCAGGTGTTACAGAGTTAAGAGTGTTGCGAGGATAGGAACTCACGCCACAGACCGGCGTGGCCCTTTAAAGTTTCAGATTTTAGTCTATGAGACCAAACAATCAAATCATCCAAGATAGCTCTCAAGGAGTTTGAGGCCACAACATCTAGTCCTTGGAAAACTTTCTTGTTGCGTGCGTCCCAGATTTTCCAAAGAATCAAAAGGAGCATGAAAGGGCGGACCGTGGTAGGCAGCGAATCTGGAAGCGTCGTACTGAAGAGACTGGTGATAGCAGTGTAATGAGGGCAGATGCCGGCTGCTCTCCAGATCCTGTGAGCTGCTGGACAAGTAAAAAAAAGGTGTTGTCGATCCTCAACCGAGTGAGTACATCTAGGACAAGCTGAAGAGTCCAGAATGCTCTTCTTATGCAGATTCTTCCTTGTGTTTAGGCGATCAAGGTAGAATAGCCAACCGAAGATCATAACCTTCTTGGGAACCTTTGAGTCCCAAATATCATTAAGCATTGGGTCGGAGAGGTGACCCGAGAGGGCCGCATATGCGCCCTTTGTGGAAAAGGCAGCGCCGTTAAGCAGGCGACGATCGTCTGGTACCTGAGAGAGTGCACAATCCTGCAACAAGGAATTAAGAGAAGCAAGTTCTGCAATCGCAATAGAGGTTAGTCGATTACGAAGAGAAAGTTCGATCCCATCCTGCAAAATAGTGACTACCAGGCCATTTTGGTTTGTGTGGTGAGAAAAAAGAGCTCGGTACACTAAAGCCAGGGGTTCCGGCTTTAGCCAACGATCTAACCAAAAAAAGGTAGAGCAACCATCTCCAACAGTGCACTGGGAAATCTCTCTCAAACTCTGAAGATGCTTGAAAATGGTTTTAGCTAGGAAAGAGCTGTTTTTGCCATGTCCAATGTGAAGAGGCGAATGGTGTAAGACCCAATCCTTCCAGGGAAGGTTTGAGGAGTGTAAAAATTTATAAGCAAATTTCAGCAGTAGACAAAAGTTTTGTGCGCGAAGGTTTTTACATCTAGACCACCAGCTTCTCTAGGGGTACAAACTTTATCCCAAGCAACCAGACATTTTGCCCCAGAGCAAGTGTCGTCGTTAGACCAGAAAAAGGTACGTCGTCTCTTGTCGATAGCTTCAATAACCTGGACAGGAAGAGCGAAACAGAGCATAAAATAGGTAGGGAGGCTGTCTAGAACGGCGGAAAGGAGTACAAGCTTGCCACCACGAGAGAGAAGTAGCGCGCACCACCCAGCGAGGTAGATATCAAACCGATCGATGACTGGTTGGAAGGCTGAGGGGGGAAGTTTGTAGGGAGAGAGAGGAAGGCCGAGATAAGTTTGCGGGAAGGAGGAGATGTTAGTGGCAAGGTCAGCTACCATAAGGGCTGCGTCGGTGGGATCAACATTAAGAGGGATAAAGGTGGTCTTGTCAAAATTAATCTGGAGACCAGTGGCCGCAGCGAAGCTATCTAGAATACTCTTGAGGTGTTTTGCGGCCCCGGGCGTAGCTTTAACTATGATAAGCGTGTCATCGGCGTATTGAAGGACGGGACATGAAAGGCAAGGGCTTAGGGGGTGCAACAACTTACCTTCACTGTTGGTTTTGATGATCATTTGTTGGAGGATATCGGCGACAATAATGAAAAGGTAAGGGGACAGAGGGTCGCCCTGCCGGAGGCCATTTTTGCATTGAATCCACCTCCCCGGGATGCCATCTAGCATAACGGCAGTGGATCCAGTGCTAAGGAGAGAGTTAATCCAGTCGCACCACCGAGGGGGGAAACCTCTAACCTGAAGGGTATGGAGGAGGGTCTTCCAGCAAACAGAGTCAAAAGCTTTCCGAAAGTCTAGTTTGATGATGAGGGAGGGGGTTTTCCTTTTAGCACAACAGTGAAGGATATCTGCAGCGTAGAGGAAGTTCTCAGAGATCTTACGACCAGACAGGAAACCGGTCTGGTCAGC
Source organism: Aegilops sharonensis (assembly GCA_904067115.1). Lineage (NCBI taxonomy): Eukaryota > Viridiplantae > Streptophyta > Magnoliopsida > Poales > Poaceae > Aegilops > Aegilops sharonensis. The sequence goes on along the minus strand of LR880972.1, from coordinate 6,517,051 downwards.
ATGCACCAAGAGGGGGATAAGGGGTTTTAGCCTGTTGGTTAGAAGTTTTGCGACTCCTTTGATAGGACAGTTTTGAAGAGAGATGGGGCGGAAGTCAGCGGGGGAGCGAGCATCAGAATGCCTTGGAAGGAGGATTATGAGGGCCCGGTTAAGGCAAGAGATATCGCTGTTTTGGGCGTGAAAGTCTGAAAGGAAGATAGATGGTCTTGTAAATGAATGAAGGACCATGGTAAAAGTTCTGTGAAATTCCGAGAAGTCAAAGTCGACCAGCAGCAAATATATATCATATCAGACAACATACACCGCAACAGTATTCACGCACTGGAAGCCAAAGAAGAGAGGGGAGGAACTTGTTGGAAGCACTTCATCATGTTCAGAAGACAGAGTCCATAGCCCTAGCAGTCTTTCCAGTTTGCACACCACCACCTGAGGATTCAATCCATCATTAGAATTTGCTAGAAAAATGTATCACAGGTTCTGAAAGATCGAGGATGTCGCCTAGAGGGGGGGGGGGTGAATAGGCGCTTTAAAATAATTACGGTTTAGGCTTGAACAAATGCGGAATAAACCTAACGGTTAATTTGTCAAGCACAAAACCTACAACAACTAGGCTCACCTATGTGCACCAACAACTTATGCTAAGCAAGATAAGCAACTAAGTGATAGCAAGATATATGACAAAGAACAATATGGCTATCACAAAGTAAAGTGCATAAGTAAAGGGGCTCGGGTAAGAGATAACCGAGGCACGCGGAGACGACGATGTATCCCGAAGTTCACACCCTTGCGGATGCTAATCTCCGTTTGGAGCGGTGTGGAGGCACAATGCTCCCCAAGAAGCCACTAGGGCCACCGTAATCTCCTCACGCCCTCGCACAATGCAAGATGCCGTGATTCCACTAAGGGACCCTTGAGGGCGGTCACCGAACCCGTACAAATGGCAACCCTTGGGGGCGGTCACCGAACCCGTACACTTTGGCAACCCTTGGGGGCGGTCACCGGAACCCGTCAAATTGCTCGGGGCGATCTCCACAACCTAATTGGAGACCCCGACGCTTGCCCGGAGCTCTACACCACAATGATTGAGCTCCGAACACCACCAACCGTCTAGGGCGCCAAGGCACCCAAGAGGAACAAGCTCTAGGGTGCCCAAACACCCAAGAGTAATAAGCTTCTCAAACTTCACTTCCACGTATCACCGTGGAGAACTCAAACCGATGCACCAAATGCAATGGCAAGGGCACACGGAGTGCCCAAGTCCTTCTCTCTCAAATCCCACCAAAGCAACTAATGCTAGGNGATTGAGCTCCGAACACCACCAACCGTCTAGGGCGCCAAGGCACCCAAGAGGAACAAGCTCTAGGGTGCCCAAACACCCAAGAGTAATAAGCTTCTCAAACTTCACTTCCACGTATCACCGTGGAGAACTCAAACCGATGCACCAAATGCAATGGCAAGGGCACACGGAGTGCCCAAGTCCTTCTCTCTCAAATCCCACCAAAGCAACTAATGCTAGGGAAGAAAATGAGAGGAAGAACAAGAAGGAGAACACCAAGAACTCCAAGAACTAGATCCAAGGGGTTCCCCTCACATAGAGGAGAAAGTGATTGGTGGAAATGTGGATCTAGATCTCCTCTCTCTTTTCCCCAAAAACTAGCAAGAATCCATGGAGGGATTGAGAGATAGCAAGCTCGGAGAAGGTCAACAATGGGGGAAGAACACGAGCTCAAAAAGATAAGGTTCAATGGGGAAGAAGACCCCCTTTTATAGGAGGGGGAAAATCCAACCGTTACCCCACTGAACAGCCCCGCACAGAGCGGTACTACCGCTAGGGAAGGGCAGTACTACCGTTGAGGGCGGTACTACCGCTCCCTACCCAGCGGTACTACCGCGCTGAAGAGAAAGACAGGCCACTGGCCCCAGAGCGGTACTACCGCGGGAGTAGAGCGGTACTACCGCTCAGAGCGGTACTACCGCTTCTACTGCCGCCCTAGTGCCGTAAAACCCGACACGAGAAAACACCGTTCGAGAATCGAGGCGGAAGTAGCCCAGACGCACAGCGGTACTACGGCCGAAACTCCCAAGCGGTACTACCGTTCGGAGAGCGGTACTACCGCTTGGAGCGGTACCACCGCTCCGAGAGCGGTACTACCGCTGGGGAGCTTCGGAGGTACTACCGCTGAGGGCACGGTACTACCGCTGGCACCAACCTTGAAAACAAAGAATACTCCAAGGAAAACCAGAACTGCCATAACTTCTTCATATGAGCTCCGAATTGAGCAAACTCAAGCTTGTTTGAAACAAGACAACGAGTAGCATCAAAACAGGGGAGGTAGGGGAGGTATGCTTAGCAAACAAAGGAGTGAAACCTCCAACCGAGAAGAACCGGCATACCCTCCAACATCGAAAACATCATAGAAGATGCATGAGAACTCCGTTTTCGATGAACTCGAGCTTGTCATAAAAATGACCATAAGCTCCAAATCTCACAAGGAGAAGACCCAAACAAGAACCAAGAAGATGATGCAAGGATGCAATGGTTTGAGCTCTCTACGAACGATACGATCAAGCAACTCATCGAGAGCCCGCCTTGATAGTACGGCAAACGATCCTATAACCCGGTCTTCCACAACTACCATGAGACCGGTAAAATTGAAAACCTATCAAGGGCAAACCTTTGCCTTGCACATGGTCCACTTGAGCTAGATGATGACGATCTTGACTCCCTCAAGTTGGACCACCTTTCTTGATTGCGTTGGCTCGAAGAAGACTATTTGATTGCTCCCCCATACTCCACTATGGGTGAGCCACTCTTCCGCACATCTTCTCAAGTCCATTGTCACCAAATGGACGGCAAGCTTCAAGCACTTGATCTCTTCGTGGTGCATCATTTGAACTTGCACACCGCAACCTAACCCCACAAAGAACTCTCACGAAGACCATGGGTTAGGACACAAAGCATAATTGACCATGCTTACCATACCATGGGATCACTTGATCCCTCTCGGTACATCTTCTACGCTTTGTGAGTTGATCAACTTGATTCACTCTTGACTTAGTCTTGATCAACCTTGAATCTTTCCAACTCTCTTCGTTTGGATGATGTCTTGAAGGTAAACATGAATGATCACACAATCTTCTTCTTCAAGACATGCTTGCAATAAGCTCAACACTCACATGACCAATCTTTGGATAATTCCTTAATAGCACCTTGGTCAACACATAAACTCCTTGAA
>LR880972.1:6487569-6503001 GCA_904067115.1 Aegilops sharonensis | reverse complement strand
GACAAGCTTTACAGTGAGCTAGAAAAGCTTCAGTACATGCTTGTCGAGTCAACGGACATTAGTTTTACACTTCAAGTCAGCACTAACTTGATGCTGACAGTAACATTTAACTTCAGGTTAATACCATAAGTCCTGGACATGTATGGACTAAAAATACATTCTTTTCTAGCGTATCTAAGTGTTTATGCCGTTTGCCTGACACATATATAAATGTGACACATATACATTCTTGACATGCAGGTATCTAGTTATTGTTGATGATTTATGGGATACAGCAGCATGGGATGTTATTAATCAGCTTTTCCCGAAGTGTAGTCAAGGAAGCAGAATAATAACAACTACACAGATCGAAGATGTTGCATTAGCATGTTGCTGCGATGACCCAGAGCAAGTTTTTGAGATGAAACCTTTGGATGATAATCACTCAAGGAAGCTATTCTTTGGCAGACTTTTTGGCTGTGAAAGTGACTGTCCTGAAGAACTGAAACAAGTTTCAAGCCAAATTGTAGAAATATGTGGTGGTTTGCCACTAGCCACCATCAGCATTGCTAGTCTTTTAGCAAACCAGCCTTGTGTATCAGTGGATTTATTGACACACATACATGATTCGCTAGTGTCTTGTTTGTCATCAAATTCAACTTCAGAAAGAACGAGACAAGTACTGAACCTCAGCTACAACAGCCTTCCTCATTACCTCAAGACATGCTTGCTTCAACTTGGTATGTATCCAGAGGGCTCCATAATCTTCAAAAATGACCTGGTCAGGCAATGGGTGGCTGAAGGGTTTCTTGCTGCAAGTGAAGGACAAAACATGGAGGAAGTTGCAGGAATGTATTTCGATGAGCTTGTTGACAGAAGATTCATCCAGCCTGTGTCTATCAACTTCAACAATGAGGTGTTGACCTGCACAGTCCATGCCGTGGTGCATGATCTTATTGCACACAAGTCTGCAGAAGAGAATTTCATTGTGGTGGTAGATTATAATCGAAGGAATATGGCACTTTCTCATAAGGTCCGTCGACTGTCTCTCCAACTTGGTGATGCAAAATATACCAAGATACCAGCAAACANCAGAGGGCTCCATAATCTTCAAAAATGACCTGGTCAGGCAATGGGTGGCTGAAGGGTTTCTTGCTGCAAATGAAGGACAAAACATGGAGGAAGTTGCAGGAATGTATTTCGATGAGCTTGTTGACAGAAGATTCATCCAGCCTGTGTCTATCAACTTCAACAATGAGGTGTTGACCTGCACAGTCCATGCCGTGGTGCATGATCTTATTGCACACAAGTCTGCAGAAGAGAATTTCATTGTGGTGGTAGATTATAATCGAAGGAATATGGCACTTTCTCATAAGGTCCGTCGACTGTCTCTCCAACTTGGTGATGCAAAATATACCAAGATACCAGCAAACATCAGAAATTCCCAAGTACGTTCACTTGGAGTTTTTGGATTATCAGAGTGCATGCCTTGCATTGGAGAGTTCAAGCTTGTTCGTGTTCTGAACCTTCATCTATCTGGCCATCATAATGGCGACCAAGACCTTGCTATCGACCTCACTGGGATATCCGAACTATTTCATCTTATATATCTGAAGATTGTATGTGATGTCTGCATAAGACTTCCAAACCGTATGAGAGGGCTGCAGTGCTTGGAAACACTGGATGTTATGGATACACCAAGAGGCACTTATGTTCCATGGGACATTATATATCTTTCGCGCTTGTTGCACCTCAGTCTTCCTCTTCACACAAATCTGCTGGATTGGTCTGTTGGTGACGATCTGAGCCTTTGCAAGCCGAACCACCTGCAGGATCTTTGCATTTCTACACCGCCTTCTTCAGATTACGACCATCTGGAGAGAAGCATGTATGCTCTGGATTATTTAATGTATGAGCATGACAGCCTGAAAACTGTAAAACTGGTGGCTCACGGATCCTCGGTTAGCTATAGTGATGCATCAGAAGCAAGAGTTGAGTGGATTTTGGATAAAATTACCCACCATGTCCTGAGAATTGAGGTCTCACCGCACAGCCCCGTCATATTTTGCAAAATGCATTTGTGGGAGATCCAACTTGGCAACCTATGCATTTTGAAGATTGCAGTGGATGGACTGTCAGTAAATGATGTTGATATTCTTAGAGGGTTGCCTGCCCTCACTGCTCTGTCGTTGTATGTGGAGAAGTCACCTGGTATTAAGATAATCTTTGGCACGGCGGCTGGATTCATAGCTCTCAAGTACTTGAAGTTGAGGTTCATGAGTGGAATAGCTTGGCTAAGATTTGAGGCGGACGCAATGCCTAATCTCTGGAAACTCAGGCTCGTTTTCGACGCCATCCCCCAAATGGACCAACGACTTGATCTTTTTTCGGAGTCTGAGCAGTGGAAACAATATCGACATGGTACTGCATTAATCAGCATCGAGCATATGCCGTGTCTTAGAGAGGTCTCCGCAAAATTCGGGGGTGCAGCTGCTGATCTAGAGTATGTATCCAAGATTGGCGTTGTTAGTAATCATCCTAGAAATCCTATAATTGACGTGCAACTGGTGGATTCTAGTTCCGATGGTGATAAAAGGTAGTGCCTGCGCTAAGCTACATAGTTGTCGTAACTCTTCAATTCTTCTACCTAAATTAACTTGTTCATGGTTGTTGTACTCTGCAGGATATCATCATGGTCCGCTTCCTGCCCGCTGCATGTTCCAGGTATATTTTTCTTACAGAGACAATTTGCCATCTGCAGGATCAGGTGCTAAGTTATTACCTGTCAATTAATTTGTCGAGTTTTGTCAGGAGCGGGAGCTGGTGGTGGTGGAGAGGTGTCATGGAGCAATATCATTGGTGTGATAGGTCGTGACCTCTTCATCCATTGCCTCCACCGCCTCTCCAGGTGGGAATATGGCGCCATCGCCTCCCTCAACCGTGATTTCAATTCGGTTGTTCGCAACGGGGACATCTACCGCCTGCGTCGCAAGAACGGGGTCGCGGAGCACTGGCTATACCTCTCTTGCGGTCATAACCACGAGTGGGAGGCTTATGACCTGTCCACTGGGCGCTGGATCCATGTGCCCAAGATGCCACCGGCTGAAAGCTCCTTCATCTGGAAGTCGCTCGCTGTAGGAACCGAGCTGCTGGTGTTTGGGGACCTCGGAAGGGTTGCCTTGAGATATAGCCTCCTTACCAATTCATGGACATGCCTGGCTGTTGCTGATGCGATGAACACCCCGCGCTACTTGTTTGGGTCAGCGATTGTTGGTGAAAAGGCGTATGTCGCGGGAGGCGCTGATCCTTCTCGTAATGTGTTGAGCTCCGCAGAGATGTATGACTCGGAGACACATACTTGGACACCCCTTCCCAGCATGAATAGGGCTAGGTACGGATGCTCTGGCGCGTTCATGGATGGCAAGTTCTATATGATCGGTGGTAATAGCAGTAGGCACGAGGTATTGACATGCGGTGAGGAGTATGACCTGAACCGGCGGTCATGGACGGTCATCCACAACATGTCTCAGGGGCTCAACGAGACAGACCAGGGAGCTCCTCTGCTCCTTGCAGTTGTCAAAAATGAGCTTTATGCCGCTGATTACAGCGAGAATAATGATTTGAAGCAGTATGATAAGCTGCACAACAAGTGGATCACTCTTGGGAAATTGCCTGTACAGTCTAAGGACAAAGATGGCTGGGACATGGGTTTCCGAGCGTGTGGTGACCGGCTGATTGTTATTGGGTCTCCAAACAATTATACTGATGAAAGAGTGGTTGAGCTTCATTCATGGACCCCGGATGGGCAACCGCCTGTGTGGAATTTGGTTGCCACACGCCCATACAGGGGCGAACAAATTCTGTGTGCCGTGATGGCTTGCTGAGACGGTCAACTGAATAAAGGTTCGATGCATTCAAGATATGAGTAAGTTACTTACCTTGTCCTTGCTTTGTACTCCCTCCGTCCGGAAATACTTGTCGTAGAAATGGGTAAAAATGGATGTATTTAGAACTAAAATGCATCTAGATACATTCATTTCTCCGACAAATATTTCCGGACGGAGGGAGTACTATAATTTTTACTTTATCCAATTTGCTCCATGAATTGAATGACAGAGTTTCCGTTCATATTTCCATGCAGTGCGGGCTGTGTCTCATTCTCAGTCTGAATTTCCTGGGAGCACTCCGCTGATGATGATATAAAAAGAGAAGACATGAATGAGTTCCAGAGAAAGTGCCTGCAGAAACATCCGAGTTTTAGTCACTAGCTGTTATTTCCAATTGCAATTTGTGTTCCAATAATGTTTTGACACTTTGTACGGTGTTCTGATGATGTTCATCTCCATCACCCAACTTTATCTTTACAGTAAAACAGAACTCTTAGTTACTTTTCGAACATCAAATTCAGTCTCTAGCTTGCCCTCTTCTTTTGTTCAAGATTTTTCCAACTCTGAATAAAAAAGCAATATGGAACCGACAATATTCAGTCAGCTGTTTTGAAAATGTATTTACTCGTAGTTTGGTATAGATTAATTTGCTCTAAAATTGTAATATCATGATTTTTCTTTCCAATTGTTCATTTTTCCAATGTTGTTCCCGTGATGGGTTGCTGAGTCCACAGAATAAATCATAAATGCAGGGGTTCAGACCTTAGTTTGTATTAATACAGCTGTCTCTCTCATTTAACCCTTGAGTCATGATACAGGAATACATCAGTCCTTGTGTTTTATTAGCCAATCCATTTCCACATTTGCATTTGGATCAACAACTCATGCCTTTCGATTGAGTGTCCTTTTTTTTCGAAAAGGGGGGACTCCCCGGCCTCTGCATCAGAATGATGCATCAGAATTGAGCGTCCTATGAGGGAAATATCGAGTATCGACTATTACACTCTACCGTGTATTCTCCTTGCCAAAAAAAAAGGAGAGAGATAGGATGGATAGCAACCGTCATTAGCGTGAGGAGGCAATATCTCCGTCTGTACCCAAGTTGACCTGACGCCTGAAACCTGAAGCGACAGGCAAGTATTCAGAGTTGAGAACAGAGCAAAAGCAGAGGAAAGCTAGCTACATGCAGGCAAAATTGCATTCTGTAACTATATGTATCAGTTCTGATTGTCCCTATGTGCTTCACGGCTCGCCGGTAATTGCAGGCTGAAGCATTGAGTAAATAGACAAAATTAACAGCGTTATCACCAAGGGATCTCCCGTAGGTTAGGTAAGCTTCACAACTCAACTACATGAGAAGATGGCACACAGCTAATAACAAATTCCAACTGCCTTCAATTCTTCCAATGCACCTTGCATCCACTTAAACCACTCCTTTCACCACGGCAGAATGTTTCTCGATTGGAAGTCCCGGCAGTGGCGCAAGCAGGCCAAGAACTGGAAGCTATCTTAGTGATGTAGCTAGTAGAACTGAGGTGAAGTTAGGAAGTAATATTCTTTAGGTGAATAAATATATTCAGGTGATATTCGGAAGCCGGTGGATACAGTGTTTTCATACCTAGAGGAGAAGTCTGGCAGTGTGCCTTCGGGTGGAGAATTCAAAGCTGGCAAATTTTGATTCTGAGGCTATCGGGGAGTCGCCCTGAGATGAGAATTGGGTCGATTTAGAAATTAGAAAGAAGATAGTTGTGCTAAGTTTAGCTTCTTTAAGTAGAGCAGGAGACCTAATTATGTCTCCCTGTTACTAGAACTATACCCAAATGTAGTTTCGGCTGCATAAACTGTGGCTACTTGCTTCTTTTGGGACCCTTTTTTTCTGAATATTTGTGGTTAAGTGCATGCGTATTATTCAAGTTGGTCCTGTTTCTTTTAAAGATGTATGTAGTTGACATGTGGAGTTTACTGGAGATGTTAGAAATTTGATTGATGTTGGAGAAGTTACTCCAGTTTAGACTATAGTGGACCTGTAATATACATTGTGTTATCCGTTTCTAATGGTGGATTGGATTGGATTGGATTGGATCCTCAGGTGTTGCTGGGTGTAGACACTAGACAGACTGCTACGGCCATGGACTCTGTCTCCTGCAGATGATGAAGTGCTTCCAACATGTTTCTTGCTTCTAGTACATGAGTTTTTTGTGTTGGTATCAATGAAAAAGATAGCGCACTACAGCAAAATAGCGATGACCTCAAAATATGCTATTAGCATGCTATATCGCGCTATAGCGTGCTATTAGCGAGACGTTGTACACCGATATATTTAGAGAGACAATTCTCAATACGCTATAGCGTGCTATTTTTTTCCGTGGTTGGTATGCATGTCAATTTCGTGGTCTTTTTGCCGTAACAAAGTCCCGGTCAACTATAAACTGACAATGGTCCTCCATTCAGTTACAGGATCATCTATTTGTATTAAGTTCCTACATTTTGCAGAGTTGTCATTTTTTCTTTTCTTTTTGGTTTCCGATTGAATGAAACTACTGCACAACCGATCTGTGATCATATCCCCTATAAATCGACAACTTTTTATCCCTATTTCTGAACTAGAAATTGGCACATCATGTGGACGTGGGTAAAATAACACAGACTCATCTGCTCAAGCGACTCCATCCTATGGACGGAGGGAGAGGGTGCCCCCTCACGCTAATGGCGAATGCCATCTTTCTTAATTCTTTTTTCCCCAAGAAAACTTCAAATACTACAAATTTTGAAACATAATATTGGCACTTGAGGTAGTTTTAGAGACTATAATGTGACAGATTTACATTTACTCATACGCAAATGTGTGGCCGAGGAGCTACACGTCTATGTATTTCATCCGGAGCAGGTGAATGACTTCCTTCTTTTGGAACATTAACAATTTTCAACAGAGCAGAGAGCAAGACTGAACTTGTTGTTTTCCCTGCTGAACGCTCTTCAACAGTGCGTTTCATCACCTCAGCTTTTCCCTTTGTATCTTGTACCAAAAGTTTATAACAGTTGGTTAGCCTTTCAAGCTTCTTGAAGAAGAACAGGCTCACTCTTTGCGACATGTCAAAGTCTGTTCCAACTTCCAACTCCACGGAGGTCTGACGATCCAACCAAACTGAAAAGAAATACACCAGTTTGACACTACATCTCAAAATACGAGCAATTAACCTCGCTCGAGTAAGATCGATCGAGATCATGCCTGGTCATTTCTACATCATTGCGGTCTTCTGTGTGCTTTTCATGAGGCCTCTGGTGCATTTTGTCGCCAGCCATCAAGGCGGCCTCTGCGTGCTTATCATGAGGCCTCTGGTGCATTAGTTAGCTCCTCCAGGTCAGTTGTTCCCTCATGCAATGGGCGCACAGACATCTGACTGGGCCTCATTCTCAAGTCTGAAGCTCCTTCGGACACTGCTGCTGTTGGAATCCTGCCCACAGGATCGATCACATCAAATCACGATAGAGACGCGCACACAAAAACTTTTGCCAAAGGCACGTGTCGTGCCTCTCTTTTCCCTCTTTTTATTTTCTCTTTTTCTTGCCTCACAACTTTCACGCAGCTCTGGTGCATATATATATGCAGCCTCCAGGACCAATGCCTAGCCGACCCAAACTAGCTAGTCCTACTCGAACACAATCACCAGACTCCTAACCGGACTCAACCATGTTACTTGCCTAATCTAATGACCGGCAACGCTGATCACAATTACTATCTCTACTAGGACTCTAGCCTATTACTCCACGGCAACCTGCCTAGATATTTTCTAAATCAACATGGACACCAAAAGCTGACTTACACGTTTGACTTTTGGATACGTACTAAGACAAGATTACTGCTAACAGCTGCTACCAAGAGAGAAGACACGAATGAGTTCAAGAGAAAGTGCCTGAAGAAACATCTCAAGGCTTCTTGAGTTGCTTACTGTTGTTTTTGTTATAATTTTGGTGTGCATTTGGAGTTTTGATGCCTTCTGGAGGAGAGACTGGGAGAGAAAAGAGAGAAGGAGAGCAGGCAACAGCAAGGCAAATGGGAGGAAATTGGGGCCTAATTGCATTCTGCTGAGCATTCTGTAGTAGCTTTTGTTTTTAACTCTGATCAAACTAAATCCTTTTGCATCCACAAGGAAGGAAGCAGAACAGTATGTTTCAAGCTACCACTAGCAGTCCTTTTTTTTGCATCTACCTGTCTATGTTTATAAAGCAAAATTTGGTTGATGGAACAAGAAACGGTATTACTGTCATGAGTGCTTTGCTGATTATACGCTAATCTTGTGGTGCTGCTATCATAGTAGTACTTACATATTCTGCATGCTCCTGGCTTCAGACGATAACCCAACTACTGATTGCTGCATGCCATGTCCCTCTTGTTGTTCTCCTGTTCGTTACTGGCCGTCCTTGCGTTGCCGCACGCATCACCGGCAGTAGCTGCTGCTGCACGTATGAGCTGATTGAACAAGGGACATACATACAGACAGACAGGGCTACTACACGCACTAACCAAGTATAGTATCAAGATGAGCAGTAACTACGCATTACGAATCCATACAAAATTTGTAATCAACTTCATGTTCAGTTACTGAATTTGTCTCTGTGCCGAAAGTACAAGACGAACATGGCTGTCGATGCGGGAAATAAACTATACTCCCTCCTATCCAAAGAAAGTGTTGTGGCTTTAGTTCAAATTTGATGTAAAGCCACGACACTTTTTTTGGATCGGAGGGAGTACCAAATTATAGTAATCAACTTCAAGTTCGGTTTCTGAATTTGTCAGTGCCGTACGTAGGTGTTTTGCCATCGGTTTCCTTGGGGATGGTGTCTTACGTCCAAGCTTGCTTGTTGTGCACTGAAGATTTTGATTGTTCTCATGCCCCTATCCTGAAGAAAGAATGCAAAATAATGCACACCTATTTTCTTGATAAATAAAGTAGAGAGATACACAAGTTGAACTAAAGTCACGTTATATTTAGCCAAAAAAAGTTCCCCAACCTGCCGATTTATGTAGAGAAAAGAATATAACGATTCAGTATTAGAGAGCAGAGTAACCTTGATGGCCTTCCAATCCGCACTATGATTGGTGCCAATTACATACATCAGATCTTCATCTCCTGAGCAGAGCAGAGGAGGACGGTGTGGAGAAGCGGAGACTCGTAACTTCCAGCGAAGCAGTCAGTATGGAGTCGCTCTATGAAGATCAGACGGCAGATGTGAAGGGAACAGTAAAACTGTCAATATCTTGAGGTTCCTCCCTCCCATGAAAGAACTTCACCTAAGGCACATCATCCACATCCAGAATGGTTCAAATATTCAGTTATTTTCCTTTCCAAAGAATGAGAGATTCATGCTAGTAGTATTATTTTAAGTACGACCATATGTAGCACGGGCCCCCCCAACGACCGGCATGAACGGGCCTGTCATGAAAGGGTCAAGTTGCAGTATTGACTGTTCACGTTGCTTTTAATTTACCTCCACCAAGGAGCATCACGAATATGTTGAGTAATTGGTTAGCTGGGTTGACCCCAAAGCTCAAGGCACAAATCTGGGTGGGGGTGCACACTCTTTCTCTTTGTTGGGCAATTTGGATTTAGGAACTTTCACATTTCTGCCTTAAATTCAGTCCCATTAATATATTTTATCCCTAATTTTTGGCGTTTCTTAGTTTTGACCCTTTTCGGTTAAATCGTCTCCGTAATGCTAAGCACTTGGCAGCAGCCTGTCTAATACACCTGCAGCAAATTAATCTAGCTTTTAGTTTCTGTCAGGTAGGAGTATTTTGGTTACGCCAGCAAATCAAAGTGTTGGAATAATCTACGTACACCATACGTTGCCGTCTGAGAGGTGCAACACAGCCATCCACAGATCGGTATACGAATGACTACTTGACCGCTAGATGGAGCTGGCCGTAACTCTCATGCATACTCTTCGTCAGGCACGCATGGAAGGTTCTGCAGACTCTCATACGGTCTGCATACGGTCGAGACTCTAGACGGGCATGGCCAAAGGTGTGCCCGACTATTTAGTGAAATCGTTCATGGCGTGGCTGTGTTCACGACTTGAGGGTCGTTGCGAGGGAAAAAAAACACATCTCTGTTGCATCTCTGTTGTCGCCGCGTCCTCCTCCTCGGCGATGCCGCCGCGTCCTACGACCACAAGGCCGTGGTCATCAACGGGCAGCGCCGAACGACGCCTCGGCCTTCGCCTCTGCACATCTCGAGGTCCACCTGGCACATCTCTGTTGCATCACACTAGCAGTCTAGCAGGCCGCTGCCTCGTCCGGCATCCTCTGCTTCGGCTCGTCTTCCCCCACCCCTTCCCTTACTCTGTCGTGTATTCTTTTGCTCCATCTTCCTTCTTGTGGGATTAATTCCTTCTTTCTGTTCCCCTCCTATTGTCGTTGATTTCTTCTAATGGGGCAAAATCGCCCATGTGTATAAATTGATTGGATTCTATGCAAAGGAGCGAGGACTATTTATGAATCCTAATAATCCTCACACGGAAAGTAATTTTTGCTGCTTGGGCAGGCGGAGGACGGCGCCGGCGAGCAGGCAGTGGAACACGTCGATGGAGCCATGGTGGAGGTCATGGGCGCCGAGCTGCTTCACCCGCCTCGAGCCGACGCGAGCAAGAGTGAAGATAGCTCCGCAGCGGCGCCATGGCTGCCGGCCAACGAGCGCCCCATCGCAGCTGCTGGCGGACAAGCACAGCGGAGCTCAGGTGTTGGGATGGAGACGCAGCTACAGGGGGCCGGTGACGCCGGAGGCGGAGGAGAGGCCGAGAGGCGAGAGGGCTGGGGACGGAGGGGAGAGCCGGACAGCCGACGAGAGCCCAATCGAAGCCATCCCCCTTCCACCTTCTCTTCCACTGGTTGGATAATATAAGATGAACAAATGAGCGAGCGTGGAATTCTTACAAGATGCAGGGGGTAATTTGCAAAATCGAATCATTTCGCCAGATCCACTTAAATATGGACTAAGGGTTCAATTATGAAAATTCATAGGAACTTTTTTGCAAAAACGCCACGATGACGGACGACAGAAACCCAATTCTCTTTATTATAATATATATATATATATAATATTAAATTAGGTAAAGATAAAGTAGAGTACTTAGTAAAAATACTAACGGGTAAGCCTGTTTATGAAACCAATAAACTGTGAGCAACATATACTGTGAGATGATATTAGCACATTACTGCTTCCTGCCTATATGTGTACATTAGTATTAGTGTGGTCAAGGAATGAGAAAAATGGGTTACTTCTCCGGGAGTAGAAAATCGGGAAGGCTGGCATATATCCGCAGAAAATGGGTTGCTGACTGACTGCAAATCTTGTACAAACATTATTTTAATCTTGAATGATTCATAGTCTTGTTCAACTGGATCATACACTTGACCGGGTACACGAGACAGAGGGACATGCTTCAAAGTCTGTAGTACAAATTATAGTTTTCCGTTCTCTGGGTTAAGCAACAAGAGCGACATCACTCGTTCTGCTGCCTGGTTTGGTCCATGCATCCATCCAATGTTTGGTCCATGCATCTGCCGTGTGAGACATGCAACTCAGCCATCCGCAAATCAGTATGCACATGCCTCCCACACGAATGACGACTTGACCCATAGCTGGAGCTGACTCGTTCCTGTTATGCGCGATAGCAAGAAACAACGATGAACCAAGAAATCAACCAACAGGGACACGAGATTTTAACGTGGAAAACCCTTGCGGGAAAAACCACGGGCGCCAGCCAGCAAGACTTCACTATATCGGGGGTGAGGTTACAAACGCCGGGGAATTTCCTCAATGCAACATATCCCTTACGGCGGCTTACAAGAGGTATTTATAATAGGTGAACCCTAGTCCAAGCCTCCCGGCGACGGGCCTCGCTTCGCTCGGGCCGAAGTTGCCTTTATCTTTATTTCTTCTAGGAATTTGGATCACCACAAAAATAACACTCCACCTTGAGCCAAATTCCCTCTTGTAGCATGAACGAGAACCTTCACCCTGAAACAACAAAGAAAACACTTTCGGCGCCAAATAGCCTCTTGGGCTAGACAGTGATACCAACTAAGTTCGAGCAAAGCTCAAACTTAGTAACAGGAACTGGCTTTGTCANTGTTATACGCGATAGCAAGAAACAACGATGAACCAAGAAATCAACCAACAGGGACACGAGATTTTAACGTGGAAAACCCTTGCGGGAAAAACCACGGGCGCCAGCCAGCAAGACTTCACTATATCGGGGGTGAGGTTACAAACGCCGGGGAATTTCCTCAATGCAACATATCCCTTACGGCGGCTTACAAGAGGTATTTATAATAGGTGAACCCTAGTCCAACTCGGTAACAACTCGTACCGTACCGCGGGGGGCTGCCGCCCCCCGCACCCCCCTCCCGGCCCAAGCCTCCCGGCGACGGGCCTCGCTTCGCTCGGGCCGAAGTTGCCTTTATCTTTATTTCTTCTAGGAATTTGGATCACCACAAAAATAACACTCCACCTTGAGCCAAATTCCCTCTTGTAGCATGAACGAGAACCTTCACCCTGAAACAACAAAGAAAACACTTTCGGCGCCAAATAGCCTCTTGGGCTAGACAGTGATACCAACTAAGTTCGAGCAAAGCTCAAACTTAGTAACAGGAACTGGCTTTGTCATCATATCAGCAGGATTATCATGAGTGCTGATTTTGCATACCTTCAGCTTACCTTGTGCAACAACATCACGCACATAATGGTATTTGACGTCAATGTGCTTTGTTCTCCCGGCGACGGGCCTCGCTTCGCTCGGGCCGAAGTTGCCTTTATCTTTATTTCTTCTAGGAATTTGGATCACCACAAAAATAACAGTTCCTTAATGCTTCACGAAATTGAACTCTCCGATGAAATACCAAGCCAGATAGGCAACATGAGTAGTCTTGTCACCCTCAACTTGTCAAGCAATCACTTGGTTGGTCATATCCCTTGTCAAATAGGACACATCAAGCACTTAGTTGCATTAGATTTGTCCAATAATAATCTTTTTGGCAAAATGCCAAGCACTATTATGCAGATTGAAGATCGTCGAGTGCAGAAAACAAGAAATGTATGAGATTGGGTTCAGTAAAACAAATATCATAGATGAAATTCAGGTTAAAAAGCACGCCGAAGAGGCCGAGGCCAACTTGCTACAATCGTTTATCAAAAATCAAAACAAAGATACCATACTCTTTCCTTACAACTTCAAGTGAGTGTTACTGTCGTGTGCATATTTGGTTTCCCTTATTACTCGAGCGAGGTTATAGTAATGTAATTGATGAGTTATGCATGCGTGCGCAGCTATCACTATGTTCTTCTAGAGATTAAGCTTGAGCGGGGACTTGTAACCGTCTTAGACTCGAGACGAAAAGATCCCGAAACCTATGCGGACATGACTAAAATGCTCAACAAGTAAGTTCAATCGATCATTATCGCACCATATCGGCAACTTTTTGTTCATTTCCTGATATCTCAAGTAATAATAAATATTTTCTTTGTCTTGCAGGGTTTGGAAACAGTTCAGTGCAGAAGCTCCGGGACTGCCGAAGGAGCTGCGATATACATCCCCGAAAGTAAGTACTACTGGCTAGCTAGTTGCGCGCATCTCCCATTGATTCTATAGCTATACTTTCATCAATGCCATTTATAATGCTTCATTATCAGTTTGATTGACCTCTATTTCTCGCAAAGTGCTTGTGGCAGGAACAAGGGAATGATTTTCGTGGATACTACGTGTGCGAGTTCATCTACAACACGACTTTGAAAAATAAGCGGGGCTACTCTAAAAGACAATATGAAGTGCGTAAGCAATAATATTCACAATTTCATTTTATTATACCATCATTTCTGTTGAGTTTCATTTATATATATATGTATTAACCCCCTTCTTCAAATTAGACGTGGCAGATGCGGAATGAACTCCTACCACAAGATTGCATGAAAGCAATTCAAGAGAAATTGGCTGGATTCTTTCTTGACCACATCATCAATAAAGCCGGAGAATACCATGTGGAAGTTGATTTCAATTGCTAGGGGATTGTAAGAGATCTTACATATTGTATATGTATGTAGCCAGTAGCGTCGGATAGATAATACGAAAACTTGTTGTTCGATCAATCTCTCGAAGAAGGAGAGGTCGATCGATCACTTCTCTCGGTATGCATGACGAACTTCTGTACTTAATGGTTTCCTTCATTTTCTTACTAGCTAGCGTGTCGAGGGCCTCTCTATGTATAGTACGTAGCGTCGACCAAGCACGGAGATAAGAGAGGACACTTCTTCCTATTAATTAGCTAGCTAACACAATATATGAAACACCTAAATTAACCTCCAAAACCCCCAAACCACCCCCCCTTAAAAAAAAAACAAAAACCCCAGCCCCTGAAATGCTGACGCGTGGATGCCTTTTGGTCCCGGTTGGTGGCCCTCTTGCCTGGGCTCGGCGCACCGGCCACGTGGAGGCCCATCTGTCCCGGTTCGTGTAAGAACCGGGACTAAAGGGCCAGGGCATTAGTAACGATCCTTTAGTCCCGGTTCAACAACCGGGACAAAAGGCCGGTATGAACCGGGACAAATGGCCCCTTTTCTACTAGTGTCTGAATATGATTATGTACTACTATTCAACTGACTTGCAGCATTGGAAATTGTGGAGATGTGTAGGTCCAGACATAGTTTCTGTCATCAATCAACTGCCCTTCATTTTCATTGGAGACAAGTGCTTCAGGGCGTAGAGGTGACCTTGGATAGCCCATCTGGAACCGGATGCTCTTTGCCGAATATATCGGGTCACCAAGCTGGAAAAATGCTGCAAAATAATAAAGATAATTAACACAGGACAGGAGGCACCTTAGGTCATTGTTTTATTTATCTTTTGCTCCATACAGAAGAGAAACAAAGAAACCTTTGAAGGGGTGCATCTTGATCTCATGGACGAGGCAGAGATCCGCCTGGAGCCTGTATATGAGGCACTGGGGCGGGGCGGCTGGCTCGGGCCTCGCGGCTCTTAAAGAACCGGCCGAGTCGGAGTCTCGGGTTAGATCGGTTCGCTTTTTTTCATATAATTACATGCAGGAAAACAATTAAAAGAAAAACAAAACGGACTCCAAAAATCCAGAAATAAATTTTCCCCGTACTCTAAAATCAAACCGGACAAGATGAACATTTATTTGGTGCCTAAATGTAATTTTACAAAACGCATTTTTTTCCTAAATTCAAATAAAATAGCGAAAAAACTCTGATACAAAATCTTATTTGATTTTTTATTAAATCCTTAATATTTCTTTATTTTTGGGAAAATCATTTTATTCCCTCTCTCATATTTTGATAATTGAAATAATTAAAGATAAAATAATAAAAATCAAATAATCCTGTTTTTCAAATTTTGAGAAAACTCAAATATGAAAATAACGAAATCCCCAACTCTCTCCGTGGGTCCTTGAGTTGCACAGAATTTCTAGGATCAAGCCAAAATGCAATAAAATATGATATGCAATGATGATCTAATGTATAACATTCCAAATTGAAAATTTGAGATGTTA
>LR880972.1:6418047-6429107 GCA_904067115.1 Aegilops sharonensis | reverse complement strand
AGGAAACATTCACTTCAGGAAAAAAACACTCTTCTGAACATTTTTCAAGGAAAACAGTAACTATCCTACTGGCTACTGCATGTACATTCAATTTTTCAAATGCCTGTAACTGAAGTAAAATAACATAACATATAGATAGAGAGAGATACTATTCAAATATAGCCTTCAACCCAATGAACTCATGCATGCTTGGAATTCATCATACAGTTTCTTCTCTTGCACCCTGCATAGCCATGGCAAGCTCTGCTTTTAAAATTTGTCCTGCACATGTAGAGGGAGGTTTGTTCGGTTTCTTGTGCCCCAAATGGCCCAGTCCAACTGATCAGAAAAATAGCAGCCACCTCAATAAACAAACAAGAAAGATTTGCCCAGCCCAGGCCCAGCTGCTCTCTCAAGGACTGGAAGGAAGTCAGAACAGATGCCCCCCTAGATAGATCAAGTGCCTGGAAATTTACTACCAGCAACTTGCAGCAAATGTTCATCAGAAGAGACAATCCCTAGTTTCTAGCTGTCTATTTCCACACAAACAAAAGTGTAATCCTGCAAGTAAAAAATCTCCCGATGCAGCTCTTCTGAATTTCTAATGTTCATTGCCAAAGGTGAAACTTGTACAGCACTTGCTGTTTTTCTTTCCCGATAAAACAACAGTTGTTGATAGATAATAGTATGATTTTGGACAATTGACATCTCAGCTGCAAAACCAAAAGCCCGTCTATGAAGAGCCAACGATTTTGGTCCAGTGTTGTCCTCAAGATTCTTTAGTTAATACTACGTGACATTGTGCATCGATCAATCGACGGTCAGGAGTGCGGTCACCTTTTGCACGGAAAAGGAAACTCAGCACCGGTGAATTTACACATAAACTAAGATCTGAGAGAGGTGTCATGATTTAGACGTGCAATAACGAAACTATGTTCGAACAAATCTTGGGATGCCGACACGGGTATAGAAGGAAGCCCTTCAACAACCGATGGGGCGAGTTGCTCACTAAGAAAAATCGCTTAGTTCCGGACTTGACTCAGCCGCGGTGCCGTCCTCCTGGGTCGTATTGAGTAGATTAGCTGAATATGCTATGGTTTGGGTAGGACTAAAATACACCAGCCATTTCTAAAATCAGGGCATCATATACAGTTGACCCCTTGTAGATGGGCTTAAACAAAATGGGGATGAGCTGGGTGACATCATTGTTTAATTAAGTGGTGGCACTTAATTAAGTGGTGACGTCATCTCAGCCTCCGGAGGCGCTGCCGCAGCCAGCTTCGGAAGCCCTCCTTCACAGCCCTGTTCACCTCGCCGCCGCCGGAGGAAGCCGGCCGCCCGATGGACGGCCGCGGCGGGGCGTCTTTGACCGGTTTTTAATCTATTGTTCCCTGGTGGTGCCTTCTGATCTGGCCGCCGCCGTCGCCGTTGTTCGCTGGTCGCTGCCAGCCTCCCGATCTAACAGTTCGCTGGTGATTGCTGGCCTTCCGATGTGGCAGTTTGCAGATGGTTGCTGGCCATCTGATCTGGATCATGTCCATGGCTAGGTGCCTCCCGATCTGGTTGCTAGCCGGTGATTCCGGTCTTCCGATCTGGTTGGTCTCCATGGCCAGGAGTACGGTCAACACAAGCATGCAGGGATGGTGCATGGATGCTACATACAGACCGCCGCTGAGCTGTGCACATGTGCAGATGACGGCCGCAGACTAGCTGCAACCCACGGTCCTGGCTGCTTGCCTCGTTGATTGTGCTCGCCATCCAAAGATCTTTCTGTGGGTTTTATCTCTGCAGATCTGATGATTGACTTCGGCGGTGAGATGCAATCTATGAATGAAGTCTTGATGCAGAGGGACGATTGTGCGGCAGCGACGATCACATCGCATGTAGCTGCATCTACTATATCATGTCCTGAAATGTCAAATCCAAATTCAGTTTACACTTTAAGAAGTACAAATTATGAGGTGCAAGTAGATTTTAAATTATATAGTGTTCGCACATGACCACGTCACTTGTACCCTCGATGCCGGGGGCGATGCACCACAGCTCACGTCGAAGGAGTCTCATCGGAAGCGCTATTTGCAAGACAACCGGAGAGAACTTTTGAAGACCCGAAACTCCACACGCCCGGGAGTGACCCCATCGAGGAGTGCAGCGGCTATGGGCTGCCCTAGGTCGGTCAAGCTGCCCCGAGAGCCTCGTCATTCGCAGCTCTCCTACACGAACAACGATGAAGAATGAGGGAGCAAGAACGAGAAAGAGACAAAACATAGATGGAAAAATTATAGATGTGTTTGCGACTGTGTGATGTTTTTCTAAATGGCCGTCACCTCTCGTGTATATATGAGGCGGCTGGACTTTCCGTGCAAGGAAATGTTTGGATTCATGTCCAAAACCCTAATTTGAGTGCTACTCGGAATCCGAACTTTCCAGAACTGTTCGGTTTGAAAGCTGACTGCACCTCGCTGGTCAATTTTGAGGCACTAAATGATCTCGGACGGAAACGAGTCCAAAAGCAATTTTAATGGTTTCGACGAGACGAACAACTTTCATGTAGAACGTTTTACGATTAGAGGCCATCTTAAAGGGTGTTTGGACTGTTTTATGAAGTCTGCAACAGAGAAATCAGGAACCCGGATGGTTGCCCTCGGAGTGTCTGGCCATCCACTGTAGCAGCGTCTTATACCGGCTATAACTTTTTCATATGACCTCAGAATTAGACGTATTTTATACGATAATCAACCGTTTTGACAATTCATGTAGAACCTTTTCTCGAATGAGGCAGTCTTGAAGGTATAATTGCCAGTCTTCTAAATATAAAATCTCAGTACTTCGAACAGAACTTCGACCATTGAGATGAGATCAGATGGCTATGGCCCAAACTTCAAATATGTTAGTGTCGACACTATGAAACTTATTCATGTATAGCACTTTCTCATTTCATGCCATCTTAATAATATTTTCTTCTACGCAATAATCCGGTGTCAACATATAGTTACATGACCATTCCATCAGCATTCGTCGTCTTGCTTCATGAGATGTGTTTTAGTTGAAAGTTGCATATGTGGAGTAGTTAAGTAGTGCAATGATGCTTTATTTGTCTTATAGACCAACGAGGAGTCTTGATCACTTACTCTTACATGTATGCATAAAATATTTTATATATACACTAACATTAACACTTTTTGTGTAATATTTATTCACAATCAATTTAGCTTGCTAGTGTATATGTAACCAACTTAATAATAATAACATTTTCATGGTATATTTTTTTACCAAATATAAAAAAACTAAAATATTCATGTACTTCCAATAAATATTTATGTGTAAAGTATTCCCATATTTTCATATTTGTTCATGTAAAAAATATATTAGGATTGTCAATTTATCTGCACCCACGATTCTAAGAAAATCACACGCCCACACATATTCCGTCACTCGAAACACAAGTACAAACATAAGAAACAAAATCAAATAATCATCATGCAAAAAAGGAAATGATGAGATAAATAGTAGCATTGTATGCATGCACCATCAATGGCCATTGGTGGATGATCCTCCATCTCCCCGCTAGTATCTCCAAGATCCGACGCCCATAGTAGCAGTCAAGTGAAACCTAGAAGCAACTAATCACAAGAGCTAAATATATTAATACAAAGCCATTGGGATAGTAAACAAAATAGTGGCCAAGGGATTAACCGGAGTAACGAAACTCATGCATATAGAAAGAATAAGAGGAGGAGAGAGGATGTAAAGAACAAAAGAGGTGTAACTAAGAAAGTGAAGGTGCAAAGTTAGCATGAAAAAAATGAAAATCAAATGAAGAGGAGAAAGAAGAACATATTATCCGTACGGCCAAGCAAAGAAAAGATAAATTGGTTTTTCTCGCGCTTTCATAAGGTTTTTATCCAGGTAGTGATTTCTACATATATATACCCTCTACATGTTAACACTGAAAAAAATAGCGCTGTATCAGTGAGCAATACATGCATGTTTTCGTCGCTGCTCCGCTTTCCTAGCTGTCAATTACGCTCTCATGAGTCGGACCAAACAACACAATTTGTTTTTTTGGTTCTTTTCACATTAGGTTTTTGCTATCCCTTTCTCCGGTTTATTTAGGTAAAACACACTAACATTTTTTTAGAAATACACAAACATGGACACTTCATATAAAATATTTATATACAATGAAATTAACTTACTAATGTATATGTAATCAAATTAATAATAAAAATATCATGTGTTAGCACANCGGAAGGATTTTTTGATGGGCTTGGACGATAATAAATAGATTAATCTCTATTATCTCTTGAGCACTGCGTTGGATTTCCTTGAAGAGGAAAGGATGATGCAGCAAAGTAGCGTAAGTATTTCCCTCAGTTTTTGAGAACCAAGGCATCAATCCAGTAGGAGACTATACGCGCGAGTCCCTCGTACCTACATAAAAAAAATAACTCCTCGCAACCAACGCGATTAGGGGTTGTCAATCCCTTCACTGCCACTTACGAGAGTGAGATCTGATAGAGATGATAGATAATATTTTTGGTATTTTTATGATAAAGATGCAAAGTAAAATAAAAGAAAAGTAAAAAAGCAAAGGCAATAATAAAGTGATGGAAGATTAATATGATGAAGATAGACATGGGGGCCATAGATTTCATTCCGTTTGGACTCCGTTTGATATTACTTTTCTTCGAAACACTGAAATAGGCAAAAAAACAGCAATTCTGGGCTGGGCCTCCGGTTAATAGGTTAGTCCCAAAAATAATATAAAAGTGGAAAATAAAGCCCAATAATGTCCAAAACAGTAGATAATATAGCATGGAGCAATCAAAAATTATAGATACGTTGGAGACGTATCAATCTCCCCCTCCTCTTAAGACACATCATAATTGTATATAACTTCTCCACTGGATGAGACCAAATAAATGGTAGCACTGTATGCATGCACCATCGGTGGCCATTGGTGGATGATCCTCCATCTCCCCGCCAGTCTCTCCTAGATCCGACGCCCATAGTAGCAGTCCAATGAAATCTAGAAGCGACTAATCACAAGAGCTAAATATATTAATACAAAGCCATTGGGATAGTAAACAAAATAGTGGCCAAGGGATTAACCGGAGTAACGAAACTCATGCATATAGAAAGAATAAGAGGAGGAGAGAGGATGTAAAGAACAAAAGAGGTGTAACTAAGAAAGTGAAGGGGCAAAGTTAGCATGAAAAAAATGAAAATCAAATGAAGAGGATAAAGAAGAACATATTATCCGTACGGCCAAGCAAAGAAAAGATAAATTGGTTTTTCTCACGCTTTCATAAGGTTTTTATCCAGGTAGTGATTTCTACATATATATACCCTCTACATGTTAACACTGAAAAAAATAGCCCTGTATCAGTGAGCAATACATGCATGTTTTCGTCGCTGCTCCGCTTTCCTAGCTGTCAATTACGCTCTCATGAGTCGGACCAAACAACACAATTTGTTTTTTTGGTTCTTTTCACATTAGGTTTTTGCTATCCCTTTCTCCAGTTTATTTAGGTAAAACACACTAACATTTTTTTAGAAATACACAAACATGGACACTTCATATAAAATATTTATATACAATGAAATTAACTTACTAATGTATATGTAATCAAATTAATAATAAAAATATCATGTGTTAGCACATATAAAATATAATCCATGTCGTCTATAAGCTTTTTTTTCTGATGTTGTCTTTCTCGATTAATTTTTTCTATTTTCTATTAGCACATTTTATTGCTCGCTCCAAATCACCTAATCATGCATGTATGGTTGTTGGTCAGCCCTTGTCATATGCATACGTAGTACAACAAACACATGGCAGTTAACAAATGAAATATCATTGTCGCTAGGTGTGCTCGTCGTTCGTGACATGTTTTAATTACCGATCAAGTAACCATACTATATATGATTTGGCGAGTCGTCACACGCTCAATATGTTAATACGAGTATGTTACTAACCGGCTAAACTAGACGACCTTAGGCTCGTCATAAAATAACCCAATTAACCAAATGAGTCGATTAATTGGTATGCTAGTGACGTCTCACCTCAGTGTTTTGGTATGTCCATCTTTAAGGATCGAGACGCTCAAACAAATACTACAAGTTAATGAATGCAATCTTGTTTTTTTCTTTCAGCTGTGAATGCAATCTTGTGATGTTCGATTTTGGCCACCACAGTACTCAATTCTGACTTTTATTTTCGGATTGGGTTGAATATTGCTGCAACTTTAGGAGGATTATAGAAAGAGAGATGATCGGGATTAACCATAAATAAGTGGGCCCAAGTGGGCTAGGAGCAGTGGCCGAGTGGTTAGATATAAATTTCAGCATGAGGCAAACCAATCAAAAAATTATCAAGAGTAGGCCAATTGTTTTTCTAAAGTACTCCAACTTTTTTACTTTGAACATACTAGTATTTCTCCATGGTGCAATCAAACTTGTGCAATGATCCTATTGTTTTCAATTCTCACGAATCAAAGATAGAAGCTATAAGCCCTGCTGAGCCAGATCTTATCTAATTGGCCAACACGTACGTACAAGCTGTTGTCATCCATAGCAATAAGTGTTGTGAGCCTATGACATGATTATACTTTCCTGTATTCATTTTTTTGCGGGGTTACTTTCCTGTATTCATGACAATGAACAACCACCAAGACCACGACGGTGGCGACGGCGACTACATGTTTATATGACATGCATGCACCACCACCGTACGTTACTACCTAATCAACCTCCTGCCTGTGCTGGAAGTCAAACCACACCTTAACAATACAACATTGTACACCCGCAAAAAAAAAACAATACAACATTGTACGGTTGTTGCCGTGGGGCAGTTAGGAGTGTGTAGTTGCAGCTTGCAATATCTCCTATAAATAGCTGGCATGCAAGTGTAGGTCCATAAGCAAGTTTTCTGAGTTCATCATTCAAGGAGAATATGGAAACCAAGAGTCTTAAGAAACAAGACATTGCATTCTCTTTTTCAAGTTCGAACCATGGGTGCCGCGGAAACATGCCCTTCAATTCAAATAACGGATAATACCCCTAGAGTTACTCAAACCCGGCGACGTTGAGTCAGACCCCGATAAGAGAATACCAAATGAGGATTTTACCTGGTGCAACCACAACAGTGGAAAGGGCATTCTTAGCAATGAGCATTATCAAGACTTGATTGAGGAACAAATTGGGTGATGATTGGATGAATCATAGAATGGTATGTTACATTGAGTGAGATGCATTTGTTAGTATTGAAGAAGCAAAGATCATCGAGCAATTTTAAGGTTATCGCACACGCTAAGGCCTTTTGCCTCGTCCTAGATGTAAGTTTTTACATTTTGCACTTATTTGTATTTCAAAAAAAATTAATTGAAGGTTTAGTTTCTTCTGCAATTGAAGATGTAGTCATGGGAGGCTCAGATCAACCAATCCTTTGATTTGGTATCTATCTTTTGTATCATCTATATTTGCTACATATTATTTTTTGATTTGTCTTGCTTTATTATATGATCCATCATGGAACAAATGTTGCATATTCTGTTTGGTTTCTTATTAGTTATGCAACATGATTGGCTTTTTTATGCCTCAAAACTGGAATTTTTTTAGGGTAGTTTTTAGCCCTTAGTTTCTCGCCTGGGGCGTCAGTCAATCCTGGGTCCGCCATTGACTACAACATTCATCACGGAGCAACTAGTTGAAGAGCGCACCTTCGGGAGCCTCCCGATGATCACTTGAGGGTGGGCTGAGAGCGCGTCACGTGTCGCACTCTGGGCGCTCCCTCCGGAATTCATTTCTTTTTATTTTTCCGCACACGTTTTCAGCTTTTTAAACTGTATTTTTGGGTGTTTTTTTACTTTTTGGTTATCCATTGGCCTTTTAGCTTCTGGGCCAAAAATAAATTTGGTTTTTTTGAGTAAAAACACGTTTTTTTTCTTCCGTGAGAGGCACGGTTGTGCTTTCGCGAAAGGCACGGTCGTGGCTCTCAGAAACAAAAAAAACACGTTTTCAGTGTCTTTTCCTTCCGTGAGAGGCAAGGCCGTGCCTTTCAAAAACGAAAAAGACGCGTCTTCTATTTTTTTCCCTTCCGAGAGAGGCATGGTTTTGCTTCTACTAGAGGCACGGTTGTGCTTTCGCGAGAAGCACGGCGGTGCCCCTCGGAAACAAAAAGAAACGTGTTTTCTGTTTTCTTTTATTTTTGCAAGATGCACGGTTTTGCTTCCGCGAGAGGCACGACTGTGCTTTCGCGAGAGGCATGGCCGTGCCTCTCGGAGACAAAAAAAAATGTGTTTTCTGTTTTCTTTCTTCCGCAAGAGGCACAATTTTTCTTCCGTGAGAGGTACGGTTGTGCTTTTGCGAGAGGCACGGCCGTGCCTCTTTCTAAAAGGAAAAAGTGCTCCCGGTTCGGTTTTTCTGTCCATTTTTTTGTGATTTTTTTTTTGTTAAAACCTATCAACATGGGATTTAGTTTTGAAAATCTAGACGCGAGGATGCCAATGCCACTACAGAAAACAACTAGTTTGCCGTCAGTGGGCATCTTTGCTGTCAGCTTTTGTCAGGGCAGACGGCAAAGAGCATATTTGTCGTCAGCTGCTGACGGTAAAGAATTACTGAAGGTAAAAAATATTTTGCCGGCTGTGTTTTCTATTACAGGCGGCAAAGAATCTTTGCCGTCTATCTTTTTTTTTTACAGACAACAAAGAGTATACTTTGCCGTCTGTAATAAAAAACAGACGACAGAGACTTTGTCGCCTTTCTTTTTTATTACAGAGGTCATACAGCAAAGAAGAAGCACACCACGCGGATAGATCACGCAGATCGATGACGTGGCAGCCCCCCACCACCCGCGTGACCCCACCCCCGTCCCACCCACCCATGCAGCCCACCGACCCGAGACCCCACTCACGGCCACCCACAAACATGCCCACCCACCCACCTCGCTCGATCCCATCTCCTGCCTCCCTTCTCTCAATCCCCACTGCACCACCACTCGTCTCTACCTCGCCAGACACCGACGCTCAAGACCCTCGCCGGACCCCATCGCCTCTCATCGCTAGAAGTGAGGGCGCTCCTCGAAGCCGCGCTGGCCGAGGCCAACCGGGAGCGGCGCTCTCCGACGACGTTGACGGCCAGGAGGACAAGGAAGTGTAGCGCCCCCTCGTTCGCCCACCGGAGCCCGCGCCACCAGGCGCCCCTGCCTCCGCCCGCGTCCGTCGGGCGCTGCCTGCCTCCGCCCGCGTCCACCCGTCGGAGCTTGCCTCCGCCCGCGCCGTCCGACCGCCGGAGCTCGCCTTGCTCGCCCCACTGGACGTTGCAGGGAGCAGCGCCGGACACGGAGGGCCACTACCGCTCGCCCCCATCGGGTGCAAGACACCGAGCGACTGACGACGGGCGCTGCACCGCGCCTGCTGCAGTCTGCAGCAGGTGCGGCAGAGTTCCTCGGCCCTCTTTCTCTATAGCATGAATGTATAAATTCATTATAAAAATATTGATGTTGAGTTCTGTAAATTGATGTATAAAGAATGTTGTAGCTGCCAATATTTGATGGTAAGGTGTCATGCGAAGCGATTGTAATAGACTTGTTGTGTAAATCGATCTATAAAGATGCAAACTCTTTGCCATCTGTATTTCGCTCTTTGCCGTCTATACTCGCCAGACGGCAAACCATACGATGAAAACGGTTCAAGATTTGGACGCATGATTTAAGAGATAAAAATGTTTTGAATAAATGGATGTATGAAAAGAAAAACTCTCAGGTTGCGAAAAGTGGCGTGCATCCAGTGTGCCACTTGTTGCAACCTTAGGAGGTGAGAGTGATCTTTGAAAGGAGTACTCCTTATTTAGTGATTTCGCATTCATCATCTCATGCATGCTGGAGTTATATGGGCCTAGCCCAGTACAAAATCCCGATGATTCCTAAAATATACTAGTAGAACGCCCGTGCGTTGTTACGGGCTATGATGCATATAAATGAATGAAATAAATGATTAAGGTTCGTCTCCAAGGTCGAAGCTTGTTCCTTCCTCATACATCTGGACGTGTTTGTACATCAAACGGGCGCCACGTTGCCATGGTCCCTTTTTTTCACTTTTCATATAAAAATTCACATGTATGAAACAATAACCATAATATTCTACAAATAATAAAATTCCATGTCGTCTAAAATATATGCATACAAAGCTTAGAATTCAACCTGATAAGTATGGAAAACAATGATTCAACTAAGTAATGTAGCATATCTACTTTGGCACGCTTACAAAATTCATATACAATGTAAGATATGTTGTCTTTAGCTTTCAGATGGTATTTGAGCCAGTGTACCAAAAAATGTCTTCCTTAGATTGTAACCATCCAGCGCAAGCAATATATGCCGTTAGCATGAAATATGCTAGCCACCTTAGACATTATCAATGCCTTCATGGTTCAACTTTGAACTAAGCGAAGATTCCTTATGATCAACGTGGCAATCAGGGCATATGTGATCATTTGAGCAACCTTTATACAATCGGCTGTCGTATATGTGTGACTCATGCAATCTGGTGAGATAAGTATGCCCTCTTGGCAGCTTTCCATTTATCATGCATATCACAAAATCAAGCAGAGTCTCAACTTCCAACTAACGTGCATCTTATGAAACAAAATGACGAATGGTGATAAATAGTACAGTCACTGATTCAAAATCTACTCGCACAGCTACTTCATGACACATACTTGGTGTTTTGTAGAAGTAATTTAGCTGTGAAATGGCGTCCTAGCTAATTGGCCTCCCAGCCCCCCTCTGAGGCGCAAATTAAGCTCCACCTCCAGTTTGAACAAGATCTCTGTACATGTGAGCAATGAAAGGCTCAGCGATTAAGATTCTGCACTTAATTAAACAATGATGTCACCCAGCTCATCCCGATTTAGTTTATGCCCGTCTACAAGAGATGAGCCGTATACGATGCCTTGATTTAACAATGGCAGTGTATTTTAGTCTTGCCCAAACCGTAGTGTATGCAACCTAATCTAGTCAATACGACCCAAGAGGACTGCATCGGCTGAGTCAAGTCTGGAACTAAATGATTTTT
>LR880972.1:6397438-6408295 GCA_904067115.1 Aegilops sharonensis | reverse complement strand
AAAAGACTGACGAGGAGCTCCTTGCTGATTGTGATGCTAGAGTTCATGAAGATGACTGGAAATGGCTTATTGACCATTGGAGGACTGATGCAGCTAAGGTATGCTGCAAGATCATTGTCCAGTGTTCATTTTTGAAAAGCTCTAACTGTTGATCATGATCATTGTTTCTTGTACTTTAGCAACGTAGTGAGATAGGGAAGTTAAATCGCCAAGGGATGACCTTGTTTCATACAACTGGCAGCAAGAGTCATGCACGTGTTATTGAAGAAGAGGTACATTTTTGCTACTGTTTCCTACAATTCTTTAACCCATCTAAATATGTGCTGGCTCATAGAATAATAAATTGAATGTAGCACAAGAAGAATGGATATCCCCCACGTAGAGATGAAGCGTTTGTTATAACACACACTACTAAAAAAGGAGTTCCTTCCAATGCGGCAGCGGCACAAAAAATTGTATGTACTAAATAGTAAGTACTTTCATGTAGTAGAGCCATTTGTAGTGATGCTTATTTTTATGGTTCCTCCTTGTAGAAAGAGCTAGAGAACAAAGCAAATGAACAACCAGAATTGTTAGAAAAAACCATAGAGCAAGGCGATCTTTTTTCGCATGTATTTGGAAAGGAGAGGAATGGATATGTTCGCTGTATAGGCATGGGGCCAAGTGCATCAGATCTACGCATGCCTGGAACTAGAAAATTGAAATCAACAAGGCTCCAACTGGCTGAGGAAGAATGTCGACAAGCTATGGAAGAGGCTGCACTTTTAAGGGAGCGTGTGGAAGCAACCGATCGAAAAATGGACATTGTTATGAACGAAGTCCTAGAGATGAAAAATATGATGTTAGCTTCTCAGGCTAAAGAAAAGGAGCAATTCAGTCCACACTATGATTCCAATTCTGCACAAGACGAGGTGTGTTTTTTGGCATTGTCCCCATTTGAAGCCTTTATGAATAGTATAGTTATCTTTCCTTCTTTGCTAACTCGTATTGGCTTGGTGCAGTATATTTGTGATGAAGGCGAAAATAGTGAGACTGGGTACATGGCTGCTGAAAAGGAGGATGATCATGTGGTATGCATTGCTCGAATGAAAATGCATTATTTTAGTATTGTCAACTAGACTTTTTAAATAACGTCCAAAAAATTCTCTTCGGATGTAGATGTCAAATAGACCAATGGTAGAAAGTCAATCAAAAATCACACAACAGAAGAAGCAAGTGCTGGTCCAATAGATGAATCAACAACTAGATCATCAAAAGACAACCGTCACTCAAAAGACTCCCCAAGTAAAAAAAAAAACTCTTGCTCCTAAAGATTTATTGCTTTATATTTGACACACATTTTGTGAAGTTTGGCTTATATATTGCTTGTCTCAGGTTGGACAGGATGTCATATTGTACTCTATCTCCCGCCCTTAGAACATACCAGTGGCGAAGGCCACTATTCAGTCAATTGATAGGACGAAGATAGTGGCGGGTGCCGAACTTGGTTCTCAATGTTGTGAAGTCGTAGTTAACATGGTGATGAAAAAGGATGCTATTTTGCGACGCCCTTATGGGAATGTGAGGACCATGGCGAATGCTCTCTTGCGATCTATTGCATGGCCTCGTAGATATGTAAGACTTCTTCCTGATCATGTCTATTTCAGTAGTTTGTTTCTCAAATTGCTTCATATTGACAATCCTATGTTTGCAGATTGAGGTTGTTCGTAAAGTTATGCAGAAGCAACCATGACAGCCCATAGCAGTCCCCACATCTTGAAGGTATTGCATCTTCTTAGAATTCTAGAATATTTTACACCTAAAGAAAAGATATGTTTCTCTTTTCACATACGGATGACTTATTATTTTTCTGAATGAAGCATGTGATTGAAAGTAGGAACCTACAAGTTCTTTATTTTCTCCTGAGCAACTTGTACTTTCTATGGCTTTCCTAGTAGATAAAAAGTGTGCCTACTTTCAAATACATGCTTAAGTCCTATTCTGAATCACAAACAGCAACTATGTTTCTTAGATAATTCTGCAGCTACTACTTAAACTTTGACAGTCATTTATGTGCCTGCAAACTCTTTCTGAAAGCAAGCAGCAAACTTTCCACCCTCAAGGCATCAACACCACCTCCTTTTGATTTTGCACTGCCCCTGTTTTATTCTTGGGTACGGCCCTACACACTAGTTAGGACAAACATGTACAAGAAAACAGAACGGTGGACACCCTGCATTGCCACTGGATTGCTACTAATTGATCCCTGCCTGCAGTTTTTGAATGTTCTATTTACTTAACAGCAATCAAGAGAAATTATACTGCACCAAACAAGATGGCTATTGGTATATATTTATAGTGATTGGTTACATTGATTTTCCTAGTGATGCATACACAGTGCACGATCTCTTCTTATGAGTACATCCACACATTCTGTCTATGCCCATTGGAATGCATACAGGGTGACACACATGTGTCTCTTTCATTTGGTTGAGTTGATTTTATTTTTCAGCCGATGCAACTTATATGTTTGGAACATGTGTTCTTCTGAGCTGATCTATTTGTCCATTTCTTTTTTTTACAGGTCACCGGCATAATGCCTTTGCATCCACAAATGCGGTGTGTTTGGTGAGCTAAAAGGATCTTCTGCTGGGATATGTTTACACCTAAAACCAGATTGTATATTTTGCGCTTTTGTCTATGATGTACTACTTTGAGTTGTGAACCTACAACTGTATGCATGTGTGCATGTAGACCTGATGGATAGTTGTGCTTTTGGCTGTCTTGTTACTGGACTTGTATGCCTGTGTGTGCATGTAGGCACACATAATGGATCTTTGTGCTAGCTTTTAGTTGTCCTGGACTAATGATGTATTGTATGCCTGTGTGTGCATGTAGGCACACATAATGGATCTTTGTGCTAGCTTTTAGTTGTCCTGAACTAATGATGTATTGTATGCCTGTGTGTGCATGTAGGCACACATAATGGATCTTTGTGCTAGCTTTTAGTTGTCCTGGACTAATGATGTATTGTATGCCTGTGTGTGCATGTAGGCACACATAATAGATCTTTGTGCTAGCTTTTAGTTGTCCTGGACTAATGATGTATGGATGATGGATTGCTCATAATTAGTATATGCACTATCTCTGAAGTGTGATGCTATCTTTATTACTGTATGCATGTGTGTTTTATATATAGATGGCACAAAATGGACTGAAGATAAATCATAGCTGTCGAAATAAATACGATATGGGAAATTTGTGTGGTCGCAGTGAAGAAAAATACAGGCAGACTGTCTGCCTCTTCTAACTGCCCTGTATAGTCAGCCCGCCGGGGAAGATCTGTACGCCGGTAATAGTGCTAACTGCCGGTAAAGGCAAGAACATGACGGGCAGATATTCTGCCGGCGTATAGGGTAACTGCCAGGAATTCCTTTCCCCGACAGGACTTTCAAGGGCGGTTTGTAATTGCTGGCAAAAGTATTTCCCGGCAGATAATCTGCCTGCAATGGCCTGTTTTCCCGGCAGATACTATGACCTCTAATTTTTGGTCATGGTTTAGTGTGTGGAAATTTGCAGATAAACACCAGGGATCATCTCTTCTTCTCATGACCATTTGCTGCAAGTTGCTGGCAGTTATTTTGTCCATGCCTTTGAACTCTAGACTGCTGGGCCTAGGCAAGCTTTTTTTTTCATATATTTGTTCAACATATCGCTCTTTTGGAGCATTGTTCTACAACCAAATCTTCATGCAGCAGGTGATGACATTGTATATGCATACATGTAGGAGTAAGTGACCAAGACTCCGCATTGGTCTATAAAACAAATAAACCATTATTATTGCACTACTTAACTACTCCACATATCCAACTTGTTACTTTTCTCCCTCTCGAAGATGCCGACAGGCTATAGATATATTTTGTGAGCTAATGCCAATTAACAAAGAAAGCTGTGCAAGTTGAGGCTATTATTTTCAATTTCATGCATATAGCATATGCTAGCCAACTTAGACATTATCAATGCCTTTATGGTACAACTTTGAACTAAGCAAAGATTCCTTATGATCAACGTGGCAATGAGGGCATATATGTGGTCATTTGAGCAACCTTTATACAATCAGCTGCCGTATATGTGGGATTCATGCAATCTGGTGAGATAAGTATGCCCTCTTAGCAGCTTTCCATCTATCATGTATATCACAAAAATCATGCACAGTCTCAACTTTCTCAATTAACGCACGTCTTATGAAACAAAATGGCGAATGATGATAAATAGTACTGTCACTAATTCAAAATCTGCTTGCACAGTTACTTTGTGCCACATACTTACTATTTTTATTTCTTAAAAGTGTGAATTGAATTTGGATTGACAGCTTAGGACATGATATTGTAGATGCATATATGTGCTGCAGTATTATAATCACAGATATAAGAGACAGTATCCACCTTTTGCATGGATCAGACCAATATACCAACCTAAAAGGTGGATTTTATACTCTCCGGCCTGTTATATGCCTATGTCCATTGAACATACAGTATTACTTGTGTTTTGTAGAAGTGATTTAGCTGTGAAATGGCGTCCTAGCTAATTCACCTTCCAGCCCCACTCTGAGGCGCAAATTAAGTTCCGCCGGCAGTTTGAACATGATCTCTGTACATGTAAGCAATGAAAGCATCAGCGATTAAGATTCTGCACTTAATTAAGTGCCACCACTTAATTAAACAATGATGTCATCCAGCTCATCCCCGTTGTGGTTTAAGCCCATCTACAAGAGGTGAACTGTATATGATGCCCTGATTTAACAATGACAGTGTATTTTAGTCCTACCCAAACCGTAGCGTATGCAGCATAATCTAGTCAATACGACCTAAGAGTACGGCATCGGCTGAGTCAAGTCCGGAACTAAACGATTTTTCTTAGTGAGCAACTCGCCCCATCGGTTGTTGAAGGGCTTCTGTCTATACCGGTGTCGGCATCCCAAGACTTGTTCAAACATAGTTTTGTTATTGCACGTATAAATCATGAAACCTCTCTCAGATCTTAATTTATGCGTAAATTCACCGGTGTTGAGTTTCCTTTTCCGCGAAAAAGGTGAGCACACTCCTGGCCGTCGATTGATCGATGCACAATGTCACATAGTATTAACTAACGAATCTTGAAGACAACACACAACCAAAATCAATGGTTCTTCACAGACGGGCTTTTGGTTTTGCAGCTGAGATGTCAATTGTGTCAGAAATCATATTATCTATCAACAACTGTCGTTTTATCAGGAAAGAAAATCAGAAACTGCTGTAAAATTTTCACCTTTCGCTCTCAACATTAGAAATTCAGAAGAGCTACATCGGGATATTTTTTAGTTGCAGGATTACACTTGTGTTTTGTGTGGAAATTTACAACTAAAACCAACGATCATCTCGTTTTCTCATGATCATTTGCTGCAAGTTTCTGGCAGTAAATTTCCAGGCACTTTTTTTTAGGGGGCACTTGATCTATCCAGGGGGCAGCTGGGCCTGGGCTTAGCAAACCTTTGGTGTTTGTTCATTGAGGTGGCTGGCTATTCTGATCAGTTGGGCTGGGCCATTTGGGGCACAAGAAATTAACCTCCCTCTACAGATACAGGGCAAACTTTAAAAGCAGTGCTTGCCATGGTTATGCACGATGTAAGAAATAAATCATAATCATGAATTTCAAGCATGGTTGAAGGCCATGTTTGAACACCACTCTATTTTTTAATCTTTTGTTATTTTACTTTCATGTAGAGATATTTGAAAAATTTTACTACAAGCAGTAGGATACTTCTGCTTTCCCTTGAAAAAAGTTCAGAAGTGTATGTTTCCTTCAACCTCTCCCCCCCCCCCCCCCCCCCCCCCCCTTCCCTGCTCCTTCTTTGCTTCTTTTCTCCCTTTTTTCTCCTCTCTCCCCCCCCCCCCCCCCCCCCCCCCCTTCCCTGCTCCTTCTTTGCTTCTTTTCTCCCTTTTTTCTCCTCTCTCCCCCCCCCCCCCCCCCCCCCCCCCTTCCCTGCTCCTTCTTTGCTTCTTTTCTCCCTTTTTTCTCCTCTCTCCCCCCCCCCCCCCCCCCCCCCCCCTTCCCTGCTCCTTCTTTGCTTCTTTTCTCCCTTTTTTCTCCTCTCTCCCCCCCCCCCCCCCCCCCCCCCCCTTCCCTGCTCCTTCTTTGCTTCTTTTCTCCCTTTTTTCTCCTCTCTCCCCCCCCCCCCCCCCCCCCCCCCCTTCCCTGCTCCTTCTTTGCTTCTTTTCTCCCTTTTTTCTCCTCTCTCCCCCCCCCCCCCCCCCCCCCCCCCTTCCCTGCTCCTTCTTTGCTTCTTTTCTCCCTTTTTTCTCCTCTCTCCCCCCCCCCCCCCCCCCCCCCCCCTTCCCTGCTCCTTCTTTGCTTCTTTTCTCCCTTTTTTCTCCTCTCTCCCCCCCCCCCCCCCCCCCCCCCCCTTCCCTGCTCCTTCTTTGCTTCTTTTCTCCCTTTTTTCTCCTCTCTCCCCCCCCCCCCCCCCCCCCCCCCCTTCCCTGCTCCTTCTTTGCTTCTTTTCTCCCTTTTTTCTCCTCTCTCCCCCCCCCCCCCCCCCCCCCCCCCTTCCCTGCTCCTTCTTTGCTTCTTTTCTCCCTTTTTTCTCCTCTCTCCCCCCCCCCCCCCCCCCCCCCCCCTTCCCTGCTCCTTCTTTGCTTCTTTTCTCCCTTTTTTCTCCTCTCTCCCCCCCCCCCCCCCCCCCCCCCCCTTCCCTGCTCCTTCTTTGCTTCTTTTCTCCCTTTTTTCTCCTCTCTCCCCCCCCCCCCCCCCCCCCCCCCCGCAATGTGAGTAGCAGGATTTTGGGGTTCCTGCCTCTTCTTGGCATGTGACCATGGCCACCGTCACCCACCCAAGCCAGCAGGGCGGCAGGTTGCCAATATTTTTTGAATTTTTTCAGAAATTTTAAATTATGAAAGTTTGAAAATTTGAAAGTTCCAGATTCCTAAGTCTGAATTTCTAAAGTTCTAGCATAAATTTGAAAAGCTGGATCCGGATTTTCCAAAAGTTAATGAAGTCTGACCAAGAAATGACTTGCCCAAAAAGAAATACCACCTGGTCGGAATTGGGCCGCTGAGGAACTAACTGGCGGGTGACCACCAATTAGCATCACCGGACCAGGAGCTTAACCTCTCTTCTGAATAGAGAAAAAAGGAACTAGATCATCTATCACCTCGCAAAGACCGTGTGTAATTCTCAGTTAACCCCCATTTGTGTCCAGTACAGAATGCTGAACATTTTCCTAATAAATATATATACCTAGAAAATATATACAAATCTTGGTCTGAGCTTATGCAATAATTCAGATCCTAGAGATTCCCACTTGTCTCCACATCACATGAGTTTGGAGAGAAAAATTTCATATTGTCCATCAACAACTGCTATACTTCGTAAAGTTTGAAATCCAGAAGCATCTACTCTTTTTGGAAATCCGGTGGTGTATTCTCCCTTCAACTTCTCCAGGGTACACCTCGAAGAGATCAAGCAAAATTAGTAACGGTTCCCATCACCTATCACACTTGACTACACTGTAATTTCGGCTTCCGCTGTACGAACGAAACTCGATTTGTAGTGATGTTTCATCACCCTGCAAAACATACAGCATGGATCTTAGGCAAGCCCTTCCACTTTAAATAGCATTTTCTCCATCAAACAATCGTCTACTTGGTTACTACACCACTGCCGAATAGCTACGCTATGCTTATAGTTCATCAACGTTTACTAACCTTGTTAGGTCTTATGTTCCAGCAGACTATCCCAACGACTTTTCAGGATCTCGTAAGCGTCTGGACAGGGAAGAGCTATTACAGAGGAGGAGCTGCCGTTAGTTGACAGCTCAACCACCAGACCCAACCGCAGTAGCGTCTCCATAGCTTTGTCAATAGGCATTTCATCTACAAGGATATCAGAACCACTCTTAATGATTTCACGACAACCGGAGAATACATGGATAGAAGGTGTCGACTCCCCACCTTTGCATTAAATTTCTCATACATAAACTGCTCGCACATATCTCTGATGCTTGCGGGAGAAGACACCTGCACGGATTGAATCAGCCAAGGATTCTGTAAATTAACGGCCTCTTTGATTCATAGGATTGCAAAAACACTGGAACATAAAAAACGTAGGATTGAAATGGCATGTCCATCGGATCCTTATAGGATTTGAGTTCGTTTGATTGTGTCGCGGGAAAAACAAAGGATTTCTTCCAAGAGGTTGGAGTGGATGTTAGAATTCCTGTGAAATGTAGTACAAATGAATCCTTTGGAAAAAATCCCACAGGATTCAATCCTACAAATCAAACGACCAACGTAGGAAAAATTCCTATGTATTCTAATCCATCAAAGATCCTATGAAAATCCTTTAAATCAAAGAGACCCTAAATGTGAGAAGTCTCGAGTACTAAAAGCAGCAACACATACCTGATACTTATTTCTGCCGAGTAACATAGCGTATGCCAAGAGTGCTTCCTTATGGTTTTGGCAGTCCACTGAATGTGCTACCTGTTGTTGCTCGGAAGCATCTAGAAGAAAGTAAACTGAACCAAAGCCACTTGCTAATGTCTTCTCGTAGAGCGTCTTATTGACAAGAAGCTGAAGAAGAGGTATTGATGTCAAATAAACTACCGTTTGCAAACTGAACCATATAATTTTTCGTTATTATCAAAATATAGAGCAACATAAATGATCCACCTGATACCTATCCCTGGTCTGTTTGTAGCCCAATGTCACACGGAACACGAGTATTGCAAGTGCAGTAAAGGCAGCTAGGTCAAGAAGGAAAGCTGATCTGCATTACATACCATGAAAGAAATGGAAACAATGTCACTTGTTTTCCGAAAATAAGGAAGAATTCCCTAATATTACTTATGCAAATTACATACTTACGGAGATGAGGCTAAACTCTCAAATTTGTAGTTGACAGCATATGCCAACAAACCTATTACGGTAGCTATATCCAGCCTTACCTGTATTAAGGAAAAAGTTATCAACAATGAAATCAGGAACAAAAATGAAAAAGAGAGGGGAAAAGTTTCAAGAGGGAATTACTGTATCGAGGATGCGGAAGGACAACTTTTTGTGAGGAAAAACCACCTGCACACAAGGTTCAGATGGTAGTTATGATATTTCACAATATTCTCTTAATGCAGAAGATATCGATTTCTCTTGTGCTTTCTCGAAACAGAAAGTACTATGATGCTAAAGATATTCTGAATAGTACATATGCTTTTGGATGCAACATCAGTACTGAAATCTGCATCGAAGTTTTTCGGCCGAGTTTTCCATCTTAGTAACCATAATAGTTAGCAATTGTGAGCATTGTA
Source organism: Aegilops sharonensis (assembly GCA_904067115.1). Lineage (NCBI taxonomy): Eukaryota > Viridiplantae > Streptophyta > Magnoliopsida > Poales > Poaceae > Aegilops > Aegilops sharonensis. The sequence continues at coordinate 6,398,976 of LR880972.1, read as the reverse complement.
CTGTAGATGTAGGTAAACCAAATGCGTCCACGAGACTGATGAGCTTACTGGCAGATCTGGGATGGGTATTTTCTCGTAAATTTTCAACTGTGGCGGCGGCATCTGCATCTCAGAGCTCTCCTTCTCATTACTTTGAGCAGAATCATCAGAATAAAGTATGATAAGTTCTTCGAATGCTGGTTCCTGGCAAATAAGAAAATGGAATTAGGTATCTTCTTTGTATACTACTCCCTCCGTCCCATAATATCAGATGTTTTTGACACTACACTAGTGTCAAAAAACGTCTTACATTGTAGGATGGAGGCAGTAGTATTCTGATAAAGTAACATTACTGTAGGCACATTCCATGGTAACCACACAAAAATAATCATCTGAATATTGTTAGTATCCTGCAAAATGAAAATATGTCTCGGGTAATTTGGGCAAAGGTTGTTTCCATCATATGTTTGTTACAATTATATTGTTTCTTATGTGTCACTATCCAATGTGCTTAATGGCCATATCACATATGTATGACTACAGAGTGCACGCCAGTTCTATAATAATGCTCAAGCATTTATAAGATGAACACAAACTACTCTGCCCTCTCTTTTTCACACAACATGGCGAATAATTTACAATCATAAATGGACATTTATATTCATCACCTACTGGTAAGAAAGGGGTGTTCATAAATCAAATCCCAGCATACCTGCAGAGTAGACTGGGCAAATAGAATGCCAAAAGAAGCTCTCACTATATCCCAAACATTGTTGTCACAGGATTCTCTGCTCGCTGGCTCCCATATATTTGCAAGGGTAATTCTAGGCAGAAAATTTGGCCTGAAGAGAAAGGAGAATATACTTCTTAAAATTCATGAACATTTAAGTATGGAGATAGGCAGAACAAATTAACAAGGGAAACACTATTCAGATATATTTCACTGAGCAATAAGTTTTAATATTGATTATAGAAAACTTCTTTCTAGGATTGTATTAAAAAAATGATAAATAAGGGCCACAAAAGTACTTATGAAGTGCTGGTGAGTTGCAAGGATGTACTCAAAGGAAAATGAGAATGTGTACTCGAAGAATGTTATGTTTACGATAGCACATGGTTAAGGCGTTCTTACTAAAACCATGGGCTCTGCTAGTACTAGTGTGGAAATAGATTGCAAAAGGTGATATAAAGAAGTTAGATGTGCCCCTAAATAGCAAACAAAACCAGCATCTACTCAGAATCCAACCTCACATAGCCTTCAGATTGTTTTGTTTCAGTATCAGATTTCAGTGTTGCTTCCGGCAAAGAAGGAATTAATCCTGTCCATGTAAGCACTCTTCGCAGGAGTCTGCCACGAGGACCAACAGGTGACAGAAATCCTTCATAACGAGAGACTGCCCTTTGTGCAGCAATCCAAATAGGAAGATATGCATCTGGTAATTGATCTGGCGTAAGGTTACCCCGAGAATAGTTTTCTATCAACAACAGTGAATTCTCTGCATAAGTTTGCTCTTTCAGCCAGAGCTTCAATTTGTCAATCCAGATCTGAAATCCCGGGC
>LR880972.1:6381827-6393225 GCA_904067115.1 Aegilops sharonensis | reverse complement strand
GACTGTCATGAGGGGAAGATTGACTGACCTCATTGGTCCACTTCCCCAGTTTCCCCAAGGGTTTGGAAAGGCTGAAGAAAACATTTTGCAACAATTTGGACTGTAGGTAATCAAGCTTCTCTACCAGTAGTAGGCCTTTTTGGCTCTCGGTGGAATACCCACGCCTGCCAAGGTAAAAATTTAGTTGTACCTCCCATTTCCCATCTGCAGCCATATGGGCAGTAGATAATCCAGCACCAAACTAAAACTCACCGGAATATGATCGCATTGGACTCAGCTGCCTTTTTCCAGTCGACGTATACCGGCAGCGTCAGGAGGTAATCGCTGTTGAGGGAGTAGATCAGGAGCAGATCCTGCGCAGAGAGCTCCTCGAACTGCGCGTTGCGCAGGAGGTTCATGAAGGCGCGCTTTTGCATCAATAAACGATGAATCATGGTTAGCTAGCCAGTACTAGTAGCACCAAATTTTACTAGTTGAGCAACTATATAACTAGCGAGAATCAGAGTCTTCCAGTCCAGGCTTCTGGACAGAAATGACATCCTGCCATCATCGTCGTCGTCGCTGTCCTGGGACATGCCCAAGAGCCAGGAGCCCCTGCCGTTCACCGTGGCCGTTGCCTGGTTTTCGCCGGAGACCTGTCCAAGCTGCTCCCCCTCGTCGTCGTCCTGGAGCATGTAGTAGGCACGCATCTGCTCGAGCGTCTCCTTGTACTCCGCGTGCATGACCGCGTCCGGGCTGGGAGGGGAAGAGGGAGAGGGCGGAGTCCAGGTCCAGGTCCAGCAGTGCCGCCTGGCGGCACGATGTAGCGCTGGCGCGGCACGGTGATATTTAGATACGGCGCCACAGTCCACGGACCCAACACTTGCAGATCAATCAGCGACGACTCCACTCCAGCTCTGGGTGCCGTCACCGGGCAACCTCCGTCACCACCGCCGTCGGCGAAACCGTTCGCTCGCCGCTTCTCCGGCATCTCTTTCTCTCTCGGCTCCTCTGCCAGAGCCAGAGAGACACCCGCGTATTAGCGGCACGTGTGTTCGCACGGATCGCAGCGCCGATCCAACGGCCACCGAAACTCGGTTGCTGCTCTGCTATGGCTCTTCTATTTTCAACTCGGTTGCCTGTCACCAAGTCCAGTCTTGTTCTCTTTCGTGCTGAAGATTGTTCAGATTCTGAAGAAGAAATCATTCGGAAACAAGCACATTCAGTTTGGAATTGGATCCATGATCCATGATTTGGCTCTTCCCTGATCGCATGCCGCTGAAAACAAAAAAGGGCTTACTATATCGCACATGGGTTCTGGTGGCCATCCGACGGCGCGGTGATTTGCTCAAGAACACGTGCATCTCGGACGTAAGGCGTCTCTCCGGCCAGGAGAGAAAGATGCCGGAGAGGTGAGGGGATGGTTCTGCCAGCGGCCGTGGCGGAGGTGGCCTGGCACTCTGAGAGCCATTAGAGGATAAATGGAGTCGCTGGAGCAGAGGAGGATGCATTTTCTTTTATCTGACATCCACTTGCTCTGTCTGTCAATAATTAGTTCAGACTTCAGTCAGACATAGTACGTAGGAGTAAAAGAAAAATTAAAAAAAACACACTGCAAAATCTGTAAATTTGATATGCTTTAACTGTAACTGTTAAAATAAAATTCTTAGTTCAGACTTCTTACATAGCATTGTCAACAGCATACAGATAGATGATCCTTTAACAGCATATATACTGAATGAAGTGTTAGAATATTGTTAGAGATAGACCTTGATGTATTCGGTTAGCTAAGATAAAGCTAAACCGAACCCTAGGCTGTTTAGATTCGTATCTTATCTCTATCTTCTTGTACCCCAAGTTTGTAACGATCTCTCCATGTAAATGCCGTGATCAAGGGCTATTCTGATCATATAAAACACGCAACCAGCGGCCTACTACGGTAGGTTGAAACGCTTCCGAAGCTTCACATGGTATCAGAGCGAGCATCGAGGGCGGATACCAGGGGGTTGTATTCCATGTCGAGGCCGGCCAAGATGAAGGAGATGAGCTCGTCGTCTTGGAGGGGTCTGCCTGCAGCCGCTAGCTCATCAGCAAGCGACCTCATGCGGGCGAAGTAGACGGCCACCGACTGATTTCCCTTCTCTGCGTTGGAGAGGGAGATTCGAAGGTTGTTGATGCGGGAGCGCGAGTTGGAGACGAACATGTTCGTCAGGGCGGTCCATGCCGCGTGCGCCGTCTCGACCGACACCATCTGTGTCAGGACTTCTTTGGAGACGGACGTCAGGAGATAGCCCAGCACTTGCTGGTCCTGAACGACCCAGGCTGCATGCGCTGGGTTTGGCAGGTTCGTAACCTTGCCATCTTTGTCTGTGGTGGATATGGTAGGCTCCGGCTCAGGGATGGATCCATCAAGGTATCCGTAAAGGGAAGCAGCACGAATCTGGGGAAGGAGTTGGGTCTTCCACAGAAGGAAATTGTCACGGGTAAGCTTTTCTGTGATTTGATTGTTCAGGGGATTGGTGGTGCTGTGGGAGGACGATGACATGGCTGCGGTTGGGAAGGAAAGCTAGATGTATTTTGGAAGGAAGGCTCTGATTACCATGTGAAGTTTCGGAAGCGTTTCATCTATTGCTGTATCCAGGGGTTGGAGCTTGCGACAGCTAGATGTGCAGAACGCGTTCCTCCATGGTGTTCTGGAAGAAGAGGTCTATATGAGGCAACCACCAGGTTATGAATGTAAAAACTCACCCTTTCATGTGTGCAAACTGGACAAGGCACTTTATGGGCTTAAACAAGCTCCAAGGGCATGGTACGCTCGGTTGAGCTCGAAACTTCAGCAATTAGGATTTATTCCCTCAAAGGCTGACACCTCACTTTTCATCTTCAATAAGTCCATGGTGACCATATTTGTTCTTATTTATGTTGATGATATTATTGTGACAAGCTCCTCTCAAGAAGCAGTGTCAGCATTATTAAAGGATTTGAGCTCAACCTTCGCTCTAAAAGATCTGGGAGATCTGCATTTCTTCCTTGGCATAGAGGTAAAGAAAATTGATGATGGTATTGTGTTAACACAAGAAAAATATGCCTTGGATCTTCTAACCAAAGTCGGTATGAAAGACTGCAAGCCAGCACCCACACCTTTGTCTAGTACTGAAAAATTATCAGCTCATGATGGAGAGTCTCTTTCATCAGAAGATGGTACAAGGTACAGAAGTATTGTTGGTGCGTTACAGTATTTGACTCTTACAAGGCCAGATATCTCTTTTTCAGTCAATAAAATATGTCAATATTTGCATGCACCAACCACAGTCCATTGGACTGCAGCTAAAAGAATTCTTAGATATGTCAAGCACACTATGAATTCAGGATTAGCCTATAGAAAGTCATCCTCTACTCTTTTGAGTGCCTTCTCAGATGCAGACTGGGCAGGTGATATTGATGACAGAAGGTCAACAGGTGGTTTTGCAGTTTACTTTGGTCCAAATTTAATATCCTGGAGTGCCAGGAAACAGGCTACTGTGTCTAGATCAAGTACAGAGGCAGAATATAAATCTGTAGCCAATGCAACTGCAGAAATCATTTGGGTACAGTCACTTCTAAAGGAACTCCGAGTGTTTACAAGACAAATTCCATGTCTTTGGTGTGATAATCTTGGAGCTACTTATTTATCTGCTAATCCTGTGTTCCATGCTCGAACTAAGCACATTGAAATTGACTATCATTTTGTTAGAGAAAGAGTAGCAAACAAACTTCTTGATATAAGGTTTGTTTCTTCAAAGGATCAGATTGCTGATGGGTTTACAAAGACATTGCCTGTAAGAAACTTGGAGAACTTTAGGCGCAATCTCACCTTGACCAAGGTGTGATTGAGAGGGGATGTTAGAATATTGTTAGAGATAGACCTTGATGTATTCGGTTAGCTAAGATAAAGCTAAACCGAACCCTAGGCTGTTTAGATTCGTATCTTATCTCTATCTTCTTGTACCCCAAGTTTGTAACGATCTCTCCATGTAAATGCCGTGATCAAGGGCTATTCTGATCATATATAACACGCAACCAGCGGCCTACTACGGTAGGTTGAAACGCTTCCGAAACTTCACATGAAGGACCATGGTATTATGGTAAAAGTTCTCTGAAATTCAGACACGGCAAAGTCGACCGGGACCAAATATACATTGTGTCCAAATCCCCCGTCAATAACATACATTCTTACATGGCGAGCCTTGATACGGCAGAAAAGCCCACCAAATTGACATGCTTAAAAACAAAGTCACATACTAGAAGCAGTAGTACATGGAGGAGGAACTTGTTGAGAGAACTTCATCATATTCTGTCTGGCACAGCAAGCACCACCTGATGATACAATTCATCTTTAGAAACTGATAGCANCGATAGGTGGTGCTATCGTATGTCCACGTTGATGGAGACTTCAACCCACGAGGGTTAACGGTTGCGCGAGTCCACGGAGGGGTCCACCCACGAAGGGTCCACGAAGAAGCAACCTTGCCTATTCCACCATGGCTTCCGTCCACGAAGGACTAGCCCCACTCGGATAGATCTTCCAGAATTAGGCGATCTCCTTGCCCTTACGAACTTCTTGGTTCAACTCCACATCATATCGGAGGCTCCCAAGCAACACCTAACCAATCTAGGAGACACCACTCTCCCAAAGGTAATACATGTTGTTTTGGTGATGAACTCATTGCTCTTGTGCTTCAAATGATAGTCTCCTCTACACTCAATCTCTCTCACACAGATTTTCCTTTGGTAGGAGAAGGATTGGAGTGGAAAGCAACTTGAAGAGGCTACAAATCAAGGTTCAAATGGTAGGAATGTAATCTCTTGATCTCAACACATGAGAAGGTGGTTCTCTCTTAGAAGATTAATGGTGGAAGTTGTGTTTGTTCTAATGGTTCTCTCTTGAGACTGAGAGTGAGTGATGGTGGAGGGGTATAAATAGGCAGCACCAAAAATCCAACCGTTACAAGCCTTTAACCCAACTTGGTGGCACCTATATGAAAATCTCCGTGAGACCGACTAGTGCACAAGACTTGACCATTAGCATTTCCGGTGAGACCGAAGTGCAATGGATAGGGTAGAGCCGCGTTTCGGTAATTTCGATCATTTTGTCTTGGTGATTCCAAAATGAAGCGACTTCAACATAGAAACTTGGCAAGGCCTTCCCGGTGAGACCGAGAACCAATTCGGTCAGACCAAAATGTTAGAGTTTTGGTTGTGGCGGTAGAATGATCATCTCGGTGAGTCCGAGATAGATACTATCGGTGGGACCAAAATGATGATTTAGGGTTTGGACAGATGTAATTGTGGGAAAGTGATTGAGAATTTTTGGAGCAATATCACTGAGCACTTTGAGCAACAACCTCATCAACAATACCTCATCCCCTTTAATAGTATTGGCTTTCCTAAGGGACTCAATGTGATCTTGGATCACTAAACCAAAATTGTAGAGTCTTGGGGTAGCCACATCTTGTTCTTCATAGTTGGGAGGTCCGAGAGTAAGCCAGGTCAAGAGACCCCCGACCCGCTCCCTCCCCGCCCTAGGGTTCCCTCCCCCGCCGCCGGCGACCTAGCCTCCCCGCCGGTGCCGGCCGCTGGGCGCGCGCCTCCCGGCCCGTCCCGTTCCCCTCCCCTCCTCTCCTCCCCTCCCCTCCCGTGGCGCGCCCGCGCGCGCCCAGGGGGTCCCTTGTGGCCGTGGCCCTCGGCCCCGCCTCCCTCCCCTCCCCCTCCCCGCTGTCGCCGGCGAGCTTCGTCGGGCAAAGCCCGGGGGCGCGGCGGCAACGGGGCCCTTCTTCCCCATCCGCTTGTGGGTGCCGGCGCGGGGCGGCTCCTTCGAGTGACGGAGCTGGACGTCCGCGGGATCCAGCGGCACGGCGGCGGTCTCGCGGGGCGGTGGGGTGGCCTGCTGGTGGCGGCGTTCCGACGACCTTCGTTCCGCGCGCAGCGGGCGGCTGCGGCGCTCCCGTCTCGGGAGGTGGCACGCGGCCGGTCTCTTGCCGGATCCGGCCAGATCTGGCTTTGGGGGCCGGCCGACGGTGCCTTGCTCCGGTGGTGCGTGCCCGGCGGCCCCGGCGCTTGGAGCTCGCCAGGCGATGCGGGTAGGGCAGCGTCCGGGCGTGGCCGCTGCTCCGGCCGTAGGCTGCGGCATGGGTAGGTCTCGGTGGTGGCCTACCGGTGTCGTGGCGGCTTCACGATGGCTTGATGTATCTGCCCGCGGCAGCGGCCGGCTTCTCCGACGTCAGCCTGTCTGCGGTCGGGCCGTCTTGACCTTCACCCCATCTCCTCGTCGCCCGGGCGCTACTCCCATCAATGGGCTGGTCCTCTCCCAGCTGCGGTCCACCGCTCGTCTCGCGCCCGGTGCCGCAGGACCGAGCTCGTCTCGCGCAAGATGCAACAGGACCGAGCTCGTCTCGCGCAGGGTGCAGCAGGACTGACCTCGCCCCCCTCTCAATGCTGCAGGACTGAGCTCGTCTCGTGTTCGGGGCTGCAGGACGGGTCGGTGGATGCCAGACGCGGGGGTCGCCCAGGGGCGCGAAAGGTCTGACCTTTCCGCTCGTCTCTTTCGTTAGAGTGCGACGGGTCTCGGGTGAGGCCGTGTCAAGGTCTTGGATGCTGGGGCGGCGGCCCTGGTGGTGGTAGCGCGGTGCTCTTGGGCCCGTGCCTTGGTGCTGCCCGGTCACCATGGTCGTGTGGGCGGCGTGGTTGCCGGGGTGTGGCGTTCGGTGGCGGTGAATGTTGGCCGAGGTGAAAACCTGCTCTATCTTTGGATGGACCGGCGGCGGCAAAGATTGTTCCCTTTTTAAAGGCGTCGTCGCGCTCTCATTGCCCGTCATGCGGCTTCGGGCGAAACTCTGATCCTTGGATCGGGCGGTGGCGGCGCTCCGGTGTCGTACCCTTTCTGAAGGCGTCGCCTTGGAGCGCATTTTTCGTCATATGTAGCTTCATCTCTTCGGGGCGATAGTGCTAGGGGTGGTGTTGCTGCGCTCAGCGCCTATGTATCCTGTCCCGGGTGTGTGCATGTGTTGTGGTGGCGTGGCGTGTGTTTGTACTGGGTGCTTGTTGATTGGTGCTTTATATATAAAGCGGGGCGAAAGCCTTTTTCGGTAAAAAGAATAAGTGGTCCACAGTTTCTGTAGCACTACAAAAATATATATATTCCGAGTCAATTTTATTACAAGTATAAGCTCCGAGCTTGTCTGCTTAGTTCCCTTACAACGTGTCCGAGATGAGATCGATCATACCTAGTGCCCTCCAGCGCCTTGTTCAGCTCAGCCTCAGCACAGTCAGTTCGGAGGCTCCCGGGTTGAGCTTCTCTGTACTGCANCCCGGTGCCGCAGGACCGAGCTCGTCTCGCGCAAGATGCAACAGGACCGAGCTCGTCTCGCGCAGGGTGCAGCAGGACTGACCTCGCCCCCCTCTCAATGCTGCAGGACCGAGCTCGTCTCGTGTTCGGGGCTGCAGGACGGGTCGGTGGATGCCAGACGCGGGGGTCGCCCAGGGGCGCGAAAGGTCTGACCTTTCCGCTCGTCTCTTTCGTTGGAGTGCGACGGGTCTCGGGTGAGGCCGTGTCAAGGTCTTGGATGCTGGGGCGGCGGCCCTGGTGGTGGTAGCGCGGTGCTCTTGGGCCCGTGCCTTGGTGCTGCCCGGTCACCATGGTCGTGTGGGCGGCGTGGTTGCCGGGGTGTGGCGTTCGGTGGCGGTGAATGTTGGCCGAGGTGAAAACCTGCTCTATCTTTGGATGGACCGGCGGCGGCAAAGATTGTTCCCTTTTTAAAGGCGTCGTCGCGCTCTCATTGCCCGTCATGCGGCTTCGGGCGAAACTCTGATCCTTGGATCGGGCGGTGGCGGCGCTCCGGTGTCGTACCCTTTCTGAAGGCGTCGCCTTGGAGCGCATTTTTCGTCATATGTAGCTTCATCTCTTCGGGGCGATAGTGCTAGGGGTGGTGTTGCTGCGCTCAGCGCCTATGTATCCTGTCCCGGGTGTGTGCATGTGTTGTGGTGGCGTGGCGTGTGTTTGTACTGGGTGCTTGTTGATTGGTGCTTTATATATAAAGCGGGGCGAAAGCCTTTTTCGGTAAAAAGAATAAGTGGTCCACAGTTTCTGTAGCACTACAAAAATATATATATTCCGAGTCAATTTTATTACAAGTATAAGCTCCGAGCTTGTCTGCTTAGTTCCCTTACAACGTGTCCGAGATGAGATCGATCATACCTAGTGCCCTCCAGCGCCTTGTTCAGCTCAGCCTCAGCACAGTCAGTTCGGAGGCTCCCGGGTTGAGCTTCTCTGTACTGCAGGGCCATGGCGTCCTTCTCTGGTAGCAAGAAGCCCAGGCGGAGATGCTGCCCTCTCACGTTAACAGCGGCTGATAACTCTCTTTTCGTTAGCAAGCAGAATACACACTAGGCTGCATGGATCTACATGCAAATAATATCTGGTAGATCTCTGGTAGCAAGAAGACAAGCTTCGACTGCACCACAAATACTCAGATTTAGGGCACACAAGGAATAAGTGATCGGAAGGAGGTAAGCAGGCCGGGTTGCCAGAAGGACAGTTCACGGTCGACACTCCTGCTGAGAGTTGTTCAGATTCTGTATACCAAAATTCAGAAACAAGCACATAACCTTTCGATTGCGCCCCACGGCACAGGTGGTGTCGCGGCATTGAGCAGTCTCGGTTGCGCGGCGCTTTTCGATTACGTCGACAGTGCAGTGTCTTGGTTTGGTCTACTAGGTGATGCCCTTCGGCCTTGTCGGTGGCACACAGGTGTCGTGGTGTCGTCTCGGCTCGTGTGTCCTTTCGATTGCACCCCACGGCACAGGTGGTGTCGCGGCGTTGTGTACTCTCGGATGCACGGCGCCTTTTGATTGCATCGACGGTACGGTGCCCTGGCTTAGTCTCGGCTGGCCAATGGCGTTCGACTACTTTGGCGGTGCTCTTGTTGTGTTGTCTGTTCTTTCCCTCTTTGTTTCTCCCCCGTTTTGTGTGTTGTATGTGTGTGTCTTTTTTCTTTATCTCTTCTCCTCTTGTGCCCCCCTGTATTTTCGGTTCACTTGAACCTATCTTGCAATAGGCTGCAAAGCCTTATAGGCAATATGAATACAATTCAGGTGGGGAAATCTCCGCCCCTTTGAAAATTCAAAAAAAATAAAAGAAACAAGCACATGTGTCATACTTTCTGCCTGGGCATCCTCTGCCTTTTGTTTGGCAGGCTGCGTGTTCTTTATGAAAACATGTTTAGTACTTGGATTCTGCAGCGCGTGTTGAAAATATATGTGCAGGAAGTACCTTTCAAGGTTCTCGGGCGACGTTTTCCCAAAAATAGATGCTGACATAGTCCTTGCGATTGATGATAGGTACTTCCTGCACATTTTTTTCGATAAAGGGCTTTTCATTGAATTGAACACATATATTGCCACTGTTAATCAGATGCTAAATTGAAAACATAAAATGTTGGTAAATCCGGTGAAGCTTGATTCTGCTAATGATCGTTTTTATTTTCACAGATTGGACAGCCTAGTGGGTCTGTTCGGAACTGGATGTCAGCCAAGTTCTTCGCACGATCCATTTGGACTGACAAGGATCTCTTACGGAATGGTAAGGGGAGCTGAAACTGCAAATATCATTAAATATATAATATTTTTATACAGGTACAAAAGGAGGGGTACCTAAGAAAGTGAAGGTGCAAAGTTAGCATGAAAAAACTGAAGAGCAAATGAAGAGGAGAAAGAAGAACATATTATCCCTACGGCCAAGCATAGAAAAGATAAACTGGTTTTTCTCGCGCTTTCATAAGGTTTTTATCTAGGTAGTGATTTCTACATATATACCCTCTACATGTTAACACTGAAAAAAAATAGCCCTGTATTAGTGAGCAATACATGCATGTTTTCGTGGCTGCTCCGCTTTCCTAGCTGTCAATTACGCTCTCATGAGTCGGACCAAACAACACAATTTGTTTTTTAGGTTCTTTTCACATTAGATTTTTGCTATCCCTTTCTCCGGTTTATTTAGGCTAAACACACTAACATTTTTTTAGAAATACACAAACATGGACACTTCATATAAAATATTTATATACAATGAAATTAACTTACTAATGTATATGTAATCAAATTAATAATAAAAATATCATGTGTTAGCACATATAAAATATAATCCATGTCGTCTATAAGCATTTTTTCTGATGTTGTCTTTCTCGATTAATTTTTTCTATTATCTATTAGCACATTTTATTGCTCGCTCCAAATCATCTAATCATGAATGTATGGTTGTTGGTCAGCCCTTGTCATATGCATACGTAGTACAACAAACAAGTGGCAGTTAACAAATGAAATATCATTGTCGCTAGGTGTGCTCGTCGTTCGTGACATGTTTTAATTACCGATCAAGTAACCATACTATATATGATTTGGCGAGTCGTCACACCCTCAATATGTTAATACGAGTATGTTACTAACCGGCCAAACTACACGACCTTAGGCTCGTCATAAAATAACCCAATTAACCAAATGAGTCGATTAATTGGTATGCTAGTGACGTCTCACCACAGCGTTTTGGTATGTCCGTCTTTAAGGATCGAGACGCTCAAACAAATACTACAAGTTAATGAATGCAATCTTGTTTTTTTCTTTCAGCGTAGTGAACGCAATCTTGTTATGTTCGATTTTGGCCACCACAGTACTCAATGCTGACTTCTATTTTCGGATTGGGTTGAATATTGCTGCAACTTTCAGAGGGTTATAGAAAGAGAGATGACCGGGATTAACCATAAATAAGTGGGCCCGAGTGGGCTAGGAGCAGTGGCCGAGTGGTTAGATATAAATTTTAGCATGAGGCAAACCAATCAAAAATTTATCAAGAGTAGGCCAATTGTTTTTCTAAAGTACTCCAACTTTTTTACTTTGAACATACTAGTATTTCTCCATGGTGCAATCAAACTTGTGCAATGATCCTATTGTTTTCAACTCTCACGAATCAAAGATAGAAGCTATAAGCCCTGTTGAGCCAGATCTTATCTAATTGGCCAACACGTACGTACAAGCTGTTGTCATCCATAGCAATAAGTGTTATGAGCCTGTGACATGATTATACTTTCATGTATTCATGACAGTGAACAACCACCAAGACCACGACGGTGGCGACGGCGACTACATGTTTGTATGACATGCATGCACTACCACCGTACGTTACTACCTAATTAACCTCATGCCTGTGCTGGAAGTCAAACCACACCTTAACAATACAACATTGTACACCTGCAAAAAAAAAAAAACAATACAACATTGTACGGTTGTTGCCGTGGGGCAGTTAGGAGTGTGTAGTTGCAGCTTGCAATATCTCCTATAAAAAGCTGGCATGCAAGTCTAGGTCCATAAGCAAGTTTTCTGAGTTCATCAT
>LR880972.1:6343346-6369773 GCA_904067115.1 Aegilops sharonensis | reverse complement strand
GCCCATATTGGTTCCTACATATTCTACGAAGATCTTTATCGGTCAAACCGCATAACGACATACGTTGTTCCCTTTGTCATCGGTATGTTACTTACCTGAGATTCGATCGTCGGTATCCAATACCTAGTTCAATCTCGTTACCGGTAAGTCTCTTTACTCGTTCCGTAATACATCATCTCACAACTAACTCTTTAGTTGCAATGCTTGCAAGGCTTATGTGATGTGTATTACCGAGAAGGCCCAGAGATACCTCTCCGACAATCGGAGTGACAAAACCTAATCTCGATTCATGCCAACTCAACATATACTTTTGGAGACACCTGTAGAGTACCTTTATAATCACCCAGTTACGTTGTGACGTTTGGTAGCACACAAAGTGTTCCTCCGGTAAACGGGAGTTGCATAATCTCATAGTTGCAGGAACTTTTGTATAAGTCATGAAGATAGCATAAGCAACATACTAAACGATCAAGTGCTAAGCTAACGGAATGGGTCAAGTCAATCACATCATTCTCTTAATGATGTGATCCCGTTAATCAAATGACAACTCATGTCTATGGTTAGGAAACATAACCATCTTTGATTCAACGAGCTAGTAAAGTAGAGGTATACTAGTGACACTCTGTTTGTCTACGTATTCACACATGTATTATGTTTCCGGTTAATACAATTCTAGCATGAATAATAAACATTTATCATGATATAAGGAAATAAATAATAACTTTATTATTGCCTCTAGGTCATATTTCCTTCAGTATATTCATTATCTGAGCACATAATGAAGTGTGGTCAAAAATCCTAACTGGCACTACAACCATGGGCAGATTTGGGCCCCAGGCAGCCCAGGCCGCTGCCTGGGCGTGGGGAATTTTCTCGGCGTATATGGGGAGCAACTAATTAATGAGCGCTCCTTTGGGAGCCTCGCAACGATCAGCGACACTTGGCGCGCTCTCAGCCATTCGCCACGTGTCACGCTCTGGGCGCTTCCTCCGGATTCTTTTTATTTTTCCGCACGCGTTTTCGGCGTTTTAAATGGTTTTTTTCCGGGTTTTTTTGACGTTTTGGTTTTCTACCGGTCTTCCCTAGCTTTTCGACCAAAATTTTTTTTTCGAAAAAAATAAAATTTTTGCACAAAAAACGCATTTTTTTCACTAGAGTCACGGTTTTTTTTCACAAGAGGCACGGTTGTGCTTTCGCGAGAGGCACGGCCGTGCCTCTTGGAAACGGAAAAAATGTATTTTCTTTTTTTTTCTTTCGCGAGAGGCACGGTTTTGCTTCCGCGAGAGGCACAGTTGTGCTTTCGCGAGAGGCACGGGCGTGCCTCTTTCGGAAAGGAAAAAAAACGCGTTTTCTGTTTTTTTCTTTCGCGAGAGGCACGGTTGTGCTTTCGCGAGAGGCACGGGCGTGCCTCTTTCGGAAAGAAAAAAACGCGTTTCTGTTTTTTTTCTTTCGCGAGAGGCACGGTTTTGCTTCAGCAAGAGGCACGGTTGTGATTTCATAAGAGGCACGGGCGTGCCTCTTTCGGAAAGGAAAAAAACCGTGTTCCCGGTTCGGTTTTTTCATCGGTTTTTTTCGTCCGGTTTTTTCGTGAAAAAAAGTTCATCAAAACCTAACAACATGGGATCTAGTTTTGAAGATATCGACACCAGGAATCCAATGGCGAAAGCGGTTCGAGATTTGGACGCACGGTTTAAGAGATAAAACGTTTTGAATAAATAAATCTATGGAAAAAGGGAAAACTCCCAGGTTGCGACAAGTGGCGCACATGCAGCACGCCACTTGTCGCAACCTGGGGAGTTGGAGTGATCTCCGCAAGGAGTACTCCTTAATTAGTGATTTCGGCGTATATGTTCAAAAAATAAATATTGGCCTGGGGCGCAGCCCACTTCCCAGCCCAGTCCAACTGGCCCAGCCGCCCTGGCCAACTGCCCGCAGCGCAGAAACGCGCAAGGCGCAACCCCAGCCGCTGCCCGCAGCTGCCTCTGGTCCCCACATGACTGCTTCCCCGATTCAACGAACCCTAGCATCGCCTGCAGTCGGCGCCGCCCGTCGCCACCGCGGCACCGCTTGCCATCGCCGTCGTGCCGGTCAGATCTGTCTGGCAGCGCCCCCACCCCCTCTTCCAGTCTCTGTTGACTCGTCGTGTCGGTCAGCTCCGTCAGGTTTCGCCGTTGCCGGCTGCTTCCCTGCCCGGCGTCCGGCGAGGACGCGAGGTGGTCCTCAAAAATCAGTTTGTTTCCCGACGCAAAGGTACTGGTTTGATCTTTGATGGCTTGATGCCCATGTGATGCCACTGTTTTTTTTAGATGCCACACTGCCACTCTTTGATGATGCTTTTAGTTGCTAAATGCCATTGTTGTCGTTTGGTGCCACATTGCCACTGTTTGTTAGATGTGGAAACCATTTAGATATTGAATATTTTTAGTTTCTATAAAATTTTACAGGAAGGCAAGATGAGTAAAGGAAACAAGGCATTGCATTCTCTTTTTCAAGTTCGAACCATGGGTGCCGCGGAAACATGCCCTTCAATTCAAATAACGGATAATACCCCTAGAGTTACTCAAACCCGGCGACGTTGAGTCAGACCCCGATAAGAGAATACCAAATGAGGATTTTACCTGGTGCAACCACAACAGTGGAAAGGGCATTCTTAGCAATGAGCATTATCAAGACTTGATTGAGGAACAAATTGGGTGATGATTGGATGAATCATAGAATGGTATGTTACATTGAGCTAGATGCATTTGTTAGTATTGAAGAAGCAAAGATCATCGAGCAATTTTAAGGTTATCGCACACGCTAAGGCCTTTTGCCTCGTCCTAGATGTAAGTTTTTACATTTTGCACTTATTTGTATTTCAAAAAAATTTAATTGAAGGTTTAGTTTCTTCTGCGATTGAAGATGTAGTCATGGGGCTCAGATCAACCAATCCTTTGATTTGGTATCTATCTTTTGTATCATCTATATTTGCTACATATTATTTTTTGATTTGTCTTGCTTTATTATATGATCCATCATGGAACAAAAGTTGCATATTCTGTTTGGTTTCTTATTAGTTATGCAATATGATTGGCTTTTTTATGCCTCAAAACTGGAATTTTTTTAGGGTAGTTTTTAGCCCTTAGTTTCTCGCCTGGGGCGTCAGTCAATCCTGGGTCCGCCATTGACTACAACATTCATTACGGAGCAACTAGTTGACGAGCGCACCTTCGCGAGCCTCCCGATGATCACTTGAGGGTGGGCTGAGAGCGCGTCACGTGTCGCACTCTGGGCGCTCCCTCCGGAATTCATTTCTTTTTATTTTTCCGCACACGTTTTCAGCTTTTTAAACTGTATTTTTGGGTGTTTTTTTTACTTTTTGGTTTTCCATTGGCCTTTTAGCTTCTCAGCCAAAAATAAATTTGGTTTTTTTGAGTAAAAACACGTTTTTTTTTCTTCCGCGAGAGGCACGGTTGTGCTTTCGCGAAAGGCACGGTCTTGGCTCTCAGAAACAAAAAAAACACGTTTTCAGTGTCTTTTCATTCCGTGAGAGGCAAGGCTGTTCCTTTCAAAAACGAAAAAGACGCGTCTTCTATTTTTTTCCCTTCCGAGAGAGGCATGGTTTTGCTTCTACTAGAGGCACGGTTGTGCTTTCGCGAGAAGCACGGCCGTGCCCCTCAGAAACAAAAAAAAACGTGTTTTCTGTTTTCTTTTATTTCTGCAAGAGGCACGATTTTGCTTCCGCGAGAGGCACGATTGTGCTTTCGCGAGAGGCATGGCCGTGCCTCTCGGAGACAAAAAAAATGTGTTTTCTGTTTTCTTTCTTCCGCAAGAGGCACAATTTTGCTTCCGTGAGAGGCACGGTTGTGCTTTTGCGAGAGGCACGGCCGTGCCTCTTTCTAAAAGGAAAAAGTGCTCCCGGTTCAGTTTTTCTGTCCATTTTTTTGTGATTTTTTTTTTGTTAAAACCTATCAACATGGGATTTAGTTTTGAAAATCTAGACGCGAGGATGCCAATGCCACTACAGAAAACAACTAGTTTGCCGTCAGTGGGCATCTTTGCTGTCAGCTTTTGTCAGGGCAGACGGCAAAGAGCATATTTGTCGTCAGCTGCTGACGGCAAAGAATTACTGAATGTAAAAAAATATTTTGCCGGCTGCGTTTTCTATTACAGGCGGCAAAGAATCTTTGTCGTCGATCTTTTTTTTACAGACAAAAAAGAGTATACTTTGCCGTCTGTAATAAAAAACAGACGACAGAGACTTTGTTGCCTGTCTTTTTTATTACAGACGGCAGACAACAAAGAAGAAGCACGCCATGCGGATAGATCACGCAGATCGATGACGTGGCAGCCCCCCACCACCCGCGTGACCCCACCCCCGTCCCAACCACCCATGCAGCCCACCGACCCGAGACCCCACTCACGCCCACCCACAAACATGCCCACCCACCCACCTCGCTCGATCCCATCTCCTGCCTCCCTTCTCTCAATCCCCACCGCACCACCACTCGTCTCTACCTCGCCGGACACCGACGCTCAAGGCCCTCGCCGGACCCCATCGCCTCTCATCGCTAGAAGTGAGGGCGCTCCTCGAAGCCGCGCTGGCCGAGGCCAACCGGGAGCGGCGCTCTCCGACGACGTTGACGGCCAGGAGGACAAGGAAGTGTAGCGCCCCCTCGTTCGCCCACCGGAGCCCGCGCCACCAGGCGCCCCCGCCTCCGCCCGCGTCCGCCGGGCGCTGCCTGCCTCCGCCCGCGTCCACCCGCCGGAGCTTGCCTCCGCCCGCGCCGTCCGACCGCCGGAGCTCGCCTTGCTCGCCCCACTGGACGTTGCAGGGAGCAGCGCCGGACACGGAGGGCCACTACGGCTCGCCCCCATCGGGTGCAAGACACCGAGCGACTGACGACGGGCGCTGCACCGCGCCTGCTGCAGTCTGCAGCAGGTGCGGCAGAGTTCCTCGGCCCTCTTTCTCTATAGCATGAATGTATAAATTCATTATAAAAATATTGATGTTGAGTTCTGTAAATTGATGTATAAAGAATGTTGTAGCTGCCAATATTTGATGGTAAGGTGTCATGCGAAGCGATTGTAATAGACTTGTTCTGTAAATCGATCTATAAAGATGCAAACTCTTTGCCATCTGTATTTCGCTCTTTGCCGTCTATACTCGCCAGACGGCAAACCATACAATGAAAACGGTTCAAGATTTGGACGCATGATTTAAGAGATAAATTTTTTTGAATAAATGGATGTATGAAAAGAAAAACTCTCAGGTTGCGAAAAGTGGCGTGCATTGTGCCACTTGTTGCAACCTTAGAAGGTGAGAGTGATCTTTGAAAGGAGTACTCCTGATTTAGTTTTTTCGCATTCATCATCTCATGCATGCTGGAGTTATATGGGCCTAGCCCAGTACAAAATCCCGATGATTCCTAAAATATACTAGTAGAACGCCCGTGCGTTGTTACGGGCTATGATGCATATAAATGAATGAAATAAATGATTAAGTATCGTCTCCAAGGTCGAAGCTTGTTCCTTCCTCATACATCTGGACGTGTTTGTACATCAAACGGGCGCCACGTTGCCACGGTCCCTTTTTTTCACTTTTCATATAAAAATTCACATGTATGAAACAATAACCATAATATTCTACAAACAATAAAATTCCATGTCGTCTAAAATATATGCATACAAAGCTTAGAATTCAACCTGATAAGTATGGAAAACAATGATTCAACTAAGTAATGTAGCATATCTACTTTGGCACGCTTACAAAATTCATATACAATGTAAGATATGTTGTCTTTAGCTTTCAGATGGTATTTGAGCCAGTGTACCAAAAAATGTGTTCCTTAGATTGTAACCATCCAGCGCAAGCAATATATGCCGTTAGCATGAAATATGCTAGCCACCTTAGACATTATCAATGCCTTCATGGTTCAACTTTGAACTAAGCGAAGATTCCTTATGATCAACGTGGCAATCAGGGCATATGTGATCATTTGAGCAACCTTTATACAATCGGCTGTCGTATATGTGTGACTCATGCAATCTGGTGAGATAAGTATGCCCTCTTGGCAGCTTTCCATTTATCATGCATATCACAAAATCAAGCAGAGTCTCAACTTCCAANTACATCTGGACGTGTTTGTACATCAAACGGGCGCCACGTTGCCATGGTCCCTTTTTTTCACTTTTCATATAAAAATTCACATGTATGAAACAATAACCATAATATTCTACAAACAATAAAATTCCATGTCGTCTAAAATATATGCATACAAAGCTTAGAATTCAACCTGATAAGTATGGAAAACAATGATTCAACTAAGTAATGTAGCATATCTACTTTGGCACGCTTACAAAATTCATATACAATGTAAGATATGTTGTCTTTAGCTTTCAGATGGTATTTGAGCCAGTGTACCAAAAAATGTCTTCCTTAGATTGTAACCATCCAGCGCAAGCAATATATGCCGTTAGCATGAAATATGCTAGCCACCTTAGACATTATCAATGCCTTCATGGTTCAACTTTGAACTAAGCGAAGATTCCTTATGATCAACGTGGCAATCAGGGCATATGTGATCATTTGAGCAACCTTTATACAATCGGCTGTCGTATATGTGTGACTCATGCAATCTGGTGAGATAAGTATGCCCTCTTGGCAGCTTTCCATTTATCATGCATATCACAAAATCAAGCAGAGTCTCAACTTCCAACTAACGTGCATCTTATGAAACAAAATGACGAATGGTGATAAATAGTACAGTCACTGATTCAAAATCTACTCGCACAGCTACTTCATGACACATACTTTATGTTTTGTAGAAGTAATTTAGCTGTGAAATGGCGTCCTAGCTAATTGGCCTCCCAGCCCCCCTCTGAGGCGCAAATTAAGCTCCACCACCAGTTTGAACAAGATCTCTGTACATGTAAGCAATGAAAGCCTCATGCCCCGCTTGGAATGTCTGTGAAATTTTACAACTGTAAACGATTACCCCGGGATATTACTGTACGCCAGTAAAATACAAACGGATATATATTACCCCTGTAATCCGCTGCCGCCGGCTCAGCCAGAGAACAAGGGCAGCCCTGCACGTCCAAGACCGATCCTGCACAATCCGCACTGGCACATCGGCTGGGGAAAATCCCCGCGTAATGGTCGCCGGAATCCAGTTCGGCCGCCTCCGGACGACGAAGTCGCCAAATCTGCTGCCATCCGCCACACACCAGAGACGAGGCAAACCCGGCGGCCATGACCGACCATGGCGGCCGTCTGAGATCCACCGTCTGAGATGTGTCAAGGCGGTGGTCGCATGATGCGAGTCGCTTCAACCATGACTGACCATGGCGGCCGTTTCGCGCAGCTGGAGTAGCTCTCTGCCTGGCCAGGACCTCGGGCCGCCTGCTCGTCGTCGTCTGAACCCGCCGGCCGACACGAACTCCTCCGTGTGGCGGCGCCCAAACAGGGAACCTGCTAGGCAGCTCCTCGCCGGGCCGGCGGTCCTCGGCCCGTCCCCTGTTGCTCCGGCCTTCCGACGTAAAGCAGTTGTCAATCGAGAAGAGAGAGATACGGAGCAGAAACAACGGACCGAGGTGTGTTTCAGAAACCGGCGAAATACCGTTGTAACTTGGAAATAGGGTGTAAAGTTTACAGGCCAGAAACGACGATCCAAGTACCTAACAGAAGACCACCCCATTTTTTCATACGGAGGTATGTTTTCCGGGTGTAAGTCGCTGGAAAACGATGATCCAAGCAGGGCCTCAGCGATTAAGATTCTGCACTTAATTAAACAATGATGTCACCCAGCTCATCCCGTTTTAGTTTATGCCCGTCTACAAGAGATGAGTCGTATACGATGCCTTGATTTAACAATGGCAGTGTATTTTAGTCTTGCCCAAACCGTAGTGTATGCAACCTAATCTAGTCAATACGACCCAAGAGGACTGCATCGGCTGAGTCAAGTCTGGAACTAAATGATTTTTGTTAGTGGGCAACTCGCCCCATCGGTTGTTGAAGGGCTTCTGTCTTTACCGGTGTCGGCATCGCAAGACTTGTTCAAACATAGTTTTGTTATTGCACGTCTAAATCGTGACACCTCTCTCAGATCTGAATTTATGTGTAAGTTTACCAGCAATAAGCTTTTCAAAAGAAATTCCCAAATCAGTAGATCGATGCAGAAAGTCACGTATTAACTAAAGAGTCTTGAAGACAGCAGCACGCAACCCACATCGTCGGCTTTTGGTTTCACAGCTGAGATGTCAGATTCTCAAAAACCATATTATCTCTCAACTGCTGTACAATTTTCTCATTGCCTCAGGCTGGAAATTAATTAAGAAGAGCTGCAACGGTAGATTTTTCACTTGCAGCACTAACTCGTATTTCGTGTGGAAATTTGCAGATAAGCACCAGGGATCATCTCTTCTTCTCATGACCATTTGCTGCAAGTTGCTGGCAGTTATTTTGTCCATGCCTTTGAACTCTAGACTGCTGGGCCTGGGCAAGCTTTTTTTTCATATATTTGTTCAACATATCGCTCTTTTGGAGCATTGTTCTACATTTCTACCCAAATCTTCATGCAGCAGGTGATGACATTGTATATTTTGTGAGCTAATGCCAATTAACAAAGAAAGCTGTGCAAGTTGAGGCTATTATTTTCAATTTCATGCATATAGCATATGCTAGCCAACTTAGACATTATCAATGCCTTTATGGTACAACTTTGAACTAAGCAAAGATTCCTTATGATCAACGTGGCAATGAGGGCATATATGTGGTCATTTGAGCAACCTTTATACAATCAGCTGTCGTATATGTGTGATTCATGCAATCTGGTGAGATAAGTATGCCCTCTTAGCAGCTTTCCATCTATCATGTATATCACAAAAATCATGCACAGTCTCAACTTTCTCAATTAACGCACGTCTTAGGAAACAAAATGGCGAATGATGATAAGTAGTACTGTCACTAATTCAAAATCTGCTTGCACAGTTACTTCGTGCCACATACTTACTATTTTTATTTCTTAAAAGTGTGAATTGAATTTGGATTGACAGCTTAGGACATGATATTGTAGATG
Organism: Aegilops sharonensis; assembly: GCA_904067115.1. Lineage (NCBI taxonomy): Eukaryota > Viridiplantae > Streptophyta > Magnoliopsida > Poales > Poaceae > Aegilops > Aegilops sharonensis. Next base: position 6,360,714 of record LR880972.1, on the reverse strand, counting down.
CATATATGTGCTGCAGTATTATAATCACAGATATAAGAGACAGTATCCACCTTTTGCATGGATCAGACCAATATACCAACCTAAAGGGTGGATTTTATACTCTCCGGCCTGTTATATGCCTATGTCCATTGAACATACAGTATTACTTGTGTTTTGTAGAAGTGATTTAGCTGTGAAATGGCGTCCTAGCTAATTCACCTTCCAGCCCCACTCTGAGGCGCAAATTAAGTTCCACCGCCAGTTTGAACATGATCTCTGTACATGTAAGCAATGAAAGCATCAGCGATTAAGATTTTGCACTTAATTAAGTGCCACCACTTAATTAAACAATGATGTCATCCAGCTCATCCCTGTTGTGGTTTAAGCCCATCTACAAGAGGTGAACTGTATATGATGCCCTGATTTAACAATGGCAGTGTATTTTAGTCCTACCCAAACCGTACCGTATGCAGCATAATCTAGTCAATACGACCTAAGAGTACGGCATCGGCTGAGTCAAGTCCGGAACTAAACGATTTTTCTTAGTGAGCAACTCGCCCCATCGGTTGTTGAAGGGCTTCTGTCTATACCGGTGTCGGCATCCCAAGACTTGTTCAAACATAGTTTTGTTATTGCACGTATAAATCATGAAACCTCTCTCAGATGTTAATTTATGCGTAAATTCACCGGTGTTGAGTTTCCTTTTCGGCGAAAAAGGTGAGGACACTCCTGGCCGTCGATTGATCGATGCACAATGTCACGTAGTATTAACTAACGAATCTTGAAGACAACACGCAACCAAAATCAATGGTTCTTCACAGACGGGCTTTTGGTTTTGCAGCTGAGATGTCAGTTGTGTCAGAAATCATATTATCTATCAACAACTGTTGTTTTATCAGGAAAGAAAATCAGAAACTGCTGTAAAATTTTCACCTTTCGCTCTCAACATTAGAAATTCAGAAGAGCTACATCGGGATATTTTTTAGTTGCAGGATTACACTTGTGTTTTGTGTGGAAATTTACAACTAAAACCAACAATCATCTCGTTTTCTCATGATCATTTGCTGCAAGTTTCTGGCAGTAAATTTCCAGGCACTTTTTTTTAGGGGGCACTTGATCTATCCAGGGGGCAGCTGGGCCTGGGCTTAGCAAACCTTTGGTGTTTGTTCATTGAGGTGGCTGGCTATTCTGATCAGTTGGGCTGGGCCATTTGGGGCACAAGAAATTAACCTCCCTCTACAGATGCAGGGCAAACTTTAAAAGCAGTGCTTGCCATGGTTATGCACGATGTAAGAAATAAATCATAATCATGAATTTCAAGCATGGTTGAAGGCCATGTTTGAACACCACTCTATTTTTTAATCTTTTGTTATTTTACTTTCATGTAGAGATATTTGAAAAATTATACTACAAGCAGTAGGATACTTCTGCTTTCCAGGATTTTGGGGTTCCTGCCTCTTCTTGGCATGTGACCATGGCCACGGTCACCCACCCAAGCCAGCAAGGCGGCAGGTTGCCAATATTTTTTGAATTTTTTCAGAAATTTTAAATTATGAAAGTTTGAAAATTTGAAAGTTCCAGATTCCTAAGTCTGAATTTCTAAAGTTCTAGCATAAATTTGAAAAGCTGGATCCGGATTTTCCAAAAGTTAATGAAGTCTGACCAAGGAATGACTTGCCCAAAAAGAAATACCACCTGGTCGGAATTGGGCCGCTGAGGAACTAACTAGCGGGTGACCACCAATTAGCATCACCGGACCAGGAGCTTAACCTCTCTTCTGAATAGAGAAAAAAGGAACTAGATCATCTATCACCTCGCAAAGACCGTGTGTAATTCTCAGTTAACCCCCATTTGTGTCTAGTACGGAATGCTGAACATTTTCCTAATAAATATATATACCTAGAAAATATATACAAATCTTGGTCTGAGCTTATGCAATAATTCAGATCCTAGAGATTCCCACTTGTCTCCACATCACATGAGTTTGGAGAGAAAAATTTCATATTGTCCATCAACAACTGCTATACTTCGTAAAGTTTGAAATCCAGAAGCATCTACTCTTTTTGGAAATCCGGTGGTGTATTCTCCCTTCAACTTCTCCAGTGTACACCTCTAAGAGATCAAGCAAAATTAGTAACGGTTCCCATCACCTATCACACTTGACTACACTGTAATTTCGGCTTCCGCTGTACGAACGAAACTCGATTTGTAGTGATGTTTCATCACCCTGCAAAACATACATCATGGATCTTAGGCAAGCCCTTCCACTTCAAATAGCATTTTCTCCATCAAACAATCGTCTACTTGGTTACTACACCACTGCTGAATAGCTATGCTATGCTTATAGTTCATCAACGTTTACTAACCTTGTTAGGTCTTATGTTCCAGCAGACTATCCCAACGGCTTTTCAGGATCTCGTAAGCATCTGGACAGGGAAGAGCTATTACAGAGGAGGAGCTGCCGTTAGTTGACAGCTCAACCACCAGACCCAACCGCAGTAGCGTCTCCATAGCTTTGTCAATAGGCATTTCATCTACAAGGATATCAGAACCACTCTTAATGATTTCACGACAACCGGAGAATACATGGATAGAAGGTGTCGGCTCCCCACCTTTGCATTAAATTTCTCATACATAAACTGCTCGCACATATCTCTGATGCTTGCGGGAGAAGACACCTGCACGGATTGAATCAGCCAAGGATTCCGTAAATTAACGGCCTCTTTGATTCATAGGATTGCAAAAACACTGGAACAGAAAAAACGTAGGATTGAAATGGCATGTCCATCGGATCCTTATAGGATTTGAGTTCGTTTGATTGTGTCGCGGGAAAAACAAAGGATTTCTTCCAAGAGGTTGGAGTGGATGTTAGAATTCCTGTGAAATGTAGTACAAATGAATCCTTTGGAAAAAATCCCACAGGATTCAATCCTACAAATCAAACGACCAACGTAGGAAAAATTCCTAAGTATTCTAATCCATCAAAGATCCTATGAAAATCCTTTAAATCAAAGAGACCCTAAATGTGAGAAGTCTCAAGTACTAAAAGCAGCAACACATACCTGATACTTATTTCTGCCGAGTAACATAGCGTATGCCAAGAGTGCTTCCTTATACTATACTCAACTGAGTGAAATCCACAAAGTTTATGGTTTTGGCAGTCCACTGAATGTGCTACCTGTTGTTGCTCGGAAGCATCTAGAAGAAAGTAAACTGAACCAAAGCCACTTGCTAATGTCTTCTCGTAGAGCGTCTTATTGACAAGAAGCTGAAGAAGAGGTATTGATGTCAAATAAACTACCGTTTGCAAACTGAACCATATAATTTTTCGTTATTATCAAAATATAGAGCAACATAAATGATCCACCTGATATTTATCCCTGGTCTGTTTGTAGCCCAATGTCACACGGAACACGAGTATTGCAAGTGCAGTAAAGGTAGCTAGGTCAAGAAGGAAAGCTGATCTGAATTACATACCATGAAAGAAATGGAAACAATGTCACTTGTTTTCCGAAAATAAGGAAGAATTCCCTAATATTACTTATGCAAATTACATACTTACGGAGATGAGGCTAAACTCTCAAATTTGTAGTTGACAGCATATGCCAACAAACCTATTACGGTAGCTATATCCAGCCTTACCTGTATTAAGGAAAAAGTTATCAACAACGAAATCAGGAACAAAATTGAAAAAGAGAAGGGAAAAGTTTCAAGAGGGAATTACTGTATCGAGGATGCGGAAGGACAACTTTTTGTGAGGAAAAACCACCTGCACACAAGGTTCAGATGGTAGTTATGATATTTCACAATATTCTCTTAATGTAGAAGATATCGATTTCTCTTGTGCTTTCTCGAAACAGAAAGTACTATGATGCTAAAGATATTCTGAATAGTACATATGCTTTTGGATGCAACATCAGTACAGAAATCTGCATCGAAGTTTTTCGGCCGAGTTTTCCATCTTAGTAACCATAATAGTTAGCAATTGTGAGCATTGTACTGTAGATGTAGGTAAACCAAATACGTCCACGAGACTGATGAGCTTACTGGCAGATCTGGGATGGGTATTTTCTCGTAAATTTTCAACTGTGGCGGTGGCATCTGCATCTCAGAGCTCTCCTTCTCATTACTTTGAGCAGAATCATCAGAATAAAGTATGATAAGTTCTTCGAATGCTGGTTCCTGGCAAATAAGAAAATGGAATTAGGTATCTTCTTTGTATACTACTCCCTCCGTCCCATAATATCAGATGTTTTTTGACACTATACTAGTGTCAAAAAAAGTCTTACATTGTGGGATGGAGGCAGTAGTATTCTGATAAAGTAACATTACTGTATGCACATTCCATGGTAACCACACAAAAATAATCATCTGAATATTGTTAGTATCCTGCAAAATGAAAATATGTCTCGGGTAATTTGGGCAAAGGTTGTTTCCATCATATGTTTGTTACAATTATATTGTTTCTTATGTGTCACTATCCAATGTGCTTAATGGCCATATCACATATGTAAGACTACAGAGTGCACGCCAGTTCTATAATAATGCTCAAGCATTTATAAGATGAACACAAACTACTCTGCCCTCTCTTTTTCACACAACATGGAGAATAATTTACAATCATAAATGGACATTTATATTCATCACCTACTGGTAAGAAAGGGGTGTTCATAAATCAAATCCCAGCATACCTGCAGAGTAGACTGGGCAAATAGAATGCCAAAAGAAGCTCTCACTATCTCCCAAACATTGTTGTCACAGGATTCTCTGCTCGCTGGCTCCCATATATTTGCAAGGGTAATTCTAGGCAGAAAATTTGGCCTGAAGAGAAAGGAGAATATACTTCTTAAAATTCATGAACATTTAAGTATGGAGATAGGCAGAACAAATTAACAAGGGAAACACTATTCAGATATATTTCACTGAGCAATAAGTTTTAATATTGATTATAGAAAACTTCTTTCTAGGATTGTATTAAAAAAATGATAAATAAGGGCCACAAAAGTACTTATGAAGTGCTGGTGAGTTGCAAGGATGTACTCAAAGGAAAATGAGAATGTGTACTCGAAGAATGTTATGTTTACGATAGCACATGGTTAAGGCGTTCTTACTAAAACCATGGGCTCTGCTAGTACTAGTGTGGAAATAGATTGCAAAAGGTGATATAAAGAAGTTAGATGTGCCCCTAAATAGCAAACAAAACCAGCATCTACTCAGAATCCAACCTCACATAGCCTTCAGATTGTTTTGTTTCAGTATCAGATTTCAGTGTTGCTTCCGGCAAAGAAGGAATTAATCCTGTCCATGTAAGCACTCTTCGCAGGAGTCTGCCACGAGGACCAACAGGTGACAGAAATCCTTCATAACGAGAGACTGCCCTTTGTGCAGCAATCCAAATAGGAAGATATGCATCTGGTAATTGATCTGGCGTAAGGTTACCCCGAGAATAGTTTTCTATCAACAACAGTGAATTCTCTGCATAAGTTTGCTCTTTCAGCCAGAGCTTCAATTTGTCAATCCAGATCTGAAATCCCGGGCCCCCTGTTGATATTTTCAATGCCTGTCATGAACTAAAATAGTCACATACAATTAGCTAAGAATGGTAGAGGCATGCTGAATCATAGATGTAACAGGTCTGGCAGTTATTATGAGTTCATAGGAAACTTCGCTACAACGATCTAAGGGAGTACATGTATAAGTGAGTTCAGTCTAAATGAGTTACATCAGAAACTCAGAATGTAATTAATGCGAGGTGAGCAAGACATTTATAATTGTGATCAAATAGACTGTCATGAGGGGAAGATTGACTGACCTCACTGGTCCACTTCCCCAGTTTCCCCAAGGGTTTGGAAAGGCTGAAGAAAACATTTTGCAACAATTTGGACTGTAGGTAATCAAGCTTCTCTACCAGTAGTAGGCCTTTTTGGCTCTCGGTGGAATACCCACGCCTGCCAAGGTAAAAATTTAGTTGTACCTCCCATTTCCCATCTGCAGCCATATGGGCAGTAGATAATCCAGCACCAAACTAAAACTCACCGGAATATGATCGCATTGGACTCAGCTGCCTTTTTCCAGTCGACGTATACCGGCAGCGTCAGGAGGTAATCGCTGTTGAGGGAGTAGATCAGGAGCAGATCCTGCGCAGAGAGCTCCTCGAACTGCGCGTTGCGCAGGAGGTTCATGAAGGCGCGCTTTTGCATCAATAAACGATGAATCATGGTTAGCTAGCCAGTACTAGTAGCACCAAATTTTACTAGTTGAGCAACTATATAACTAGCGAGAATCAGAGTCTTCCAGTCCAGGCTTCTGGACAGAAATGACATCCTGCCATCATCGTCGTCGTCGCTGTCCTGGGACATGCCCAAGAGCCAGGAGCCCCTGCCGTTCACCGTGGNGACTGTCATGAGGGGAAGATTGACTGACCTCATTGGTCCACTTCCCCAGTTTCCCCAAGGGTTTGGAAAGGCTGAAGAAAACATTTTGCAACAATTTGGACTGTAGGTAATCAAGCTTCTCTACCAGTAGTAGGCCTTTTTGGCTCTCGGTGGAATACCCACGCCTGCCAAGGTAAAAATTTAGTTGTACCTCCCATTTCCCATCTGCAGCCATATGGGCAGTAGATAATCCAGCACCAAACTAAAACTCACCGGAATATGATCGCATTGGACTCAGCTGCCTTTTTCCAGTCGACGTATACCGGCAGCGTCAGGAGGTAATCGCTGTTGAGGGAGTAGATCAGGAGCAGATCCTGCGCAGAGAGCTCCTCGAACTGCGCGTTGCGCAGGAGGTTCATGAAGGCGCGCTTTTGCATCAATAAACGATGAATCATGGTTAGCTAGCCAGTACTAGTAGCACCAAATTTTACTAGTTGAGCAACTATATAACTAGCGAGAATCAGAGTCTTCCAGTCCAGGCTTCTGGACAGAAATGACATCCTGCCATCATCGTCGTCGTCGCTGTCCTGGGACATGCCCAAGAGCCAGGAGCCCCTGCCGTTCACCGTGGCCGTCGCCTGGTTTTCGCCGGAGACCTGTCCAAGCTGCTCCCCCTCGTCGTCGTCCTGAAGCATGTAGTAGGCACGCATCTGCTCGAGCGTCTCCTTGTACTCCGCGTGCATGACCGCGTCCGGGCTGGGAGGGGAAGAGGGAGAGGGCGGAGTCCAGGTCCAGGTCCAGCGGTGCCGCCTTGGGCACCGCGATGTAGCGCTGGCGCGGCACGATGATATTTTAGATACGGCGCCACAGTCCACAGACCCAACACTTGCAGATCAATCAGCGACGACTCCACTCCAGCTCTGGGTGCCGTCACCGGGCAACCTCCGTCATCACTGCCGTCGGCGAAACTGTTCGCTCGCCGCTTCTCTGCCATCTCTTTCTCTCTCGGCTCCTCTGCCAGAGAGACACCCGCGTATTAGCGGCACGTGTGCTCGCACGGATCGCAGCGCCGATCCAACGGCCACCGAAACTCGGTTGCTGCTCTGCTATGGCTCTTCTATTTTCAACTCGGTTGCCTGTCACCAAGTCCAGTCTTGTTCTCTTTCGTGCTGAAGATTGTTCAGATTCTGAAGAAGAAATCATTCGGAAACAAGCACATTCAGTTTGGAATTGGATTCATGATCCATGATTTGGCTCTTCCCTGATCGCATGCCGCTGAAAACAAAAAAGGGCTTACTATATCGCACATGGGTTCTGGTGGCCATCCGACACGGCGCGGTGATTTTCTCAAGAACACGTGCATCTCGGACGTAAGGCGTCTCTCCGGCCAGGAGAGAAAGATGCCGGAGAGGTGAGGGGATGGTTCTGCCAGCGGCCGTGGCGGAGGTGGCCCGGCACTCTGAGTCCCTGCTCCAACAAAAGGATAGCATCCGCCATTAGACGATAAATGGAGCCGCTGGGGCAGAGGAGGCTGCATTTTCTTTTATCTGACGTCCACTTGCTCTGTCTGTCAATTCTTAGTTCAGACTTCAGAGATACTAGTAGGTAGGAGTAAAAGAAAAATAAAAAAAACACTGCAAAATCTGTAAATTTGATATGCTTTAACTGTAACTGTTAAAATAAAATTCTTAGTTCAGACTTCTTACATAGCATTGTCAACAGCATACAGATAGATGATCCTTTAACAGCATATATACTGAATGAAGGACCATGGTATTATGGTAAAAGTTCTCTGAAATTCAGACACGGCAAAGTCGACCGGGACCAAATATACATTGTGTCCAAATCCCCCGTCAATAACATACATTCTTACATGGCGAGCCTTGATACGGCAGAAAAGCCCACCAAATTGACATGCTTAAAAACAAAGTCACATACTAGAAGCAGTAGTACATGGAGGAGGAACTTGTTGAGAGAACTTCATCATATTCTGTCTGGCACAGCAAGCACCACCTGATGATACAATTCATCTTTAGAAACTGATAGCACAGGTTCCTTATTATGGTCTAAACTAGAGCAACTTGTCCAACAACCATCAAATGTATAACATCTCCTGTAAACTTTGGAAATTGAACTAGACCAATCATTGAAAGAAACAGAAAACAACCTTAATGTTGAATGTGCACTCTACAAATATTTGGAAACAGGGTGCAACAGGGTCCAAATCATTGAAAGTGGGAGGCTGCCCGCCACCGCCGGCCGCCGGACGCGCGTCTCCCGCCCGCCCCGCTCCCTCTCTCTCTCCCCTCCCCTCCCGCGGCGCCCCCCCCCCCCCCCCGGTCGCCGGCGAGCTTCGTCGGGCAAAGCCCGGGGGGCGCGGCGGCAACGGGGCCCTTCTTCCCCATCCGCTTGTGGGTGCCGGCGCGGGGCAGCTCCTCCGAGTGACGGAGCTGGACGTCCGCGGGATCCAGCGGCACGGCGGCGGTCTCGCGGGGCGGTGGGGTGGCCTGCTAGTGGCGGCGCTCCGACGACCTTCGTTCCGCGCGCAGCGGGCGGCTGCGGCGCTCCCGTCTCGGGAGGTGGCACGCGGCCGGTCTCTTGCCGGATCCGGCCAGATCTGGCTTTGGGGGCCGGCCGACGGTGCCTTGCTCCGGTGGTGCGTGCCCGGCGGCCCCGGCGCTTGGAGCTCGCCAGGCGATGCGGGTAGGGCAGCGTCCGGGCGTGGCCGCTGCTCCGGCCGTAGGCTGCGGCATGGGTAGGTCTCGGTGGTGGCCTACCGGTGTCGTGGCGGCTTCACGATGGCTTGATGTATCTGCCCGCGGCAGCGGCCGGCTTCTCCGACGTCGGCCTGTCTGCGGTCGGGCCGTCTTGACCTTCACCCCATCTCCTCGTCGCCCGGGCGCTACTCCTATCAATGGGCTGGTCCTCTCCCAGCTGCGGTCCACCGCTCGTCTCGCACCCGGTGCCGCAGGACCGAGCTCGTCTCGCGCAAGATGCAACAGGACCGAGCTCGTCTCGCGCAGGGTGCAGCAGGACTGACCTCGCCCCCCTCTCAATGCTGCAGGACCGAGCTCGTCTCGTGTTCGGGGCTGCAGGACGGGTCGGTGGATGCCAGACGCGGGGGTCGCCCAGGGGCGCGAAAGGTCTGACCTTTCCGCTCGTCTCTTTCATTGGAGTGCGACGGGTCTTGGGTGAGGCCGTGTCAAGGTCTTGGATGCTGGGGCGCGGCGGCCCTAGTGGTGGTAGCGCGGTGCTCTTGGGCGTGCCTTGGTGCTGCCCGGTCACCATGGTCGTGTGGGCGGCGTGGTTGCCGGGGTGTGGCGTTCGGTGGCGGTGAATGTTGGCCGAGGTGAAAACCTGCTCTATCTTTGGATGGACCGGCGGCGGCAAAGATTGTTCCCTTTTTAAAGGCGTCGTCGCGGCTCTCATTGCCCGTCATGCGGCTTCGGGCGAAACTCTGATCCTTGGATCGGGCGGTGGCGGCGCTCCGGTGTCGTACCCTTTTTGAAGGCGTCGCCTTGGAGCGCATTGTTCGTCATATGCAGCTTCATCTCTTCGGGGCGATAGTGCTAGGGGTGGTGTTGCTGCGCTCAGCGCCTATGTATCCTGTCTCGGGTGTGTGCATGTGTTGTGGTGGCGTGGCGTATGTTTGTACTGGGTGCTTGTTGATTGGTGCTTTATATATAAAGCGGGGCGAAAGCCTTTTTCGGTAAAAAGAATAAGTGGTCCACAGTTTCTGTAGCACTACAAAAATATATATATTCCGAGTCAATTTTATTACAAGTATAAGCTCCGAGCTTGTCTGCTTAGTTCCCTTACAACGTGTCCGAGATGAGATCGATCATACCTAGTGCCCTCCAGCGCCTTGTTCAGCTCAGCCTCAGCACAGTCAGTTCGGAGGCTCCCGGGTTGAGCTTCTCTGTACTGCAGGGCCATGGCGTCCTTCTCTGGTAGCAAGAAGCCCAGGCGGAGATGCTGCCCTCTCACGTTAACAGCGGCTGATAACTCTCTTTTCGTTAGCAAGCAGAATACACACTAGGCTGCATGGATCTACATGCAAATAATATCTGGTAGATCTCTGGTAGCAAGAAGACAAGCTTCGACTGCACNGATCCATTTGGACTGACAAGGATCTCTTACGGAATGGTAAGGGGAGCTGAAACTGCAAATATCATTAAATATATAATATTTTTATACAGGTCCAAGTATTAGTTCATAATATCTTTTATACATGTTCAAATATTCGTTGAGAACAAGAACTTTGACCTCACGAAGAACTTTGACATTGGTGTCACAGGTACAGTTCTATATCTAAATAGCTAGCCCCCACTATTAGGAATTCTCTCGATTCTCCTTAAGCCACAACATCCAAATTAATTTAGCCGTTGGATATACTAGATCAATCAATAATATGCGTCTGATCTACACATTGAGGGTGCTGGCCTGCTGCATCACCCACATGTAGTAACTAGCGCATGCATGCAAATGCATGTAGTAACTGCTATCTATGAGTGCTTTAATCAAGAACAAAATTGACGCATGCAAGCAGCTCACAGCCTCATACTCAAGTTCTCTATGAATGACAAGTGAGGCATGCATGCATATTTTATTTTTCTTCCCTTCAATTTTAAACTTATACACAGAGATTTGGTAAAATACTGATAAAAATTTATCTCACTACAAGAGAATTTTTATTTCATACAAAATCTCACCGCAACGCGCGGGGCATCGTCTAGTACAAGATAAAACTAGCCGCACAAATTCACGAGCCATATGGCCCACACCGCAAATTATTAATTTGACAAGTATGATAGTTTTGCACTATGTACAACTTACTACCCACGCCGCCCCGAATTACTTATTGCAAAAATGGATGTATCAAGACGTATTTTTAGCTCCAGATACACCAATTTCTACCCTTTTCTATGACAAGAAATTCAGGACGGAGGGACTATATATATAATCAAGTCTAAGGATGATCATCCAGATATTGTGACAGACCACGGACAAATCCTGGCACATGCTACACGGATGATAGATTTTGCGTCATAAGTAATAATCCAATTAGCAATATAGCTCATGAGTTGTACATGTTATTTAGTGTCATTCTTGTGGCATGCTTCCCAAGTTTCTTCAGTGGTATTGAGCTCAATATATACCCTCTCATATTTCACCACATTCACTCATGTTTGCACTATCTAGCCCTCTGCTTATTTAGCCAGGAATTTAAATTCAAGTTTACGTACCAACCATCATATTGATGATCTGGGTATCATATCTATAATATAATTTTTGTTGTGTGATGTGACTGCAAGTTGAGATATTAGATGGAACTGAGATATCTAGGCAGTCGTGACCCACCAAAAGTTTTGTTACCTAGGTTTCTTGCCCCCGGGCTGGATGTTTTTGAGGGCCAACCCAACCATTTTATTATGTTTAACATGCTGGACAGTGTACCTGGGTGGACAACCACCATTGCTCTTTGCGATGATGACTTTGTACGCCCAAGGGTTTCAAAAACACTTATAGGCGGTGGAACCACTTCAAAATGTTCAATCCTATTGTGCCAAGGTCCACCAAATTGCCCATTGGCCACTATTACCCAGAGCTACTACCTCTGTACGCAAAGGGCACCACAAGATCACACGAAGAGCTGTACAACGAAGTTCCCTTGGGTAAAGTTGCCGTCAGACACGCATTTAGGACTTCAGCGTACGTCACACTAAGCGAGTGTGGCGGACCTTAGATCCGTGTTTTCACCTTAATAGTCATGTTCTGCGAAGGGCAGTGCTTTGATAAGCTCAAGACAAGACTCAAGAATCAGTGAGATAGACCAGGAGCAATCTACATGCTTCATGGTATGGACACACCGTGTTAAAGACACACATCCATGAAAAAAAATCTTTACATTACACTGCATTATGTGTGATCCTAGTTTATAAATGACGTAGTACAATTTGTAACACGGAAACGGGAACAATTTGTAACCTGTCATAACAAATTTTTGTTACACATAGTGATAAGGCTGTTCTTCTCCAAGATTCTTGTATTCTACCCACTTGGGATGTACATAGGATAGAAATATAAGATACCCCTCCATTCCATAATTCTTGTCGTGGTTTTAATTTGGATGGAGTACATAGACTATATGTGAGTAAATTTCATGTCCTTTTGAGATGACTCGTTGTTTCCTCATTTTTCATCAGGTGGATGAGGGAATTAACTGTGAAATAGTTCGGTCGGTGCTTGTGGAGCGTGCGAACTGCCCTTATCTACCTCGACGCGACTCGATGAAGTTATCAGCGAGCCGTGAAGGCACTGGCTGGACAAAGATGGACCAGAGCTAATACATACACATTTTTTTTTGGAAATGGAGACGTACCCCCGGCCTCTGCATCATAATGATGCATGCAGCCATCTTATTAAAAATCCATGGAGTAGCACAAAGTCATAAAAGTATTATAGCTCGCAAGTGGAGCAAAATAAACAAAAAAAGAAAAAGGAAAGTACATGCTGAAATCGCACAGGTAAGGCNAAAGTTTTGTTACCTAGGTTTCTTGCCCCCGGGCTGGATGTTTTTGAGGGCCAACCCAACCATTTTATTATGTTTAACATGCTGGACAGTGTACCTGGGTGGACAACCACCATTGCTCTTTGCGATGATGACTTTGTACGCCCAAGGGTTTCAAAAACACTTATAGGCGGTGGAACCACTTCAAAATGTTCAATCCTATTGTGCCAAGGTCCACCAAATTGCCCATTGGCCACTATTACCCAGAGCTACTACCTCTGTACGCAAAGGGCACCACAAGATCACACGAAGAGCTGTACAACGAAGTTCCCTTGGGTAAAGTTGCCGTCAGACACGCATTTAGGACTTCAGCGTACGTCACACTAAGCGAGTGTGGCGGACCTTAGATCCGTGTTTTCACCTTAATAGTCATGTTCTGCGAAGGGCAGTGCTTTGATAAGCTCAAGACAAGACTCAAGAATCAGTGAGATAGACCAGGAGCAATCTACATGCTTCATGGTATGGACACACCGTGTTAAAGACACACATCCATGAAAAAAAATCTTTACATTACACTGCATTATGTGTGATCCTAGTTTATAAATGACGTAGTACAATTTGTAACACGGAAACGGGAACAATTTGTAACCTGTCATAACAAATTTTTGTTACACATAGTGATAAGGCTGTTCTTCTCCAAGATTCTTGTATTCTACCCACTTGGGATGTACATAGGATAGAAATATAAGATACCCCTCCATTCCATAATTCTTGTCGTGGTTTTAATTTGGATGGAGTACATAGACTATATGTGAGTAAATTTCATGTCCTTTTGAGATGACTCGTTGTTTCCTCATTTTTCATCAGGTGGATGAGGGAATTAACTGTGAAATAGTTCGGTCGGTGCTTGTGGAGCGTGCGAACTGCCCTTATCTACCTCGACGCGACTCGATGAAGTTATCAGCGAGCCGTGAAGGCACTGGCTGGACAAAGATGGACCAGAGCTAATACATACACATTTTTTTTTGGAAATGGAGACGTACCCCCGGCCTCTGCATCATAATGATGCATGCAGCCATCTTATTAAAAATCCATGGAGTAGCACAAAGTCATAAAAGTATTATAGCTCGCAAGTGGAGCAAAATAAACAAAAAAAGAAAAAGGAAAGTACATGCTGAAATCGCACAGGTAAGGCAATATGAAGGATAAGCTCCCTAGACTTCTATCCTGTTATGCGACCGTCATCCGAACCGGTTAAACATAGCCCGTGCTACCATCTCCCACTGGTTGCACCCAGTAACCAAAGGCTCCCTGGAGTCCATAGGAGTGAAGTAAGGACCACGTACTGATCCATGCGTTGCTCTTAAGATGACCTGCAAGAAAGTTAAAGTGTGTTGTCTGTTAAAAATCATATCATTCCTACAGTTCCATATAGCCCATAGAAGCGCACATATTCCAATCCAAATACGAGCCGCAGTAGTATGCTCAACCCCAGCTAACCATGTTCCAAACAACGACTCAATGTCAACTGGAGGATTAATGTTAAAGGCTATATGAATCGTTCCCCAAAGCAACTTGGCGAGTGGGTATTCAAGGAATAGATGTTGTATTGTTTCATCATGATCACAAAAACAACAACGTGAACTACCTACCCATCTTCTCTTGATTAAGTTGTCCTTGATGAGTATTACTTGCTTGTGGACGAACCACATAAAATTTTTAATACACAAGGAAACCTTAACCTTCCAAATATGCAACAATCTTGAGATTGGGCCAAAATTAATCAAATCCATATAGAAAGATTTCATCGTAAATNGGAGCAAAATAAACAAAAAAAGAAAAAGGAAAGTACATGCTGAAATCGCACAGGTAAGGCAATATGAAGGATAAGCTCCCTAGACTTCTATCCTGTTATGCGACCGTCATCCGAACCGGTTAAACATAGCCCGTGCTACCATCTCCCACTGGTTGCACCCAGTAACCAAAGGCTCCCTGGAGTCCATAGGAGTGAAGTAAGGACCACGTACTGATCCATGCGTTGCTCTTAAGATGACCTGCAAGAAAGTTAAAGTGTGTTGTCTGTTAAAAATCATATCATTCCTACAGTTCCATATAGCCCATAGAAGCGCACATATTCCAATCCAAATACGAGCCGCAGTAGTATGCTCAACCCCAGCTAACCATGTTCCAAACAACGACTCAATGTCAACTGGAGGATTAATGTTAAAGGCTATATGAATCGTTCCCCAAAGCAACTTGGCGAGTGGGTATTCAAGGAATAGATGTTGTATTGTTTCATCATGATCACAAAAACAACAACGTGAACTACCTACCCATCTTCTCTTGATTAAGTTGTCCTTGATGAGTATTACTTGCTTGTGGACGAACCACATAAAATTTTTAATACACAAGGAAACCTTAACCTTCCAAATATGCAACAATCTTGAGATTGGGCCAAAATTAATCAAATCCATATAGAAAGATTTCATCGTAAATACCCCGTTTCTAGCTAATTTCCAGTGCGTCGAATCCGTCTGGTCCGATAGTTGAACATCTATCAATCTTCGAATATGGCGGGAGGGAGACTCCTTGGCCGAACGCACACGATGCTGAATCCGAAGGTTCGGAGCAGTGCCTGGAGAAGAGTCCAGCTTCACGAGGGTTGCCAGCGACACTACTTCCTCCGGCTCTCCCGTACTGGGTTTAGTGGCTGCAGATAGTCTGGCGGGCTCAGTAATCCCGTCTTCGGACCTGGCGATGCGCTCCGGATCTAGGGCCAGAGCGGAGGATGGGTCATGAACCCTAGGAAGATCAAGTCTCCTCGGATGTCAGCGACATAGTCCATATTGCCAAAACTAATCTGGTGACCGGGGCTTAGCTGTCGATCTGCTCTAGATGGCCAAGCGAGTTGGCCCGCAGTGCGAAGCCGCCTAACACAAAGATCTGGCCGGGGAGAGAAAACCTCCCCCAGGGCAGCATTGTTGTAGATGACTGATGGGGCCATCGAACCTTCTGATGACGATGCAATAGAACTCTCAATGAAAGCACCAATGTCGGTGTCAAAACCGGCGGATCTCGGGTAGGGGGTCTCGAACTGTGCGTCTAAGGTCGATGGTAACAGGAGACGGGGGACACGATGTTTACCCAGGTTTGGGCCCTCTAGATGAAGGTAATACACTACTTCCTGCTTGATTGATCTTGATGAATATGAGGATTACAAGAGTTGATCTACCACGAGATCGTGATGGCTAAACCTTAAATGTCTAGCCTGTATGATTATGATTGCCTCTACGGATGTAACGCCCCGGATTCGATGCGCCAGGTGTCTGCCAGTTATTCGCCGTCTTTGCCATGTCATTTGCTTGCGTGTTGCATTTTGCCATGTCATCATCTGCATTTCATATCATGTCATCATGTGCATCGCTTTTGCATACGTGTTCGTCTCATGCATCCGAGCATTTTCCCCGTTGTCCGTTTTGCAATCTGGCACTCCTATGTCTCCCGGCGCCCCCTTGTACCTCTTTTCGTGTGCGGGTGTTAAACGGTCTCGGAATGGACCGAGGTTTGTCAAGCGGCCTTGGTATAGCACCGGTAGACCGTCTGTCAAGTTTCGGATCATTTGGAGGTCGTTTGATACTCCAACGGTTAACCGGGTAACCGCAAAAGCCTCTTTTGTTTGCAGCCCAACTCCTCTTTCTAAGTGGCCCAAAACCCACCTAAGTCCCCTCCATGCTCTCGGTCGTTCGATCACGATCGCGTGGACAAAAACCGCACCTCATTTGGACTCTCCTAGCTCCCTCTACCTATAAATACATCTTCCCCTCCGAAATTGCGGATGAATTCGCAGATGAACCCTAGCCCCGCTCTCCTCGCGCCGCCGGACGCGTCCGCCCCGGCCGGACACGTCCAGCCAGCCACGTCGCCCGACCAATGGGCGCGTGCCACGTCATCCCCGCCGCCGCTCTCCTCCAACCGGAGTGCGCCACCTCAGCGCGCCTCCCTCTCTCTCCTCCGCGCCGCCGCCCCCGTCCCGCCGAGCCCGCGTCGGGCCCCCGCGGGCCCATCTCGCCGCCGCCCGGCTCCCGCGCGGCCCGGGTCGCCGCGCCGCCGCCTCCCGCGGGCGCCCGAGGCGCCGCCGCCCGAGCCCGCCCGGTCGCCGCCGGCCCCGCCGCCTCCGCCCGCTGCCGGCGCCGCCCTCGCCATCGCCGGCCGGCGCTTCCACGTCCGCGCCGCCCCGCGCGCCGGCCGCCGCCCGCTGGCGCGGTCGCCCGCCGCCGCGCCCGGTGCTCGCCGGCCCCGAGCTCCACCTCCTCCGGCGACCTCCTCCGCTGCTCCGAGCTCCCCTCCGGCCGCCTCCTCCGACGGCCAACTCCGGCGAGCCGCCGCCGGACCCCTCTCCGTCCGGATCTGGGGAGTGGGATGAGATCCACCACTCCCCCGATCCAAACGCGCCTGCCTCCGTCCCGGATCTCGCCATCCCGCACATTCCCGTCCCGTTGACTTT
>LR880972.1:6323510-6337924 GCA_904067115.1 Aegilops sharonensis | reverse complement strand
GGGGGGGACCCTGTCCGCCTCCTCCTCCCGAACAAAGCGAATGCGCGCGCCCTCGAAAGGGATCTCGTGAAGGGCGACACACGCTTCACGGTCGTCGGCAGAGTTGAAACGAAGGTACATCGCCCCGACGGAGGAGCCCACGGTGTCAAAGAAAAGCCGGGGGGCAACCTCCAGAAGGGCCTCCCGAACGGCCGACGTCGGGGAAGAAAAGGCTCCGGGGGGAAAGATGTAGACCACGGCGAGACGCCTGGCCGCCGCGAGATCCCCCGTAGGCATGAACACGTCGAGGGAATAGGGCCTGTCCGACTCAGCGACGAGGGAAGGGGCCCTCTCCATGGACTCCGCCTCCGAGCCCGAAGAGGCCGACGAGCCCGAGCGGATAAGGCCGCCGTCACTGTCAAAGGCAGGAGGGACACCAGAGCGTTCGGACTCGCTGGAGCCGGACTCGTCAGAAGCCACGCGACGTCGCAGCACGGCGTCCAGCTGGAAGCTGACCGGGGAGGGCGGGGAGCGCCGGAAGCAAGGCGGGGAGGGAGGGGTGGAGGCGCCCGAGCCGCGCGGGGAGGTGCGGATGGTCAGGAAGTGAAAGAAAACAATTCGGAAAGAAGCACATGTGTATCATTGGCTATTGACTCGGATGAATATGATCGAGTACCTTCTCGAGATGGTTGCGTAGATTTCATCTTACACGCACAGTTGCAATGTGTCACAAGACTCACAATCATGCAATGCACCTGGCGAGTCCTGGCCACAAATCGGTGTTGACATTACTAAACCAACTAAATAGTTCGAAATGCTTCCCATGTTCAGATATCCTGAAGCTAACAGAGAACTGGCGATGGAGAATAGACAGTTTAGCAGACATAGATATCGTTACTGTTTTTGAGCAGGTTCGTCGGTCCAGTAAGTCTTGACAGCAACAAGGATCCTCTCAGGGTTGAATGTCCTAGATTCATGATTCATTATTTTGGCTCTTCCATCTCATGCCTTTAGTGATGGACTGTATATCTTCACTAACGTCTCCACCGTACCGCCGAACACCACACCTGCGACATCCCCCCGAGGGTCCTTCTGAAGTCTGAATCTCGTAATACGTTTTAGTCATGTCTTCTGCATCAAGGAGAAAATAACCAAAGATATCGCAAGGTATTTCTGTACTGTCGTCAGTCATGACGTGTTTCTTTCCCGCTGCATTTACATGCTTTGCATTTTGGTTGCCATAAGAAAGTTCGGATTAGATTAGTCGTGTTGCCTCCTTGGTGCTCGCCTTGTTGTGTTTTATTTTCTAGGGCTTGTTGAGTTGTGCCCTCAGCTGTACCCTGCACTTGGTGTTCGTTGTGTTGTTGTGTGTGTGCGCGTGTGAACTTGGCTGTGGCCTGTTTGTTGGACCGTTTGGCGGTTTGCTTTATCTATAAGGCGGGGCGAAAGCCTTTTTCGGTAAGAAAGTTCGGATTAGGTAATTAGCTGTTCCCTTAGTATTAATCTTCGACTTCTAAAAAGATCTCAGACAAGACCTACCACTGCCTTTCTGTTGGGTCTTCATTGCCAAGCTTCAGGATAGCTGTGATAGAGTCATTGTCTGTTTTGTGGTCTGTACTCAGTTAACGGCATTTCTTGTGAGGTGTGACACTTGACACATTGTGATTGTGTATAAGATGATATTCAGTAAACTATTTTGAAAGGGTGGATACTACATTAACGTGCACTATAATAGTCTAAAATGAATGTGTTTCTTTCCGTCTGTTTATTTTTCTTCAGAGTTTGTACAACCTTGAACCGAAAGAAGAAAAGAAAGCAGTCTACCATTTATTCTCCTTGCCAAAAAAAGGAGAGAGAGGATAAATAGCAGCATCTCTGTCTATCTCGAAGAAGAGTCGACCTTACGCCTGAAACCTAAAGCTACAAACAAGTATTCAGAGTTGAGAAAACAGAGCAAAAGCAGAGGAAAGCTAGCTACAGGCAAGCACAATTGCTGCCTGCATCTATATGTATCAGTTCTGATTGTCCCTAGGTGCTCCAGGGCTCGGTGATGATTGCAGGCTGCCGCATTTGGGTTTGCAATCCAGGCCCTTGTCTCAAAAGACAGACAAAATCAACGGTATTATCATCAAGGGATCTCCCGTAGGCCGTAAGTAAGCTTCACAACTGAATTACTTGAGAAGATGGCGCACAGGTAGTAACAAATTCCAGCTGTCTTGGATTCTGCCGATGCTATCTTAGTGATGTAGCTAGTAGAGCTGAGGTGAAGTTAGGAAGTAGTAATATTCTCGAGTTAATAAATCTATTCGATGAGGTGGTGATAGGAAGCCAATGGATATAGTGTTTTTTATAGCTAGACTAGAGGCGAAGTCTGGCAGTGTGCCTTGGGGTGGAGAATCAAAGATGGGAAATTTTGATTCTGAGACTATTGGGGGTGAATAGGATGGTTTTAGAAATGAGGATTAAGATATTGATGCTATCCTAGTAATACATTTAGCTATTCAATTTCTACGGCTATGGACTCTGTCTTGTAAATATGATGATGAAGTGGTTCCAACAAGTTCCTCCTCTATGTGCTTTGGCTTCCAAAAGTACATGAATACTGTCTGACATGATATATATATATTTATTTTTGCTCTTGGTCGATCGAAGCCTATGTCTGCCTATGCCTTACCAAAAATTGATAGAGCAATTGGATATCACAAACTCTGAATATCTATGGAGTCTACTGTGCTGAGCTTATGTTTTTTGAGTCCCCGGCGGCGAGAGAGGTCCCGGAGGATAACCCGAGTTTGACTACTGGGATTGTGAGAGCGACCCAGGGCGAGGTGACTGAGGCACAGATTGTGAGGAGGCTTCAGGAGCTAGCTCCCGGTGATTTTGTTTGGGATTTGGTGCTCATCGAGGACAGGGTTTTTAAGGTTGATTTCCCGTCTGTGGATGACTTGCAGAGATTGTTGAGTTTTGGCTTGTGTAAANAATAAATCTATTCGATGAGGTGGTGATAGGAAGCCAATGGATATAGTGTTTTTTATAGCTAGACTAGAGGCGAAGTCTGGCAGTGTGCCTTGGGGTGGAGAATCAAAGATGGGAAATTTTGATTCTGAGACTATTGGGGGTGAATAGGATGGTTTTAGAAATGAGGATTAAGATATTGATGCTATCCTAGTAATACATTTAGCTATTCAATTTCTACGGCTATGGACTCTGTCTTGTAAATATGATGATGAAGTGGTTCCAACAAGTTCCTCCTCTATGTGCTTTGGCTTCCAAAAGTACATGAATACTGTCTGACATGATATATATATATTTATTTTTGCTCTTGGTCGATCGAAGCCTATGTCTGCCTATGCCTTACCAAAAATTGATAGAGCAATTGGATATCACAAGAAAAAAAATGCAGACTCCTCTGTTCTAGCGACTTCATCTTCCTCCTCCTGAGCAGAGGACCAAGGAAGACGCTGCCCCCTCACGCTAATGGCCGATTTCATCCATTCTTTTTTTGAGCAAAGAGTGCCCCCAAGTGAAATTAATATTGCGAGAACCAAGGCGACCCCCAACTGAATCTCGAAGGCAGCATTTTAAGTAGATGTGAAGTTTAGCTACTTTAAGTAGATGTATATACTAATAATTTTGTTCCCCTGGTAGAAGTAGACCCAAACTATGTTTTGTAGCGCTACAGAAACTGTGGACCATGATTTTCCTTTTGCACCCTGTTTCTAAATATTTGTAGATTGTGACTAAGTGCACACTGAACTTTCAGGGTTTTTTTTACCGTGGTCCTTGATTCAGTTACAGAATCATATGTCTGTATGTTGTCGACAATGTGATACTATGTTCCTGTATTTTGCAGAGTTTATTTCTGCTGTTCTTCTTTCCTACGTACTGTATTTTGTTTTCGGGATGAATGAAACTACAGAAAGCTAGTACCGCAGAGCCGACACGAGATCAATCATCTATCTGAACTTAATCCTGTATAAAAGTGACTGTATGCACAGACAGATCGGCAAGCTTTTCTTTTGTCTTCGTATGTCTCAACTAGGACCATCTCCCTCATCCCCAAGGTCCCTGGGGCGGCTGACATCCGCCAGTTCCGCCCGATCACGGTCATTAACGTGATCTTCCGGATCCTGGCCAAGGGGTACGCTAACAGAGTGACCCTGCTTGCTGATCGGATTACCCACCCTAACTAGTCGGCCTTCATTAAGGGGCGGTACATCCTGGATGGTGTCCTGGTGCTTCATGAGGTTCTTCATGAGGTCCGGGTCAAACGCCTGAAGGCGGTTTTTCTGAAGATCGATTTCCATAAAGCCTACGACACGGTTAGCTGGACCTTCCTTAGGGAAGTTCTTCTTCGGAAGGGCTTTGACGACCGATGGATCACAAGAGTCATGCAAATGGTCTCTTGCGGTCGCACGGCGGTCAACATCAACGGCGAGATCGGCCCCTTCTTCCCTACCCTATGTGGGGTGCGCCAAGGCGACCCCTTCTCCCCGTTTCTCTTCAATATGGTCGTGGACGCTTTGGCCTCCATTCTAGATAAGGCAAAAGCCGCTGGCCACATCCGAGGGATTACCCCCCACCTCTCTGGGGGCTCGGGGATCTCCATCCTCCAGTATGCTGACGACACGATCATCATGATCGAAGGCTCGGAGATGGACATCGCCAACCTCAAGTTCCTCCTTCTTTGCTTCCAACAGATGTCGGGCCTCAAGATCAACTTCGACAAGAGCGACGTTATGGTGATGGGATATTCCCCCTCTGAGTCTGTGGCCATTGCCAACAGACTTAATTGCCGCCTGGGCTCTTTCCCCACTACCTACCTTGGGACGCCCATTAGTGACTCGCGTCTCTCTGCCGCGGACCTGCGGCCCTCCGTGACCAAGCTCCAGTCCCGGTGCGAGCCCTGGCAGGGGAGGTGGCTTTCTAAGGCGGCCCGGACTATTCTTATCAACTCATCCCTCTCCAACCTCCTCTTGTTTCTTATGAGTTTCTACAGCCTCCATGAATCTCTCCATAAGGAGATCGCCACAATTCAGTCCCGATTCTACTGGGCTGGCGAGCATGGCAAGCAGAAGTATCACATGGTCAGCTGGCCTGCCATCTGCAAGCCCAGGGAGCAGGGTGGCTTGGGTATCATGTGCTCTATACGGATGAATATTGCCCTTCTATCCCGGTGGCTGTGGCGCATCGCACAGGGTCATGGTGGCCTCTGGCTGGACATTATCCAGAATAAATACCTGCGAGGTCAACCCCTAGCCTTCTGCCAGAAATCGGGCGGATCTCAGTTCTGGCAGTCTCTCGTCCAGCTTCTCCCGGTTCTCCGCATTGGTACCTCCATCTTGGTGGGGTCCGGCCTCTCGATGCTATTCTGGTTTGATCGCTGGGCCGGTGACTCCCCATTTGCGGCCCGCTTCCCCGCCTCTTCTCTATCTCCGTCGACCCTATGATTTCTGTTGATAGGGCCCTTCTTGACTTAGGGCGCCTTGCTTTCCGTCGGCCCTTTGGGCCGGCGGAATCCGCCGCCTGGCGTGAGTTGCTCGACTGCGTTGCTCTGCATGAGCCGTTGGTGGATGGGGATTAGGACCTTGTGCGCTGGCGCTTGGAACCATCGGGCCAGTTCTCAACCAAGTCGCTCTACTTGGCCATTGCCCCCTCCTCCGCCCCCCTTCCCCTATCGATGGTGTGGTCCGTCCGCGTCCCCCTGAAGATTCGCATCTTCATGTGGCAGTGGATTCGTGGACGGGTCCCGTCTGGTGTGGAGGTTTGCAAGCGCAATGGCCCGGGCACTGGTATCTGCCCCCTCTGTGATGTCCCGGAAGACTCCAACCACATCTTCTTCGCTTGCGTCTCCGCCCAGTTTCTCTGGAGCTGCTTTCGCGAGATTGTAGGTGGAAGTTGGTGCCACACCAATTTCTCGGACTTATTTGCTGAACTCCAGCTGTCCCCCACGTCCTCTCGCCACATTAGGTGGCTGGAGGTTGGGGTTCTTGCCTGGACTCTTTGGACCGTTCGCAATAAGCTTGTGATCCAGCGTACTTATCTTCGTCGCGCTACTGACGCTCTCTACAAACTCTCGGGTTTCTTGCAGCTTTGGCGGCCGCTTAGCCGCCCCCCGGATCGGGACGCCATCTCAGCCTTCATCGCCGACCTCCGCTCGATGGCCGTCCGCCTATCGCCGCCGCCCCCGCCGCCTCCGCCGGAGCCTGACTAGACTCCCTACGCTTGGAGGGCTTTGTTTTTTCTCTTTCTTTTGGGCTTGTTGAGCTGTGCCCTCAGCAGAACCTATGTACTTTGTTGTGAGACTCGGGTGGTGTGTGTGTGTGAACCTGCTTTGGTTGTATGTCTTGTGGCGGTTTGCTTTATTTATAAAGCAGGGCGAAAGCCTTTTTCGGTATGTCTGAACTAGGAAGTGGCACGTCAAGGTCAAGTGGATGTCAGATAAAAAAAAAGATGCAGACTCCATCTTGGTCCTGAACACTCAGGAGGGAGACGCTGTCCCCCTTCCCCAGTAATGGCGGACGTAATCCTTTGGTTGCAGCAGAGAGTAGGCCAGACTAGATTATAAGTATATACTCCCTCCGTCCCATAATATAAGAGCGTTTTTTACACTAGTATATGGAGGGAGTAATATGGAGGGAACAGAGCTGAGAAAACAGAGCAAAGCAGAGGACTAGAGGAGGGTAACTGTTAGAAGGGAGAAAGGGATTGGTGGAATAATTTGTTGTATGATGGATGTTTATTGCTTGAGCCTCATGGGCATATATATATGAGTACATGATCTACTTAGAGTACAAGAGAAGCCAAAATACTTCCTAGTCTATCGTTTTCAAATAATCAATATACTCAACACTAACTATAGGCAAAGCAGAGTTGAGAAAACAGAGAAAAAACAGAGGTTGCGACATGCAAGTACTCAGAGTTGAGAAAGCTAGCTAGAGCCAGACCAATGTAGAAAATGTTGATGGTTTGTAAGTATAGCTCTTTACTAATAAGGCAATAACCAAGTAAAGAGTAAAGGTTCTTTGATGGAGAATGCACCTGAAAGTGGAAGGGATCTTCCAAGATTTACGTTATAGTTCTGCAGAGTGATGAAACCTGCGAATCGGGATCCATTCCTACAGCGCAATGGCTAATAGTAGCTGCTGCTGATTTTACTGGTCTGTACACGTTGTATACTCAAGAATCGAAGGTAAAAAATGTACGGAAAATCAAAGGATACTCTTCTGAATTTCCATGGCAAAAGAGTAAATTATACAGTAACCATCGGTGTCCGCTCATGATCATGTGGACACCATCTGCAACCTCATCTACAGCACAATCATTGAGACAGTTCGTGTCGCTTTAGATGAGTATTTAGCATGGTCATCTGTACTGAAAGTTGAACGTTGATGTCGAATTCTCGGTCTGCCTTTGTCGTCTGTTACAGAATGTTTGGATGTTCCCCGAGCGAGTATACTTCGAAAGTGGTAAGTACAGGTCTTCCAGTGAATCTCAAGTACTATTTCTGCCTCTAAATCCCACTTGGATGCACATCATATGGCAGAGTTAGATGTTCCAGGCAAAATGCAGGCAATTTTCTATGCAAAAATGCAGGAAATTACTGTTAGCATGCACACAAATTTCAGCAACTAGCACGAATCTATCCTGGATGACTAGAAACTTTGTGTTGAACATAGTCTTGGAAAGTTGACACTTAGACGGTGTCCACAGAAATTCTGAGTACTTATCCATCCGCAATCTGTGCTATCCTATCTATAAAGCCTGTAGCTAGCCACTCATTCGCTCATCACAAAAGGAAAGGAAGCATTATTGCACCCGAAAACCCAGCTGCTCAGATCGAGCAATGGACCACGCAACAGGCGCCATGGGCAGCCTGCTCCTCAAGCTCGGTGAACTCCTCAAGGAGGAGTACGACCTGCAGAAGGGCATCAAGGAAGACGTCCAGTATCTTCAAAGAGAGCTGAGGAGCATGCACGCTGCCCTCCGCAAGGTCGGGGACCATGCCACGGGACCAGCTCGACGAGCAAGTCAAGCTCTTAGCAAACGAGGTCAGAGATCTTTCATACAGAATGGAGGATACCATCGACAAGTTCCTGGTACGTGTTGAGGGCCCTGAGCTTGACGACAAGCCGCACAAGCTCAAACAGCTCGTGAAGAAGATGTGTGACTTGTTCACCAAGGGCAAGGGGCGACATGCCATTGGAAAAGAGATCAAAGGCATCAAGGCCAACGTCCAGGAGGTGGCTGCCCGGCGTGACCGGTGCAAGATCAAAGATATGGTTCCTAATCCAACTGGCCCAATCATGGTTGACCCTCGCCTGTCGGCTCTGTACAAGGACCGGAAAGAGCTCGTTGGCATTGATGATTCATTGAATGAGCTAACCGAGGAGCTGAGTGACAGGGATGGTGATCTGTCCAAGCAATTCAAGATACTCTTTGTTTTTGGATTCGGAGGCCTTGGCAAGACATCTCTTGCCAAAGCATTGTATGATAATCGCCAAGCGCAGTTTGATTGCAGCGCTTTCATTCTGGTAGGACAGAACCCTAGCGTGAACAAAATTCTCAATGACATACTCAATGAAATTGATGGGAGAAAGTGCTTGGAGTTGGATGAAAGGCAGCTAATCAACAAACTCCGAGGGTTACTCGAGAACAGAAGGTACCCACCCTATTATGTACTTCAAATTCATCAAGTAGTTTGAGACAGTCCATACATTTTGTTCGAGATATTATACTCCAGAGAACGGTTTGGATACACTAGTAGAAAATGGGGCAAAGGTCCAGACCGGGTCAGCCCATTAGTCCCGGTTCAGTCCAGAACCGGGACCCATGGGGGCATTGGACCCGGTTCGTGAGCCCCGGGGGCCGACCGGGCCACGTGGTGGGACGAACCGGGACCAATGGGCCTCGCTCCTGGCCCATCATCATTGGTCCCGGTTGGTGGCTTGATCCGGGACCAAAGGCTGCCCTTTAGTCCCGGTTCATGCCACCAACCGGGACCAATGAGGTGCCTATATATACCCCCTCGCGTAAGAGCAGAGCACACTGCTCTGTTTTTTCTGGCCGCCGAGGGGGAGAGGGATTGGTGGTGCTCTAGCTCACCTCCTATGCACACAAGGTGTTCGATGGAATGCCCGAGCCACACTACTTAAGCTATCTCCTCTCCAAGCTCGACCTCCAAGCTCCATTTTCCTCAATATTTGTCTAGGTTTAGCGGTTCGTCACGCCCCGTCCACATCTTCACCGCCATCGATCACCCGTGCCGATCTCATCGCCGGCACCACAGTGGTGAGCCTCTTGTTCTTATCTTCTTTCTGAAAGGAAAAATATTCTTACTTGTATGTTTAGATAGATTCTTGTATTATTTTCTTACTTTTATTATTGCATCTTATATAGTGCGATGGTTTTGGTATCCGCCCCCGTCGGCCCTCGTCCTGTCTATGATTCGGATGTGGTATATATTATCTTTTCATAACTATTGGTTCATTTATTGTTTATGAAAATTATGCCGACCAACGTGACATAGATTTTATTTATCTAGGAGGCTGTTGAACCGGAAATTCCAACCGACCCTATTGTCGAGAGGTTAAATTTAGTTGAAGAAGAAAACAATTTCTTGAAGGAAAAAATAAGAAAAATTGAGGAGGAGAAGATGATATTGGAGTTGCATGTTGCGGATGTCGTCGATGACCACAAGATCAAGATGGATGCAATGCGCTTGAAGATTAGAAAGATTAGAAAATATGCCATTCATACCGATGCTTGGTATCATTATGCCGTTGGATCAGTTGTTACCCTGGTTGCCATTATGATCGCATTTGTTTTCGCATTGAAATGTTTTACATAGTTTCAATGTATGGTTTAACTAATTTAGATGCTCTGCAGAGTTTTATGTTGTTAGATGAGAACTATGTATGTACTTTGGTTTTAATATGATGATGAACTTCTATTAATTTGGTCACTTAATTATCTATTCATGATGTTCTGTAATGATTTTTGACACACTTAATTATATATAATGCACGCAGATGAACCGGCAATGGATGTATGGTGACAGACACACCTCCGAGTACATTAAGGGCGTGCATGATTTTCTCGAAGTGGCTGAGGCAAATAAGCAGAATGGTTTTATGTGTTGTCCATGCCCTATATGTGGGAATACGAAGTCTTACTCTGACCGGAAAATCCTTCACACCCACCTGCTTTACAAGGGTTTCATGCCACACTATAATGTTTGGACGAGGCACGGAGAAATAGGGGTTATGATGGAAGACGGCGAAGAAGAAGAGTACGATGACAACTATGTGCCCCCTAAATACGGTGATGCTACTGAACATCAAGATGAACCAAACGATGTGCACGATGATGCTGCAACGGGCGAAGCTGCTGAAGATCAAGAGGAACCAGACGATGTGCCCGATGATGATGATCTCCGCTGGGTCATTGTCATTGCAAGGACGCAATGCGAAAGTTAAAAGGAGAAGCTGAAGTTCGATCGCATGTTAGAGGATCACAAAAAAGGGTTGTACCCCAATTGCGAAGATGGCAACACAAAACTCGGTACCGTACTGGAATTGCTGCAGTGGAAGGCAGAGAATGCTGTGCCTGACAAAGGATTTGAGAAGCTACTGAAAATTTTGAAGAAGAAGCTTCCAAAGGATAACGAATTGCCCGACAGTACATACGCAGCAAAGAAGGTCGTATGCCCTCTAGGATTGGAGGTGCAGAAGATACATGCATGCCCTAATGACTGCACCCTCTACCGCGGTGCGTACAAGGATCTGAACGCATGCCCGGTATGCGTTGCATTATGGTATAAGATCAGACGAGATGACCCTGGTGATGTTGACGACGAGCCCCCCCCCCCGGAAGAGGGTTCCTGTAAAGGTGATGTGGTATGCTCCTATAATACCACGGTTGAAACGTCTGCTCAGAAACGGAGAGCATGCCAAGTTGATGCGATGGCACAGTGAGGACCGTAAGAAAGACGGGAAGTTGAGAGCACCCGCTAACGGATCGCAGTGGAGAAAAATCGAGAGAAGTACTGGGATGAGTTTGCAAGTGACCCAAGGAACGTATGGTTTGCTTTAAGCGCGGATGGCATTAATCCTTTCGGGGAGCAGAGCAGCAATCACAACATCTGGCCCGTGACTCTATGTATGTATAACCTTCCTCCTTGGATGTGCATGAAGCGGAAGTTCATTATGATGCCAGTTCTCATCCAAGGCCCTAAGCAACCCGGCAACGACATTGATGTGTACCTAAGGCCATTAGTTGAAGAACTTTTACAGCTGTGGAATGGAAACGGTGTACGTACGTGGGATGAGGAATTTGACCTAAAGGCGTTGCTATTCGTGACCATCAACGATTGGCCCGCTCTCAGTAACCTTTCAGGACAGACAAACAAGGGATACCACGGATGCACGCACTGTTTACTTGACAACGATAGTATATACCTGGGAAGCTGCAGGAAGAATGTGTACCTGGGCCATTGTCGATTTCTCCCGACCAACCATCGATGTCAAAAGAAAGGCAAGCATTTCAAAGGCGAGGCACACCGGTGCTCACGTACTTGCTATGGTCAATGATTTACATGTAATCTTTGGAAAGGGTCCCGGCGCACTAGCCGTTGGACTCCTCTTGCAGTGGAGTTTTTTCCCTCTTGGGTGGCTCGGCCTCCAAGGACGTGGAGGCCGTCCTTTTCTTTCTTTCCCCCGCGGGGGATTCGTCTCCCTCCTCCTCCTCATCCTCTTCGGAGGAAGAATGGGCATTGGAATCTTCGGACCCCTCCCATCCATGCGTCGACAGCCAGAGCTCGCCCGCCAGCAACTTCCCCGCCACCCCTAGACGACACCCTTGTTGGTTGTGCCCTCAGCCATGTCGCCACCGCGAGGGAGGCGCGGGGCCGATGAACCATGAGCGGGAGGAGGCTTCAAGGAAGAGTCCTCGGCCTGGCTTTGTTAGGCTGAGGAGGCGGCGACAGGAGCACGTGTTTAGCAGGCCTTGTTGTTGAGCGGCGGCCGCCACCGCATCTGAGTGGGTGGGGGCTTGTATAGGAGGAGGTGGGGGAGCCAGGCGAATGGGTCCCATGGGTGGGGGAGCGCGTTGGGATGGCGAAGCGGGCGGGATTGGGGGAACCATTGCCGAGGTGTAAGCAGTGGGGAGGAGTCCCTGCGGCGCCGTGGTAGCAGGGACGGGTGAGCATGCAACGGCTGCAACATCGAGTGTCGTCGGCGGTGGAAGGCCGCGGTGGTGGGGGCACTTGGGACATGGGGAGGAGCGCCGACGGGGTACGCGGCACGCGGCGGCGTGGCAGCGGAGGCGGCAGGTGACGGCGTGGATGATGGATTGGGGGCATGGTCGGGGGTTCTTTATTTTCCTGCTTGCATCGATTCGGGTTCACTTAATCAGGACTGCGGATTGACTCTCATAAAAGCTAGGGGCTCTTTTGTAAAAATTGCAAGACAGTGAACTCGACAGACTCAATCCGTGCTTTATTATTAGGGAAAGATATAGGCTTGCCGGTTGGTAATTTTACTAAGTACTCTCTCCATTTCATAACAATTGTTACTAAAACGGGTGTATCTAGCACTAAAATATGTTAGATACATCTTTTCAGCAATAACTAATATAAAATGGAAGAAGTACTTTATTTCCCAAATAGAATGGAGCATCTAAAATCATGCAAGTATGTGCGCGATGATGTTTTTGCACCTAACAACGACCGCAAACATAATCACACCATCAACAATTTCATTAAATAGTTGAGTACACCTCTGCCATATGTTAACGGAATACATGTCAATTCCCCGTAAAGAAAACAAATACATTTTTTGAGAAATAAAAAACGAAATACTCCTTCCGTCCCAAAATAAGTGACTCAACATTGCATTAACTTTAGTACAGAGTTTGTAAAAAGTTAAGTAACTTATTTTCTCCGCGAGATCTTGTTACCCCCCTCTCCGGTAGATCGTTCCTCATCTCTACGGGTCCCAATACCCACTCAGTTGGGATGGAGGAAGTACATGCCAAAGAACACAATAATTGGAGAGCCGTGGGCATGGAAGCCTGGACGACGGTGGCCGTGGAAGTTTGCAGAACCTGTCATGCTTGATGCTTGGCCATGCAAGTCTAGACCGCATGCTGCACAATTGCCGTGCCTAACGGAGAGTATGCTTGATAGTCACTCGTGTTGGAGCCATGTGCATACCGATGTGCGGATGGGTTTGGTGCATTGCCTGTCCCACACGGCGATATGTACGTGGATTCAAATACTTTGATAGTGCCGAAAATTAAGGCTTTATTGTGATACTACTGGAGATTCTCTAATTAAACCTATTTTTTGGAAGATAGTTAACCCCACCATTAGTTACGCTTATTGCCTAGTAAAATTTTGAAAACTAATAATGCTGATCTTTGTGAATACAAGAAAGTAAGCTCGGTAATACAAAGTATACGTATGTGCTAACATTTATTTTTAGGACCATCCACAATTTCTTGCTTTATAGTGCCTTGATGTATCTATCACAAAATTTAAAGAGAATGAGAAGCCATGTGTTTTGTTTTTCTCGGAGGAAAACACTAGTCAAACATGTAATCCAGGCCACATACATCGGCCAAACCCTATGCGTGTGCGACGGCCTCGGTCTCAACCAGTTCTCCGACCTCACCAATGAAGAGTTCGCGGAGAGGCACCTCGGGTACCGTCACCAGCGCGGCGAGCTCCGTCTTCTTGAGGAAAGCACGCCGGTGGCCACGGTGAACATGTCCGAGGCTCAGTTTCGGTCCACGCCGGAAAGCGTGGACTGGAGGGCCCAGGGTGCCGTCACCCCAGTCAAGAACCTAGGTTCATGCGGTAAGAATCTGCAGCTCCTGCAAGGGTATAACATAAGCCAAAGTTCACAAATGACTGTACATATATGTGTTTACACGTGCAGGTTGTCCGTGGGCGTTCGTGGCCGTAGCGGCGACGGAGGGGCTCGTAAAGATCGCCACCGGCAACCTCATCTCCATGTCAGACCAGCAGGTGCTCGACTGCACCGGCAGCGCCAACACCTGCAGGAGCGGCCACGTCAACGACGCGCTAAACTACATCGCCGAGAGCGGTGGCCTGCAGCTGGAGAAAAACTACGCGTATAGCGGCCAGCAGGGCGCCTGCCGCAGCAGTGACCCCGTGGCAAATTCGGCCGCCTACGTCAGCTACTATCAGTCGGTGAGCCTGAACGGAGATGAGCGCACGTTGCAGGAGCTCGTGTCGAGCCAGCCGGTGGCCGTGGCCGTGGAGTCTGACATTGACTTCCAGCTCTATATGAGCGGCATCTACACCGGCAGCTCCTCGTGCGGGCAGAAGCTGAACAACGCGGTGACCGTGGTGGGCTACGGGACCGACAGCGGAGGTCAGGAGTACTGGACGGTGAAGAACCAGTGGGGGA
>LR880972.1:6311729-6323457 GCA_904067115.1 Aegilops sharonensis | reverse complement strand
GTAGCGGCGACGGAGGGGCTCGTAAAGATCGCCACCGGCAACCTCATCTCCATGTCAGACCAGCAGGTGCTCGACTGCACCGGCAGCGCCAACACCTGCAGGAGCGGCCACGTCAACGACGCGCTAAACTACATCGCCGAGAGCGGTGGCCTGCAGCTGGAGAAAAACTACGCGTATAGCGGCCAGCAGGGCGCCTGCCGCAGCAGTGACCCCGTGGCAAATTCGGCCGCCTACGTCAGCTACTATCAGTCGGTGAGCCTGAACGGAGATGAGCGCACGTTGCAGGAGCTCGTGTCGAGCCAGCCGGTGGCCGTGGCCGTGGAGTCTGACATTGACTTCCAGCTCTATATGAGCGGCATCTACACCGGCAGCTCCTCGTGCGGGCAGAAGCTGAACAACGCGGTGACCGTGGTGGGCTACGGGACCGACAGCGGAGGTCAGGAGTACTGGACGGTGAAGAACCAGTGGGGGATGACGTGGGGCGAGGGGGGCTACATGCGCCTCACGCGCGGGAACGGCGCCAACTGCGGCATGGCCAACTACGCCTACTACCCGACCTTAGACGGTGCTAGTAGAGGAGGTATGTACCGTGATGCTCTCCAACCGCCGCCAGTAAAAACTGAATCTGAGAATGGTTTTCTGTTTCTCAATACGAAAACTTGTACACACATAAATACCTTTCATGGCCGAGGTCGTGGAGATTTCTTGCCCTCCACTTTTCTTTACTGCTGACGAAATTGTTCAGCCAAAATCATCATGAAAGGACTCAAGTAGAGAGCATTTTCTCGATGAAATCGGCATCCGAAATTCCACTATCATAGAATGTTAACTTCGACTTGATTTTATGCACACCAGAGTTGTATATCAGTTATAGGAGGTGCTCCCTGAGTGGGTATGGTTATGCCGGAAGTTATGTTTCGGACAGCCCAGTTAATCTTTACTTCGATCGCCCAGGTCTAATAGTTACTTCAATCGATGGAAAACTCGGCAGGTTCTATCTGCGATATGTCCAACATATCCTGCATGAAATCTTCATGCACATTAATTTACTCTCTACTAAATTAATTTTCATGTATCATCAACCTATAGCAATCATAAAATCGCTAAATTTAGTATGTTGATACAATAATTTGCTTAGTCATGTACACTAATTTGCTTTACAATACGATAATAAACAACCAATTACCGTAAAAACATATTTTGGACAAAAACTGCATAGCTAAACGCTAAAACCGAATAGGAAAACGATTTTTTTGCTGGGCTGAATACAAAACAGCCCAAACTAGTGATGCGGGCCAGTTCGTTTCTTTCCGGTTTTACTCGTCTTTTTTATGCCGAAATCTGGGCATGGGCTTAAGCCCGTACAGCCTTCCAACCCACAGAGCAACAGTAAGATTGGAGGGGCCAGTCGGAGCAACTAGTTGACGAACGCTCCTTCCGGAGCCTCACAACGACCAGTGCCACTTGACGCGCTCTCAGCCACCCACCACGTGTCGCGTTCTGGGCGCTTCCGCTGGATTTTTTTTCCGCACGTGTTTTTGGCTTTTTAAATGGTTTTTTTTGGTTTCTTTCGATGTTTCGGTTTCCCACCGGTCCTCCTTAGCTTTTGGATCAAGAAAATAATTTCAATTTTTTTGCGCGAAAAAACATGTTTTTTTTTCCAGGAGAGTCACGGTTTTGCTTTCGCAAGAGTCATGGCCGTGCCTCTCGGAAACGAAAAAACACGTTTTCTGTTTTTTTTTCCTTCCGCGAGAGGCACGGTTTTGCTTCCACGACATGCATGGTTGTGCTTTCGCGAGAGTCACGGCAGTGCCTCTCGGAAACGGAAAAAACCGTGTTTTCTGTTTTTTTTCACTTCCGTGACAGGCACGGTTTTGCTTCCGCGAGTGGCACAGTTTTGCTTTCGCGACCGTGCCTCTCGGAAACGAAGAAAACACGTTTTCTGGTTTTCTTTCTTTTGTGAGAGGCACAGTTTTGCTTCATGAGAGGAATGGTTGTGCTTTTGCGAGAGGCACAACCGTGCCTCCTCGGAAATGGAAAAAAAAAATGTGTTTTCTCTTTTTATTTTTCCTTCCTTGAGAGGCACGGTTTTGCTTCCGCGAGAGGAACGGTTGTGATTTCGCGAGAGGCACGGGTGTGCCTCTTTTGAAAAGGGAAAAAACCCATCCTCCCGGTTTGGTTTTTTCACCTAGTATTTTTGTCCGGTTTTTTCATGAAAAAAATCGGCAAAACCTATCAACATAGGATCTAGTTTTGAAGATCTCAGCGTGAGGAATCCAACAGTGAAAACGGTTCTAGATTTGGACGCACAATTTAAGAGATAAAACGTTTTTGAATAAACAGATCTATGAAAAAAGGAAAGCTCCCAGGTTGCGACACGTGGCGCACATGCAGCGCGCCACTTGTCGCAACCTTAGAAGGTGGGAGTGATCTTTGTAATGAGTACTCCTTAATTAGTGATTTCGGTGCCTGTAATAGACCAATCACGTGTAGGCCTGAGCTTTAACGGCCCTTGGCCGGTCCAAGAGGAGTTGGCTCGGGGTAGTTAGGTTAGATTTCCCAACCATCCCACCCCATTGCCATATTTCATATTTTTTATACAACATTTGTACTATTATTTAAAAAATGGAAGTATAGTTTTGAATTTTCCCAACAAAATGTTTGAATTTTTCTCTATTTCATAAATTAATGTTTTATCAAAATGTTGATTTATCAACGTTTTATCAATGCTCGACATTAGATAGTTATTTTGGCAAAGGTCATGCCGAAAATTTCTATTTTGATTAACTTATTTTATTTCAACTATGTCCTATTAGTGTTATTACAGTATTTTTCATGCTCAATTATATGCATTTTTAGCCTTCTTAATTTTATTAGATTTATGTTATTAACAAGCCCCCAATTAGTTTCAAAATGGCCGTAAGAACCCCCTCTTCATCGTGGACACCAATAGATGACCTTGGATCCAGAGATATCGAGGGGCATATAGAACCCCCCCGGGATCTAGCCTTCGAACTAATATCTCAGGGGCCACCATTGTTTACAACCCTGCTGCCGGGGACAACAATGAGCTTGACTTGTCCGACGATGAGTGGCATGAAGAGTCTACATGTACGACTACTGTGTGTCCGGTCATGATGAAGACTCCGGTCCTGAAGACGCGACTTATCATGATGAAGAGGCCAATCTTGACGAAGACTAGGTGGACAGGACTCCACCAGTAGAGCAAAGAAGTGCGGCCACACCATGGATCGACGGCGGGATTGGTTGCGGTGGTACTGAGGGCGACCTAGCTGGGCTACAACACGGGTTGTCTCGAAGAGAGCGTGTGGACTTCTCCATCTTCTGATGACATTTCCACGCAATTTTCTGCACTAAAAACCATCATCACTACGATACTGCCGACATTTCAGTTCACCACTAGGACTAACCTTTGGGCACGGTCACATACCTACCNTATGTTGATACAATAATTTGCTTAGTCATGTACACTAATTTGCTTTACAATACGATAATAAACAACCAATTACCGTAAAAACATATTTTGGACAAAAACTGCATAGCTAAACGCTAAAACCGAATAGGAAAACGATTTTTTTGCTGGGCTGAATACAAAACAGCCCAAACTAGTGATGCGGGCCAGTTCGTTTCTTTCCGGTTTTACTCGTCTTTTTTATGCCGAAATCTGGCATGGGCTTAAGCCCGTACAGCCTTCCAACCCACAGAGCAACAGTAAGATTGGAGGGGCCAGTCGGAGCAACTAGTTGACGAACGCTCCTTCCGGAGCCTCACAACGACCAGTGCCACTTGACGCGCTCTCAGCCACCCACCACGTGTCGCGTTCTGGGCGCTTCCGCTGGATTTTTTTTCCGCACGTGTTTTTGGCTTTTTAAATGGTTTTTTTTGGTTTCTTTCGATGTTTCGGTTTCCCACCGGTCCTCCTTAGCTTTTGGATCAAGAAAATAATTTCAATTTTTTTGCGCGAAAAAACATGTTTTTTTTTCCAGGAGAGTCACGGTTTTGCTTTCGCAAGAGTCATGGCCGTGCCTCTCGGAAACGAAAAAACACGTTTTCTGTTTTTTTTTCCTTCCGCGAGAGGCACGGTTTTGCTTCCACGACATGCATGGTTGTGCTTTCGCGAGAGTCACGGCAGTGCCTCTCGGAAACGGAAAAAACCGTGTTTTCTGTTTTTTTTCACTTCCGTGACAGGCACGGTTTTGCTTCCGCGAGTGGCACAGTTTTGCTTTCGCGGCCGTGCCTCTCGGAAACGAAGAAAACACGTTTTCTGGTTTTCTTTCTTTTGTGAGAGGCACGGTTTTGCTTCATGAGAGGAATGGTTGTGCTTTTGCGAGAGGCACAACCGTGCCTCCTCGGAAATGGAAAAAAAAATGTGTTTTCTCTTTTTATTTTTCCTTCCTTGAGAGGCACGGTTTTGCTTCCGCGAGAGGAACGGTTGTGATTTCGCGAGAGGCACGGGTGTGCCTCTTTTGAAAAGGGAAAAAACCCATCCTCCCGGTTTGGTTTTTTCACCTAGTATTTTTGTCCGGTTTTTTCATGAAAAAAATCGGCAAAACCTATCAACATGGGATCTAGTTTTGAAGATCTCAGCGTGAGGAATCCAACAGTGAAAACGGTTCTAGATTTGGACGCACAATTTAAGAGATAAAACGTTTTTGAATAAACAGATCTATGAAAAAAGGAAAGCTCCCAGGTTGCGACACGTGGCGCACATGCAGCGCGCCACTTGTCGCAACCTTAGAAGGTGGGAGTGATCTTTGTAATGAGTACTCCTTAATTAGTGATTTCGGTGCCTGTAATAGACCAATCACGTGTAGGCCTGAGCTTTAACGGCCCTTGGCCGGTCCAAGAGGAGTTGGCTCGGGGTAGTTAGGTTAGATTTCCCAACCATCCCACCCCATTGCCATATTTCATATTTTTTATACAACATTTGTACTATTATTTAAAAAATGGAAGTATAGTTTTGAATTTTCCCAACAAAATGTTTGAATTTTTCTCTATTTCATAAATTAATGTTTTATCAAAATGTTGATTTATCAACGTTTTATCAATGCTCGACATTAGATAGTTATTTTGGCAAAGGTCATGCCGAAAATTTCTATTTTGATTAACTTATTTTATTTCAACTATGTCCTATTAGTGTTATTACAGTATTTTTCATGCTCAATTATATGCATTTTTAGCCTTCTTAATTTTATTAGATTTATGTTATTAACAAGCCCCCAATTAGTTTCAAAATGGCCGTAAGAACCCCCTCTTCATCGTGGACACCAATAGATGACCTTGGATCCAGAGATATCGAGGGGCATATAGAACCCCCCCGGGATCTAGCCTTCGAACTAATATCTCAGGGGCCACCATTGTTTACAACCCTGCTGCCGGGGACAACAATGAGCTTGACTTGTCTGACGATGAGTGGCATGAAGAGTCTACATGTACGACTACTGTGTGTCCGGTCATGATGAAGACTCCGGTCCTGAAGACGCGACTTATCATGATGAAGAGGCCAATCTTGACGAAGACTAGGTGGACAGGACTCCACCAGTAGAGCAAAGAAGTGCGGCCACACCATGGATCGACGGCGGGATTGGTTGCGGTGGTACTGAGGGCGACCTAGCTGGGCTACAACACGGGTTGTCTCGAAGAGAGCGTGTGGACTTCTCCATCTTCTGATGACATTTCCACGCAATTTTCTGCACTAAAAACCATCATCACTACGATACTGCCGACATTTCAGTTCACCACTAGGACTAACCTTTGGGCACGGTCACATACCTACCACGTCTCCATCCTCATCATCAGTGAGCTACTATGGCAAGTCGGAATCTTTCTCTAACAAGAACAAGTAGACCATTTTTTCCTCAAAAAAAGTGCACCGTTTTTGTTAGAGAAGCAAATCTAAATTACAGAGGATGGCCGTTGTCGCCGCCTGTCTGCTACTACTGTAGTGTGTAGTCACCATGCTTGCCGATGCCTAGTCGGCCGACACCCAATATTCTGTCCAAACCTTCAAGGACCTCCATAACGCGGCCCACACTGATGTGGGAGTTACATTATAGCCATTTGAGTGGTAATATATTCAGATCGGGAAACTCTTCCCCCCCGGTGATCTTAAAAGAGGCCTAATTGTTTCTACATGTGTGCAGCCAAAGGAAATGGTACTAATGCCAAGGAAAATGGCAATAGTTCAAATGCAATCGGCAGCAAGCCAAGCAGAAATGGCAGTAGCCCTGCAATCCTGCCAATTGTCCTCCCTGTTGCAACAATACTTGGTTTAATCTCAGCTATATCAATTTGCATATGGAGAAAGAGATCCAGTCTAAAGAAGACACAATCATGTAAGTACCTTCACAGTACTATCAAACTGGACCGTGTAAACTTCAGTAAATGGAATTATGAAGTCCCATTTCACCCTCCCTTACATAAAGCATCCATTACAGATTGGTTCCTTGGTAATATTTCTTTTATAGCTGCTCTTTTAGTAGCTCTCCGCAAGAAAAGAAAAAAGAAAAACTGCCAGTTCTTTGTATTTTATATGCAGATACAGCTAGTACAGAGGATATTGAAGATATTAAATCAGTGCTATTGGACCCATCAGTAATAAGAATAGCAACAAGTAACTTCTCTGAAGAAAATAAACTGGGGGAAGGAGGATTTGGCCAAGTGTACAAGGTAATCCAGCAACAAACCCAATATTACTAGTTGTCTACAGCTTCCTGCTATTGTCATCATACTGTTTCACCTGACTTCCAGCTGACTCCTATTTTCTGTCATGAACAATTGAACCGGCCATTAACAAGGCAATACATATTAGCTAACTTAGATTAAAGCCATTATGTTTTCTAATCCCACTTTGCACTTATGTGCTCTCTGCCTTCGAGTGGTGTGGGATTTACACTTTATCTCGGTCATTCAAAATTTATCTACTAACTGGCTTGACTTTGTAACTTCTCAATCCTATTTCAAAGCTAGTTTCACCTTACACTTCTTATACTAGCACAAACAATAGATACATGTCAAGCTAGATTACAAACATAATTGGATTTTATGATGTTATAATAATTTAAGTCGCTGCGTTG
Source organism: Aegilops sharonensis (assembly GCA_904067115.1). Lineage (NCBI taxonomy): Eukaryota > Viridiplantae > Streptophyta > Magnoliopsida > Poales > Poaceae > Aegilops > Aegilops sharonensis. The sequence goes on along the minus strand of LR880972.1, from coordinate 6,316,360 downwards.
CAGGGTATGATGCCAGATGGACAGGAAATAGCAGTAAAACGATTATCGGAAGGATCAAAACAAGGCCTTCGTGAGCTAAAAAATGAGCTATTATTAGTTGCCAAGCTTCAGCACCGGAATCTGGTGAAGTTAATAGGCGCATGTCTCAATGGAGAGGACAAGTTACTTGTGTATGAATATATTCCAAAGAAAAGTCTTGATGCCTTTATTTTCGGTACATGAGTTTCTACTTAATTTCTTATCTCAAGCAAACTTTGGATTGACAAATACTAGTTGTACTTGGAATTGTTCTTTAAATAATGAAAATGGTTGATAAAAATAAAATCAAGCTTTTCGTGAAGCTACTATAAATTAGATTTAATATATACATTCAATGGTGGTGATAAGATAATACAAACATCAGTTCATGTCAATTAAACAAATCATTGTGTGCACATCAGTAGAACAAGCTTATAATTTGGATTCTTGAGAACTGATTTTATTTATTTAACGTGAGCAGGAACTTGGCAAACTCATGATTTTGTTATAATAAATAAAAAAGGAGCTTGTTACCTTAATTGTTGGAGTAATCAAAATATCTAGTTTGCTCTTCCACATGCATCTTTGCCACTTTAAAGTTAGTCCCAGTGTGCATGTTTGCATGTACGTTTTGTGTCCCCTGATTTATTTGGCTTACAATGCCTGTTTAGATGACGAAAAGCGTGGAAAATTAGCTTGGGATACACGATACAAGATCATTTGTGGTATTGCTCGAGGCTTGGTGTATCTACATGATGAGTCCCGTATAAAAGTTATACATAGAGATCTGAAACCAGGCAATATATTACTAGAAATGGATATGAATCCAAAGATCTCTGACTTTGGTCTGGCAAGTATTTTTGAGGGTGATCATACAAAGCATATCACAAGAAGAGTAGCTGGAACCTAGTAAGTCTATGGATTCGGTTAATCATATATATCATAAGTTCGTAACTATCACGTTCACAAAAGAAGCAATGCTTAACCGTTTTCTATCACGTACAGTGGGTATATGGCGCCAGAATATGCTGTACTTGGACATGTTTCAACCAAATCAGATGTGTTCAGCTTTGGAATGATTATTCTAGAAATTATGACTGGGAGGAGAAACAGTGTATCCTCTCAAACGATGATGGCTGAGCATCTTTTAACTTATGTCAGTATTATATTCAGTGATTTCCAGGTCTTAAAATATGTTATGACATAGTAAGCTGTTTTCATGAGTCATTGCTTGTGTACAGGTATGGGAGAACTGGACCAAGGGGACAAAAGCTGAGATAGTGGATCCATCATTGCACTATAACAACAGCTCTGAAAATGAGGTTCTCAAGTGTGTACACATTGGACTATTATGTGTTCAAGAGAATCCAGGTGATAGACCCGGCATGTCCAATGTGATCCTGATGCTTGTTGGAAAGTCTACTACCTTGCCTGCTCCTTCTAGGCCTGCTTTTCTATTTAGGTTGAATGACGAAAACCATGCCCATGGTGGTGTAAATAACCGACTAGATGGCTTGAACGAATCAAATCCAACATTCAATAATTTGACAATCACAGAATTAGAACCAAGATAGCCCTGACCCACAAGTATGTAGTTAGGGCAGAGAAACAAGAAACACCATTATTTTTGTCAATTCAGTAGGATTGTCAAATAAACATTTGTAAATCCTATGTCTAGCAAGACAGATTTAGGGGATGATAGTGTGAGAATCTAACTGGTCAAATGACAAGAGTTATGACTTATGAGGTGCAGATCCGAAATTCTTACAAAAGGGAACAAACTCAAACGCGGCATTATTGGCTCATTCTCTGCGTTTTCCTTCAACTGATGGTAGAAAATCTGAGATTCTCAATGTCCCTCTCCCTCTTAATGTCTTCGTACTACCAAATTTCTCTGTCAACAGTCAAGGAAATTGCACAACCCATCTATTGAGGTCGATTTCGGATGGAATACCTACTATTCGGGTTTGTTGCACAAAACACCAGAAATTGGTGTAATTCATTGCAGCTAGCTCTAATCCATCATTTCAATCCATTAAAATGTTGTAGCTAGCTCAAATCCATCGTTTGACTCCATTGACATGATTCTAAGCGGGTGGGTCCTGCTTGTAAGTGCATACGTGGCAAAAATAAACAAGTCACACCAGTCAGCCAACTAAAATGGCCAATATCTCCCAAACTAGTGGTCACATTGTATGATTTAGTTTTTTTATATTTTCTAAAATGTTGAATTTTAAACACCATCTTAATGAACCAACAAAACTGATGTATCTAACTTGTAATCCAAGTAAGTTGATTTTTTTCCATATCAGTACTAGGTAGAGATATAATTTGTTGGAGTTTAAAAAAAAACATTGAATGTTAAGACAAAAAGCTGAATGAGAAACTAAAACTACCAATGCCTATGGTCTTATTTGGCCAGCGGATGTGGCCTTTTTTTTTACAGCGTGTGCACCTATAATGGGGACCCACCCNTACGTGGCAAAAATAAACAAGTCACACCAGTCAGCCAACTAAAATGGCCAATATCTCCCAAACTAGTGGTCACATTGTATGATTTAGTTTTTTTATATTTTCTAAAATGTTGAATTTTAAACACCATCTTAATGAACCAACAAAACTGATGTATCTAACTTGTAATCCAAGTAAGTTGATTTTTTTCCATATCAGTACTAGGTAGAGATATAATTTGTTGGAGTTTAAAAAAAAACATTGAATGTTAAGACAAAAAGCTGAATGAGAAACTAAAACTACCAATGCCTATGGTCTTATTTGGCCAGCGGATGTGGCCTTTTTTTTTACAGCGTGTGCACCTATAATGGGGACCCACCCATTAAGAATCATGTGAATGGAGTCAAAACGATGAATTAGAGCTAGCTGCAACAGACTACACCCAATAGGTGGTGTTTTGTGCCACAAACCGGAATAGTAGTTGTTCTATGCAAAATCAGCCTCAATAATTCACTACTGGAATCGCCGAAGATACCTTGTTCTAGATGTTTGCCGAGTTCTTTTCATCGGTGCTCAACAATGCTACACGGTTGCCGGGTACTAACTTAAATAAACTCGTTAATGACAAGAAACTCGGCAATTGAGGCAGATTTCCCAGTGCCATGGAAAACAAACTCGGCTACAAGATTAAACTCGGTAAAGTGTAACATTTGCTAAGCACTATTCAAANATCGGTGCTCAACAATGCTACACGGTTGCCGGGTACTAACTTAAATAAACTCGTTAATGACAAGAAACTCGGCAATTGAGGCAGATTTCCCAGTGCCATGGAAAACAAACTCGGCTACAAGATTAAACTCGGTAAAGTGTAACATTTGCTAAGCACTATTCAAAATAAACTCGGCAAACACCTGACCGATGGGACCTAAACGGGACCAGGCAACAACTATGTGACGGCGGGCAAACTTTGCCGAGTTATCCTTAATGGAGGGGATATCAACAGGGAAGGTGAGGGAGTCCTGGATTAAGGGGTCCTCGGGCGTCCGGGCTATGTAACATGGGCCAGATTGATGGGCTATGAAGATACAAAACAGAAGACTTCTTCCCGTGTCCGGATGGGACACTCCTTGGCGTGGATGGCAAGTTTGGCGTTCGGATATGTAGATTCCTTCCTCTGTAAACCGACTTTGTACAACCCTAGGCCCCTCCGGTGTCTATATAAACCGGAGGGTGTAGTCCGTTGTCACGCCCAATATGCGACCCTATCCAAAAGGAACTCGAAGGTCCCACCAAGGATAGACCCGCATATTGAAACGCTTTTGCAAGGTGGATATCATTACATCAACATTACATAATACATAGGGATACATACATAAGGCACCAATGCCACAAGAATACATCATCATCATCAATTACAAGATCAACATCCGGCTACGGATGAAACATAAACAGAAACTCAAACAACATCCACCCTGCTAGCCCAGGCCGCCGACCTGGAACCTATCCCCTGATCGAAGGAGAAGCAGAAGAAGAACTCCAACACAAATAAACATCGCTCTCGCGTCATGATCATCGCAAACCTGTACCTGCAACTGGTGGTGTAGTAATCTGTGAGCCACGAGGACTCAGCAATCCCATTACCATGGGTATCAAGACTAGCAAAGCTTACGTAGGAAAGGAAGGGATAAGGTGGTGAGGTTGCAGCAGCGGCTAAGCATGTATGGTGGCTAACATACGCAAATGAGAGCGAGAAGAGAATCAAAGGAACGGTCGTCAACTAGTAATGATCAAGAAGTGATCCTGAACTCCTACTTACGTCAGACATAACCCAGAAACCGTGTTCTCCTTTCGATCAACCCCGAAAAGAGACACTCACGGTTACGCACACGGTTGGTGTATTTTATTTAAGATCAACTTCGGGTTTTCTACAACCGGACATTAACAAATTCCCATCTGCCACATAACCGCGGGCACGGCTTTCGAAAGTTCAAACCCTGCAGGGGTGTCCCAACTTAGCCCATGATAAGCTCTCGCGATCAACGAAGGAATAGACCTTCTCCCCGGGAAGCCCGATCAGTCTCGGAATCCCGGCTACAAGACATTTCGACAGCAATAAAACAAGACCAGCAAAGCCGCCCGATGCGCCGACAATCCCGATAGGA
>LR880972.1:6258876-6278597 GCA_904067115.1 Aegilops sharonensis | reverse complement strand
AGTAATAGTCCACGAAACGGGCCAGCATCGGCCAAAACTGCGAGTGTTGATTACCGACACGTAAGCGCACCTTGGGGTTCGTCAATCGTGGAAATCACTCCTGGACCCCAAAACAGTGAGTAATAGTCCATGAAACGGGCCAGAATCGGGCGAAACTACGACTGTTGATGACCGACACGTAAGCGCACCTTGGGGTTCGTCAATCATGGAAACCACTCCGGGACCCCAAAACAGTGAGGAATAGTCCACGAAACGGGCCAGAACCGGCCAAAACTGCGAGTGTTGATGACCGACACGTAAGCGCACCTTGGTGTTCGTCAATCGTGGAAATTACTCCGGGACCCCAAAACAGTGAGTAATAGTCCACGAAACGGGCCAGAATCAGCCAAAACCGCGAGTGTTGATGATCGACACGTAAGCGCACCTTGGGGTTCGTCAATCGTGGGACTCACTCCGGGACCCCAAAACAGTGAGTAATAGTCCACGAAACGGGCTAGAATCGGGCGAAACTACGAGTGTTGATGACCGACACGTAAGCGCACATTGGGGTTCTTCAATCATCGAAACCACTCCGGGACCCCAAAACTGTGAGTAATAGTCCACTAAACGGGCCAGAATCAGCAAAAACTGCGAGTGTTGATGACCGGCACGTAAGTGCACCTTGGGGTTCGTCCATCGTGGGACTCACTCCGGGACCCCAAAACCGTGAGTAATAGTCCTCGAAACGGGCCAGAATCAGCCAAAACTGTGAGTGTTGATGACCGACACGTAAGTGCACCTTGGGGTTCGTCCATCATGGGACTCACTCCGGGACCCCAAAACCGTGAGTAATAGTCCTCGAAACGGGCCAGAATCAGCCAAAACTGTGAGTGTTGATGACCGACACGTAAGTGCACCTTGGGGTTCGTCCATCATGGGACTCACTCCGGGACCCCAAAACCGTGAGTAATAGTCCTCGAAACGGGCCAGAATCAGCCAAAACTGTGAGTGTTGATGACCGACACGTAAGTGCACCTTGGGGTTCGTCCATCATGGGACTCACTCCGGGACCCCAAAACCGTGAGTAATAGTCCTCGAAACGGGCCAGAATCAGCCAAAACTGTGAGTGTTGATGACCGACACGTAAGTGCACCTTGGGGTTCGTCCATCATGGGACTCACTCCGGGACCCCAAAACCGTGAGTAATAGTCCTCGAAACGGGCCAGAATCAGCCAAAACTGTGAGTGTTGATGACCGACACGTAAGTGCACCTTGGGGTTCGTCCATCATGGGACTCACTCCGGGACCCCAAAACCGTGAGTAATAGTCCTCGAAACGGGCCAGAATCAGCCAAAACTGTGAGTGTTGATGACCGACACGTAAGTGCACCTTGGGGTTCGTCCATCATGGGACTCACTCCGGGACCCCAAAACCGTGAGTAATAGTCCTCGAAACGGGCCAGAATCAGCCAAAACTGTGAGTGTTGATGACCGACACGTAAGTGCACCTTGGGGTTCGTCCATCATGGGACTCACTCCGGGACCCCAAAACCGTGAGTAATAGTCCTCGAAACGGGCCAGAATCAGCCAAAACTGTGAGTGTTGATGACCGACACGTAAGTGCACCTTGGGGTTCGTCCATCATGGGACTCACTCCGGGACCCCAAAACCGTGAGTAATAGTCCTCGAAACGGGCCAGAATCAGCCAAAACTGTGAGTGTTGATGACCGACACGTAAGTGCACCTTGGGGTTCGTCCATCATGGGACTCACTCCGGGACCCCAAAACCGTGAGTAATAGTCCTCGAAACGGGCCAGAATCAGCCAAAACTGTGAGTGTTGATGACCGACACGTAAGTGCACCTTGGGGTTCGTCCATCATGGGACTCACTCCGGGACCCCAAAACCGTGAGTAATAGTCCTCGAAACGGGCCAGAATCAGCCAAAACTGTGAGTGTTGATGACCGACACGTAAGTGCACCTTGGGGTTCGTCCATCATGGGACTCACTCCGGGACCCCAAAACCGTGAGTAATAGTCCTCGAAACGGGCCAGAATCAGCCAAAACTGTGAGTGTTGATGACCGACACGTAAGTGCACCTTGGGGTTCGTCCATCATGGGACTCACTCCGGGACCCCAAAACCGTGAGTAATAGTCCTCGAAACGGGCCAGAATCAGCCAAAACTGTGAGTGTTGATGACCGACACGTAAGTGCACCTTGGGGTTCGTCCATCATGGGACTCACTCCGGGACCCCAAAACCGTGAGTAATAGTCCTCGAAACGGGCCAGAATCAGCCAAAACTGTGAGTGTTGATGACCGACACGTAAGTGCACCTTGGGGTTCGTCCATCATGGGACTCACTCCGGGACCCCAAAACCGTGAGTAATAGTCCTCGAAACGGGCCAGAATCAGCCAAAACTGTGAGTGTTGATGACCGACACGTAAGTGCACCTTGGGGTTCGTCCATCATGGGACTCACTCCGGGACCCCAAAACCGTGAGTAATAGTCCTCGAAACGGGCCAGAATCAGCCAAAACTGTGAGTGTTGATGACCGACACGTAAGTGCACCTTGGGGTTCGTCCATCATGGGACTCACTCCGGGACCCCAAAACCGTGAGTAATAGTCCTCGAAACGGGCCAGAATCAGCCAAAACTGTGAGTGTTGATGACCGACACGTAAGTGCACCTTGGGGTTCGTCCATCATGGGACTCACTCCGGGACCCCAAAACCGTGAGTAATAGTCCTCGAAACGGGCCAGAATCAGCCAAAACTGTGAGTGTTGATGACCGACACGTAAGTGCACCTTGGGGTTCGTCCATCATGGGACTCACTCCGGGACCCCAAAACCGTGAGTAATAGTCCTCGAAACGGGCCAGAATCAGCCAAAACTGTGAGTGTTGATGACCGACACGTAAGTGCACCTTGGGGTTCGTCCATCATGGGACTCACTCCGGGACCCCAAAACCGTGAGTAATAGTCCTCGAAACGGGCCAGAATCAGCCAAAACTGTGAGTGTTGATGACCGACACGTAAGTGCACCTTGGGGTTCGTCCATCATGGGACTCACTCCGGGACCCCAAAACCGTGAGTAATAGTCCTCGAAACGGGCCAGAATCAGCCAAAACTGTGAGTGTTGATGACCGACACGTAAGTGCACCTTGGGGTTCGTCCATCATGGGACTCACTCCGGGACCCCAAAACCGTGAGTAATAGTCCTCGAAACGGGCCAGAATCAGCCAAAACTGTGAGTGTTGATGACCGACACGTAAGTGCACCTTGGGGTTCGTCCATCATGGGACTCACTCCGGGACCCCAAAACCGTGAGTAATAGTCCTCGAAACGGGCCAGAATCAGCCAAAACTGTGAGTGTTGATGACCGACACGTAAGTGCACCTTGGGGTTCGTCCATCATGGGACTCACTCCGGGACCCCAAAACCGTGAGTAATAGTCCTCGAAACGGGCCAGAATCAGCCAAAACTGTGAGTGTTGATGACCGACACGTAAGTGCACCTTGGGGTTCGTCCATCATGGGACTCACTCCGGGACCCCAAAACCGTGAGTAATAGTCCTCGAAACGGGCCAGAATCAGCCAAAACTGTGAGTGTTGATGACCGACACGTAAGTGCACCTTGGGGTTCGTCCATCATGGGACTCACTCCGGGACCCCAAAACCGTGAGTAATAGTCCTCGAAACGGGCCAGAATCAGCCAAAACTGTGAGTGTTGATGACCGACACGTAAGTGCACCTTGGGGTTCGTCCATCATGGGACTCACTCCGGGACCCCAAAACCGTGAGTAATAGTCCTCGAAACGGGCCAGAATCAGCCAAAACTGTGAGTGTTGATGACCGACACGTAAGTGCACCTTGGGGTTCGTCCATCATGGGACTCACTCCGGGACCCCAAAACCGTGAGTAATAGTCCTCGAAACGGGCCAGAATCAGCCAAAACTGTGAGTGTTGATGACCGACACGTAAGTGCACCTTGGGGTTCGTCCATCATGGGACTCACTCCGGGACCCCAAAACCGTGAGTAATAGTCCTCGAAACGGGCCAGAATCAGCCAAAACTGTGAGTGTTGATGACCGACACGTAAGTGCACCTTGGGGTTCGTCCATCATGGGACTCACTCCGGGACCCCAAAACCGTGAGTAATAGTCCTCGAAACGGGCCAGAATCAGCCAAAACTGTGAGTGTTGATGACCGACACGTAAGTGCACCTTGGGGTTCGTCCATCATGGGACTCACTCCGGGACCCCAAAACCGTGAGTAATAGTCCTCGAAACGGGCCAGAATCAGCCAAAACTGTGAGTGTTGATGACCGACACGTAAGTGCACCTTGGGGTTCGTCCATCATGGGACTCACTCCGGGACCCCAAAACCGTGAGTAATAGTCCTCGAAACGGGCCAGAATCAGCCAAAACTGTGAGTGTTGATGACCGACACGTAAGTGCACCTTGGGGTTCGTCCATCATGGGACTCACTCCGGGACCCCAAAACCGTGAGTAATAGTCCTCGAAACGGGCCAGAATCAGCCAAAACTGTGAGTGTTGATGACCGACACGTAAGTGCACCTTGGGGTTCGTCCATCATGGGACTCACTCCGGGACCCCAAAACCGTGAGTAATAGTCCTCGAAACGGGCCAGAATCAGCCAAAACTGTGAGTGTTGATGACCGACACGTAAGTGCACCTTGGGGTTCGTCCATCATGGGACTCACTCCGGGACCCCAAAACCGTGAGTAATAGTCCTCGAAACGGGCCAGAATCAGCCAAAACTGTGAGTGTTGATGACCGACACGTAAGTGCACCTTGGGGTTCGTCCATCATGGGACTCACTCCGGGACCCCAAAACCGTGAGTAATAGTCCTCGAAACGGGCCAGAATCAGCCAAAACTGTGAGTGTTGATGACCGACACGTAAGTGCACCTTGGGGTTCGTCCATCATGGGACTCACTCCGGGACCCCAAAACCGTGAGTAATAGTCCTCGAAACGGGCCAGAATCAGCCAAAACTGTGAGTGTTGATGACCGACACGTAAGTGCACCTTGGGGTTCGTCCATCATGGGACTCACTCCGGGACCCCAAAACCGTGAGTAATAGTCCTCGAAACGGGCCAGAATCAGCCAAAACTGTGAGTGTTGATGACCGACACGTAAGTGCACCTTGGGGTTCGTCCATCATGGGACTCACTCCGGGACCCCAAAACCGTGAGTAATAGTCCTCGAAACGGGCCAGAATCAGCCAAAACTGTGAGTGTTGATGACCGACACATAAGCGCACCTTGGGGTTCGTCAATCGTGCGACTCACTCCGGGACCCCAAAACAATGAGTGATAGTCCATGAAACGGGCCAGAATCGGGCGAAACTACGACTGTTGATGACCGACACGTAAGCGCACCCTGGGGTTCGTCAATCATGGAAACCACTTCGGGACCCCAAAACAGTGAGTAATAGTCCATGAAATGGGCCAGAATCAACCAAAACTGTGAGTGTTTATAACCGACACGTAAGCGCACCTTGGGGTTCGTCAATCGTGGAAATCACTCCGGGACCCCAAAACAGTGAGTATTAGTACACGAAACGGGCCTGAATCGGCCAAAACTGCCAGTGTTGATGACCGGCACGTAAGCGCATGTTGGGGTTCGTCAATCATGGGACTCACTCCGGGACCCCAAAACAGTGAGTAATTGTCCACGAAATGGGCCAGCATCGGCCAAAACTGCGAGTGTTGATTACCGACACGTAAGCGCACCTTGGGGTTTGTTAATCATGGGACTCACTCCGGGACCCCAAAACCGTGAGTAATAGTCCTCGAAACGGGCCAGAATCAGCCAAAACTGTGAGTGTTGATGACCGACACGTAAGTGCACCTTGGGGTTCGTCAATCGTGGGACTCACTCCGGGACCTCAAAATAGTGAGTAATAGCCCACGAAACGGGGCAGAATCGGCCAAAACTGCGAGTGTTGATGACCGACACGTAAGCGCACCTTGGGGTTTGTCAATCGTGGGACTCACTCCGGGACCCCAAAACAGTGAGTAATAGTCCACGAAACGGGCAAAACTACATGTGTTGATGACTGACACGTAAGCGCACCTTGTGGTTCGTCAATCGTGGAAATCACTCCTGGTCCCCAAAACAATGAGTGATAGTCCACGAAACGGGCCAGAATCGGGCAAAACTACGAGAGTTGACGACCGACACGTAAGCGCACCTTGGGGTTCGTCAATCATGGAAATCACTCGGGACCACAAAACAGTGAGTAATTGTCCATGAGACGGGCCAGAATCGGCCAAAACTGTGAGTGTTGATGACCGACACGTAAGTGCACCTTGTGGTTCGGCAATCGCGGGACTCACTCCGGGACCCCAAAACAGTGAGGAATAGTCCACGAAACGGGCCAGAATCGGCCAAAACTGCGAGTGTTGATGACCGGCATGTAGCGCATCTTGGGGTTCGTCAATCGTGGAAATCACTCCTGGACACCAAAACAGTGTGTAAAAGTTCTTCAACTAATGGCCTTATGTACACATCAATGTTGTTGTCGGGTTGCTTAGGGCCTTGGATGAGCACTGTCATCATAATGAACTTCCGCTTCATGCACAACCAAGGAGGAAGGTTATAGATACATAGAGTGACGGGCCAGGTGATATGATTGTTGTTCTGCTCCTCAAAAGGATTAGTGCCATCTGCACTTATATCAAACCATACATTCCTTGCATCACTTGCAAAGTCCCGCAACCTTCTCTTGATTTTTCTCCACTGCGACCCGTCAGCAGGTGCTCTCAACTTCCAGTCTTTCTTACGGTCTTCTTTGTACCATCTCATCAACTTGACATGCTCTTTGTTTCTAAACAGACGTTTCAGCCGTGGTATTATAGGAGCATACCACATCACCTTGGTAGGAACCTTCTTACTGGGGTGCTTGCCCTCAACATCACCAGGGTCATCTTGTCTGATCTTATACCGCAATGCACCGCATACCGGGCATGCGTTCAATTCGTTGTACTCACCGCGGTAGAGGATGAAGTCATTAGGGCATGCATGTATCTTCTGCACCTCTAATCCTAGAGGGCAGAGAACCTTCTTTGCTCCGTACATACTGTCAGGCAATTCGTTATCCTTTGGAAGCTTCTTCTTCATTATTTTCAGTAGCTGCTCAAATCCCTTGTCAGATACACCATTCTCTGCCTTCCATTCCAGCATTTCCAGTGTGGTACCGAGCTTTGTGTTGCCATCTTCGCAATTTGTGTACAGCGGTTTTTTGTGATCCTCTAACATGTGATCGAACTTCAACTTCTCCTTTTCAGTCTCGCATTCTCTCTTTGCATCAATAATGACCCGACGAAGATCATCATCGGGCACATCGTCTAGTTCGTCTTGATCTTCAGCTTCCCCCGTTGCAGTATCACCGTATTCAGGGGGCTGATAGTTGTCATCATACTCTTCTTCTTTGTTGTCTTCCATCATAACTCCTCTTTCTCCGTGCTTGGTCCAAACATTATAGTGTGGCATAAAACCCTTCTCAAGCAGGTGGACGTGAAGGGTTTTCGACGAAGAGTGAGACTTCGTATTCCCATAGCGAGTACATGGACAACACATAAAACCATTCTGCTTGGTTGCCTCAGCCACTTCGAGAAAATTTTGCATGTCGTCAATGTAGTCGGAGGTGCATCGGTCACCGTACATCCATTATCGGTTCATCTACGTGCATTATATAATTAAATAAATCAAAAATCATTACGGAACATCATGAATTGAGAAGTGATGACCAAATTAATACAAGTTCATCATCACATTAAAACCAAAGTATTGTAGTGATCAAATGTTTTTACTGAAAAAATAAATACATAAAGTTCATACATAGTTCTCTCATAGAACAACATATAGCTCTCTAGCTAGAGCATCTAATTAAAACATACATCAAAATTATCGCAACTAAGGTAACAATTGATCCAACAGCATAATGATACCAAGCCTCATTGTCAATGGCATATTTTCTAATATTTCTAATCTTCAAGCGCATTGCATCCATTTGGATCTTGTGATCATCGATGACGTCGGCAACATACAACTCCAGTTTCATCTTCTCTTCTTCAATTCTTTTCAATTTTTCTTTCACATACTAGGTTTCTATTTCAACTAAATTTAACTTCTCGACAAGAATATCTATGTCGGTTGGAATTTTTGGTTCACATACCTCCTAGATAAAAACATCTATGTCACGTTGGTCGGCATAATTGTCATAAACACTAAATGAAACAAATAGTTATAAAAGATAATATACCACATCCGAATCATAGACAGGACGAGGGCCGACGGGGGCGGATACCAAAACCATCGCACTATATAATAATAAACAATAATAAAATTAAGAAAATTATAGAAGTTCTATCTAAATCATACAACTAAGAATTATTTTTCTTTTACAAAGAAGGTAAGAACAAGAGGCTCACCACGGTGGTGCCAGCGACGAGATCGGCGTGGGTGATCGACGGCGGTGAGGGCGGGGACAGGACAGGACGGGCCGGCAAATCTAGACAAATCTTTACGAAAATAGAGCTTCGACAAGGATCTTCGAGAGGAGAAAGCTAGTGTGGCCCGGGCATATCATCGAACACCTCATGTGCATAGGAGGTGAGAGGTAGAGCAACACACCTCCCCCACACGGCCGACCAAAAAACAGAGCACTGAGCGGGCAGGGCGGGGGTATATATAGGCTACTCTGTAGTCCTGGCTAGAACCGGGACTAAAGGACACTAAAGGACAACCTTTGGTCCCGGTTCCAGACACGAACCGGGACCAAAGGTAGTGGGCCAGGAGCGAGACCCATTGGTCACGGTTCGTGTCTGGAACCGGGACCAAAAGTGTGAGACGAACCGGGAACAATAGCCCCCGAGGCCTGGCTGGTGCCCTGTCCTCGCGAACTGGGACTGATGCCCCCTTTGGTCTCGGTTCGTGAGTGAACCGGGACTAATGCCCTTTTCCTGGCCTCAACCAAAAGCATGTTTTCTACTAGTGCTTGCAGTAGACTAGGGGCGCGTTCTCGAACAGGCTTTGCCCATCAAGCCAGTGGTCCTCCCAAAACATGCACGATTCGCCATTGCTGACGATCCAGGTGGTCGAAGCCCTCAAGATGGCCTGAACCTCCGGGCAGCGTGGGAAGTTGCCAATACAAACAAGCTAATATGTGTTACCTGAGCATTGCCATTAGGATTTCAGAGGAAGGCCCTTACAGCCTATAACATTAGTGTATACCACGACCACCAGCATAGAAATGAACTTTATTCAACAGATTTGATAGATACAACACTATATTTTGATTGAACAAAAAATAAGGAGCACTTTTACGGTACCCTGGTACTCCCATAGCATAGACTGGAGTACCAAATGAATCTGGCCGTCCATGATGAGGGGTAACTTAGTCATTTTTCGAAGGTTACGTTGGGCCTTTTCTGTGTCATCTCATCCCGATAGAGGCCAATAATTTCGGATCTCACGGGCCCTGATTGTTTAGTTTCCAAACAAACCTCTCGATCCTGCATCCCAACTGAGAGTCTCGGAGGCGCCACCGATCCCAGCCAGATCCAAATTTCTCTTCACTCCATGGGAGTAACCTGCTTGAAGATGATGGATCAGATCGTGGGTGCTAGGGGTGTCGTTCGCGGAGGACGAGGCATAAAGAAATGGAGAAAGACGGAGCTGATCGTGGGGGCGAGCGAGGTAGACGGACCTGATTGTGGAGGGATGAGCATGGCGGTGGCGGCGGCGGCGGTGTTCGCGGACGTAAACGAGGGCTGCACGTCATTCGTAGGAACCAGAGAAAATACTAAAATGCGTAGAAATAACAAAATGATTGTTGCGATTACAATTTTGCCCTTTTGATCAAGGTACTCTGTTACTTTTCACCTTGGTACTCCGCGGAATAATAGATGGAGTACAACATCATACTGACCATCGGATTGACAAAAATAGACGGCCTGTATTAGTTTAAGGGTACCGTAAAAGAGCTCTCCCTTAATGCTTAGACGTGTTAGAGAAAGAATGTTTAATTCAGCACTGTAGCAGCATTAGCCTGCTCCGCTGTCTTAGAGAAAGAATGTTTCTGGTCTTGCTTGATTCCCTTATGCGTGTTGCAAGCGCTGTGCTGATATTCCAGCAATCGCTATGTATGTCCGTCCACTCATTTCCTAGAAATAGAAATAATGTAGACTTTGTACGACTTGGGAAAGACTAGATCTCAAAACTGCAGGATTTCTTTTCATGTAGATAAACAGGGTTCCATCATTTCAGTGACTAGACTGAATTTGCAGAGGGTGCATGAATGGACACACACACACACACACACACACGCGCGGACCGACGACCAAAGTCTTCACTACACTCCACATACAAAGACAGCATCACTCTTGATTAGACAGCGCCAGTTCACACGATTGACATGTCTAGAGTGCATGAATGGAATCTGGACCACACCCACTCCACTTGCATGTGCCAAGACCGACTGCCAAAGTCTTCACACGAAGTTTCGCCTCACATGCACTTCAACACTTGTGTTAGTATGGCCCTCCTGGGTGTATTTGGGAGTGAACTGAGTTGTTGCTGTATCTTTGTAATATCTGTTAGATGCTGTGCTTACACGGAAGGGATGAGAAATTAGATGCTGTGCTTACACGGAAGGGGTGACAATTTTTTTTATTTTATTTTTTTGAGCATGAAGGGGTGAGAATTGAGAGATGCTAACTATATCTGTGCTTCTGTACTGTACTGTGCTGTAGTGCCACTGGATGGACCTGTAGACATGTATGTGGTTGTACTGAATTAGCTAGACTGACGACCCAAGTCTAAGACTGACGACCCAAGTCTTCACACGATGTTTCGGCTCACATCCAACTGAACACTTCTAACCTCACACTTTTCTTTTGAAACTTGGATTTTCTGCCAAGATGCTTCAGTTTCTAAGGGAAGTACTAGCTACATCACAATTTTTTCATAACACTCTTAAATTTTCATACCATGACACCATGCCAAGTTTCATGATTTTTAGACTTCATTTACACTTTTTTTAAAAAAAACTATTTTCCTCTATTAAATACTTAGAAATTCATTTAATACCCTAAAAAATAAAATTAAAGCTAAAAAGTTCCAAAATTTTACATGCAACAACATAGGAAAAAAAACCGGACCATAAATCTAACCCTAAAACCCTAACATAATAAAAAAAATTGCAAAATAAAATAAAATAGCAGTGGCGGGCATCCGAATAATTGTAAAAAAGTTGGCAGAAATCAATCAATCAGGCAAAAGGACCATGACTCGTGAGTCTTACATGGCCCAGCGCTACATAGGCCACCAGTTTGGTCGTAGGCCCCGGGCCTGCCAGCATGCCGCGCGTGCCCAGCCAGAGTCATTGATTTCTTTGCTGTGTCGTCGATGCCTTTGCCGTGTCGTATCCAGCAAGAGTTGCGCACTGGTGTTGTTTAAGGGAGATAAGAAGATGTTCAACAACAACAAGAAGGGAGAGAAGAAGCTCATTTCGGATAAATCCCAAGCTTTCAACATGCCCTGAGACGGATGGATTAAAATCCTCACTGCGATCACACATTCATGGGTAATGTTAAACTATTTCAGGGTGAAGGCAGATGGTTCTCTCACAAAACTTGCGCAAGTATTATTCGTAGCACTAGCATTAGATAGTAGCATCTTCTCTGAAATGGAATGCTTGTACTAGAAAGAAAAACCTTAGCGGGTAACATGATTCCGGTTCCGTAGATCAATCTTTTGCCGCCTCAAATTTAAAAAGCGGATGCCCGACCCCCGTGTCGCCCTCCTAGGCCGCTCGGGACGAACCCTAATCCCGCCGCCGCCACTCCCACCCCTCCTTGCCGCTGCCGAATGACACCGCCAAGCTAAGCCCGCACAGCAGACGGCGGCGACAGGGCTGCCTTGGCTCATAGCAGCACGGGTGGCGGACCAGTTCGAGGGTGACGGCCCTAGTCTCGCGGTGGTACTAGCCGCTGTGCCAGCGGGGGTGGCAAGGCGGTCGAGCCTGTTGGCGCTCGGCACGAGGTCTCTTGTTGCGTCAGGGCGCTCCGGATTTTGGCACAGGGCGGCTCTCTGGCACGGTCTTCGCCTTCGCTCGGTTGGGAGGCACGGGGACTCGACGGTGCAGTGATAGACGGCAGGGGGGGGGGGGGTATTTCTGTTACCAATGGCATGCGTGCACGGGGAACGCCACTGGTAAGTGTTACCACTGACATGCGCTCCTACTTACCAGCGGCCAGTTATCTGTGGCGTGTGCTCGTAGCGCGCGCCACTGATAAGGCTATAGCGCACAACACTAGTTGAGGGAGTCATGGATTAAGGGGTCCTCGGACAGCCGGATTATTGAGCTACGAAGATNACAACATAGGAAAAAAAACCGGACCATAAATCTAACCCTAAAACCCTAACATAATAAAAAAAATTGCAAAATAAAATAAAATAGCAGTGGCGGGCATCCGAATAATTGTAAAAAAGTTGGCAGAAATCAATCAATCAGGCAAAAGGACCATGACTCGTGAGTCTTACATGGCCCAGCGCTACATAGGCCACCAGTTTGGTCGTAGGCCCCGGGCCTGCCAGCATGCCGCGCGTGCCCAGCCAGAGTCATTGATTTCTTTGCTGTGTCGTCGATGCCTTTGCCGTGTCGTATCCAGCAAGAGTTGCGCACTGGTGTTGTTTAAGGGAGATAAGAAGATGTTCAACAACAACAAGAAGGGAGAGAAGAAGCTCATTTCGGATAAATCCCAAGCTTTCAACATGCCCTGAGACGGATGGATTAAAATCCTCACTGCGATCACACATTCATGGGTAATGTTAAACTATTTCAGGGTGAAGGCAGATGGTTCTCTCACAAAACTTGCGCAAGTATTATTCGTAGCACTAGCATTAGATAGTAGCATCTTCTCTGAAATGGAATGCTTGTACTAGAAAGAAAAACCTTAGCGGGTAACATGATTCCGGTTCCGTAGATCAATCTTTTGCCGCCTCAAATTTAAAAAGCGGATGCCCGACCCCCGTGTCGCCCTCCTAGGCCGCTCGGGACGAACCCTAATCCCGCCGCCGCCACTCCCACCCCTCCTTGCCGCTGCCGAATGACACCGCCAAGCTAAGCCCGCACAGCAGACGGCGGCGACAGGGCTGCCTTGGCTCATAGCAGCACGGGTGGCGGACCAGTTCGAGGGTGACGGCCCTAGTCTCGCGGTGGTACTAGCCGCTGTGCCAGCGGGGGTGGCAAGGCGGTCGAGCCTGTTGGCGCTCGGCACGAGGTCTCTTGTTGCGTCAGGGCGCTCCGGATTTTGGCACAGGGCGGCTCTCTGGCACGGTCTTCGCCTTCGCTCGGTTGGGAGGCACGGGGACTCGACGGTGCAGTGATAGACGGCAGGGGGGGGGGGGGTATTTCTGTTACCAATGGCATGCGTGCACGGGGAACGCCACTGGTAAGTGTTACCACTGACATGCGCTCCTACTTACCAGCGGCCAGTTATCTGTGGCGTGTGCTCGTAGCGCGCGCCACTGATAAGGCTATAGCGCACAACACTAGTTGAGGGAGTCATGGATTAAGGGGTCCTCGGACAGCCGGATTATTGAGCTACGAAGATACAAGATAGAAGACTTCGTCCCGTGTCCGGACGGGACTCTCCTTTTCGTGGAAGGCAAGCTTGGCGATTTAGATATGTAGATTCCTCTGTAACCGACCTTGTGTAACCCTAGCCCCCTCCGGTGTCTATATAATAGTCCGTAGGACAACGACAATCATAATCAAAGGCTAGCTTCTAGGGTTTAGCCATTACGATCTTGCGGTAGATCAACTCTTGTAATACGCATATTCATCAAGATCAATCAAGCAGGAAGTGGTATTACCTCCGTAGAGAGGGCCCGAACCTGGGTAAACATTGTGTCCCCCGCCTTCTGTTACCATTAGCCTTGTTATCAAGGACAACATCACCTCCGGAGGAGCCCTGGCCTCAGGCCAAACCCTCTGGCTGGACGGCTTCACCATGACCGCCCGTTCGGTCGTCGGGCTGACGATGACTTCTCGGGTCATCGAAAATCGCCTCCACGGCAGCTCAGAATACTCCGAACAGATGGATCCGACGGAGTTATCGTCTTTAAACGAACTCCTGGATCGCATCGCCGCCTTGGGAGTCGCTATGGACTACGATCGGATTGGGCTTAAACCCGATCAGAGAGAGATTGAATCCCCGCCGATCACCCATCAGATAGCGGTAGTAGAGGAGCAATACGACAACTCTTCCCCTATACTGAGGATGAACTATGCCCGGATTTCCAAACTCATCGAGTCGGATACCCGCCCGCTGGAAGACATGCCCCATACTCCGAACCTAGAGTCGGACCGTGGGCCGGGAAAATTGGTCGACATCCCGGAGCCCGAACTGTTAAGCTCGGAAACTCCTCTAACTCCGGATCCCAGATTGGGCCAGGGTTCGGACTTAAATCCACCCACCCACCCACCCAGATAGAAGCGATCTTACCCACATCACATAGCAGTCCCAAGGGACGGTCCATCACTTTTGGGCCAGATTCCTCCTTGTCAAGAACAAGGTCAAGGACTGCCGCGATGAAGACGCAATCTCATTATTTTGTAAAACTTGCACGAACGAGGGAATCCTTAACGCCATAAACCATCGTCACTTGTCACACTTCGCTGACTTGGCAACCATAGTACAGAAGTACTACGCGATGAAAGCGCCTGGAAAACTCAGGTAGCCTCTTGGAAGCCACCGGTTTCCATTAAACCCCTCGTCCGGACAAAAAGGGTGTACCCTCGTAGGTCGCCCAATCCAATAACAAAAAAATTAAAACCCATTACAGGGCGTGGAACCGTTCTGGAGGGATGGCTCGATAGGCCATGCAAAATACACACCACATCGGTTAACGCACCAACCCAAAGCCTTAGAGCATGTTGGATACTTCTACACGTGACCAAGAGCGGCAAGGATCTCCTCACCAAAAATACCGCGGAAAACAACGACACTACAGCATATACTAGTACTGTATATGCTTGTCGTGGTCTTGCCGATCCGGATCAACCTGGCCACTTTTAATTAACGAAAGCGACTCACCTGGGTACCAACGCCAACGGGTGTGCCTGAAATCAAGAGAAAGTGGCTCTCGTCACAAGAAAGTAGTAAGGCTGGTGCCAACGCACCGCCCCACTACCGCCCCGCCACGTCAGCTTTTACCCCCACTCTCACCCCACTCTCACCACACTCTCACCTCACGGTGCCAGTGCACGGGCTGTAGTGGCAGGCTATAGCCACGTCAGATTCTCTCTCCTCAGATTTAGTTATTTCACTCGCATTTCTTGAGACATTATAAATAATGCAAGAAAATAAATTTATTCAACTAAATTTTTTACTGATTACAAAAATAAGTAATAAAATTGCATAATAAATAAAAAATTACATAATTTAAAAAATAATACATTCTAAATTTTTTACTGATTACATACTGATTACATAATAAGTAATAAAATTGCATAATAAATAAAAAATTACATAATTTTAAAAATAATACATTCTAATCCTCATCATCATCCAGCCCAAGCTCTGCCTCCACCATCTTCATGGCCTTCGCATGTTTACGTTTTTCTTCTTCATCCATGTCGGTGGTTGATCGGTCCTTCATTTTGTTCCATTGCTTGAGTAGCTTAGCCTTGACTAAACCACTCCACATGTTCTTCATTTCGAAGGTTTTACTTCCTACCTCACTGCTTGATGAGGATTCCTTCTGCTTCCTCTTTCCCTTCTCCTTCCGTGTCGTCACCCTGGCCCTGTCGCGGCCTAGTGGACGCTCCTCCTCCTCCGCGGTGTCTTCGGATCCACCGCCAGAGCTGTACTCACCAGAAACTCCGAGGCGGCTTCTCTTGGCAGTGGAATCGGATCCACTACCAGGACCATGATGTCCTTTCCACTTCTGTTCATTGCGAACAGCNGGATTTGGTGCGCCGGAGGGGAATAATGCTCGGGGTTGCGGCGAAGAACCTACATCGGAGCGACGATGTGTCGGAGAGAAATCAGCTTGGGGAATGACTGGTGCCCCGTCGGACTGCAAAAGATCGGTGAATTGGGTGAGATCTGGAGACCAATCCGACATGGTGGAGAATATTTGGTAGAGTAGAGGAGAGAAATGAGATGAAATGGGGTGTGGAATGAGTGAACCCGGTGTGGGGGTATTTATAGGGGTTGGGGATGAAATTTGGAATTTTTTGGAATTTTTTTTAAATTTTTTAGAGCTCCAACGGATACATCAACGGCTAGCTGACGTGGACGAATCAGATCGCGCCACGTCAGCTAGCCGTTACCCCCTCCCTCTCGCCCCCGCTCTCGCCCCGACCCGCCAGCGCACCGCCTCGCTCTCGCCCCCCTCTCGCCCCCCTCTCGCCCCCCTCTCGGCGCCAGCGCGGGCGGCAGCCGGGCGGTAGCGGGCGCTACCGCCGGGCGGTGGATCCACCGCCCCGCGCTGCCGTCTCGCCTCGCTACCGCCCCGCTCTCGCCTCCCGGTGGGCGGTATCGCCCGCGCTGCCGCCCGCGTTGGCACCAGCCTAAGTGACTAGCCCGCAAAAAAGGAAAGTGACTAGTAGTAGCTAGGGGAATCTTTGCTAGCATGTCGCGCGTGCCTTTAATTTGCTGGCTGTGTCGTCGATGAGACAGGATACACACACAGTCGTGGTTGCCTTTGCTGTGTCGCTTCCAGCAACAACACTTGTGCACGTACTGGTGCTCTTCAAGGAACAAGATGTTCATTTTGGATAAATAAATCTAACTTGTTTTGTTTCCCACCGACGACCGACGTGGAAAATAGCACGCCCGACGGCCGTCCCTACGTAAACTTTACTAGACTAGGCTGCTACACTAGACTACACATGAGATACTAGATCTTTGGGTCTACTCCTCTCCAGAGGAGTATGTCACATGCAGCCTGTCCAAGAGTCTAGCTTGTGCTTTTACGGCTCACTCTTTCTCGCCAATCTATTCTATTCTATTCTATTCTATGGGCAGCGCAGTGGTTTTGTTTAACAAGAGATCAACAGACGTAGTGGCTCTGAATTCTAATCGCCTCAATGAATTCAACTTACCTAGGGTGCCAACGTGTGAGTGTTTATTCAACAAATCGGTCATTTTGATTTATCCAATAACAAGATTTTTACACTCATCATCTAGTGGAATATAAATTTAAGTAAACATGCATGCCAAAAACTACTAGTTGCGCTTGCGCAGGTATTACCATGCATGTTCAAGGTCAAGGATAGAGAGTTAGTTTTGTCCCCAACATATTAATTTTCTAACTCTGATTTGTGTTGAGCCAATACTAGCTACCATAGTTTTGGGATGACGGACGGATGGTAATTATTAAGTGAGAGGTTTAATTAGGCTGGCCATAGTGAGGTAACATAAGGGATTCGTAAACATGCTTATGTGGTAGGTAATTAAAGAAGAAAGAGATGGTTATAGTAACCTAGATAGATACCGTAACATAATAAATGTGATGCTACTACTTCTGTGTCACGCATGGCAATAAATAAGACCATATATGCACTATAGAGGTAGTAACATAGACTAGTAAGATATGCATGTTACTAGTCTAAGTTACTCCCCACTATGACCAGCCTTAGAGTTCTCTTTTTGATGAGGAGCATGTGGCCTGGCCCGGCGTGTATGATAACTCCCTTGGCATTCATTCATCTTCATCCCTATCCCTAGCTAGTTCCATACCCCCGGCCCCGGCCCCGACCCCGACCCATGCATACAAGGAAGTTGTTGATTCCTTTGGCATTCGTTCATCTTCATCTCTAGGTAGTTCCATTTCATACCCCCGACCTGATAGAGGTACGTAGTAAGTAGAGCACCATGACCACCACGCAATTCCATTCCCACCAGCACCACCTGCTGCTGCTGCTGCTACCAGTAATCCTAGCACTAGTAGTCATCCCCTTGCTTGCCGCCGCGGCTGAAGCTGAAGCGCAAGGGCAGCAGCCGATGGCACGTCCGGGTTGCCCCGACAAGTGCGGCAACATGAGCATCCCCTTCCCGTTCGGCATGGGGAAGCCCGGATGCTTCCGCGAGGGCTTCCAGGTCTTGTGCAACCACTCCTCCGATTCGGATCCCCCTCGCGCCTTCCTTGCTCACGACGGAATAAGAGTCAAGGGCAACGACTCCCAGAGCTACAGTGATTCGCTGGAGCTGGTGAGCATATCAGTCGCCACGGGCGAGGCACGAGTGTACGCCCCGATCGCGTACCGCTGCAGCACAAATCGCATCGAGTCCTTGTCCAGGTCTCAGCACATCGATTTCTCCGACACGCCGTTCGCCGTGTCGTTGACGCGTAATGTTCTCATCGGCATCGGCTTGGAAGCCGAGGCTGAACTGACATGCTCTCTGTTTACCTTACTAACCCCTTTCACTTGCCGTGCACGAGATTTTGTGTTCACGCCGCGCGCGAGGAACGGGACGTGCACGGGGTGGAGCTGCTGCGAGCAAGCCCTCCCGGCCGACCATGGCTCCGGCAGGTTTTTCATGTTGTGGGTCAACCCCGTCCCCGTGGACGACAACTGGAGGTGGAAAACCAACCCGTGCGGCTACGGCATGCTGGTGGACAAGTCATGGTACAACTTCTCTACGCCCGACATCAGCGGCGACAAGACGCTACTCAAAAGGTTCCCCCGGGGCGTCCCCCTCGCGCTCGATTTCGCCGCCGGGGACACTTGGTGCCCGGCGGAAGGACAGCCGCTGCCTCCGGACTACGCCTGCGTCAGCGGCAACAGCTCTTGTGCCAACGCAACAACATATACTCCAGGCTATGTCTGCAAGTGCTGGGACAATTACGATGGCAACCCATACATTGCTAATGGATGCCAAGGTACATTACATACATACTCCTACATGCATATATATACACATACATACATATATACACACATTCATACAAGAAATTGTCCTTACCAATTAATATAATTCGTTAACTCCGCCAAGTGTTGTGTTGATTCTTCAGACATTGATGAATGCAAGCTCCCGGAAGTGTATCCCTGCTCAAATGGCGGGATCTGCAAAAACAGGCCCGGAGGCTATGACTGTCCATGCAAATTCGGAATGAAGGACGATGGCAAAGGGGGGGCCTGCACAGATGTATTCCCCCCAGCAGCAAAGGCGACTGTGGGTAAGCTACCACGCTGTATAGAGTACTACACTGCACTAATTGAGATGTATCCCCCTGTTGCATGCCAATCTAAATCATCAACATAGAAACACATATGTATGACATATATAGGCACTGCCTGTGGATCTCTTGCCGCATATCTATACCTAATTAAACCCATTAAGCTACGCATGAAGGGCGGCCAACCAGCTATGCCACATGGCGCAAGCTGGTTGGCCGCGGTGAAACATCTTTTGGATTTTTTAGATGAAGGTGTGGATTATTTCTAAATGTATTTTTTTAGATGGAGGTGAGGACCTTTCGTATTTTTTAAATGGAGGGTTATGCAAAGTGGCACTCGATGGTAGGTTGCGGCGGTAAAAAATTTCTTTTTTTTTTTTTTTTTTAGATGAAGGTGAGGATTTTTTTTTCCGAGATGTTTTTTAGACGGAGGCGAGCCCTCTATGTATTTTTTTTAATGAAAAAACGTGCACGGCTTCCTCTCAAGCGGCACCACAGGGTGGCGCCCCAACCACTAGT
>LR880972.1:6247267-6258481 GCA_904067115.1 Aegilops sharonensis | reverse complement strand
GAAGGGCGGCCAACCAGCTATGCCACATGGCGCAAGCTGGTTGGCCGCGGTGAAACATCTTTTGGATTTTTTAGATGAAGGTGTGGATTATTTCTAAATGTATTTTTTTAGATGGAGGTGAGGACCTTTCGTATTTTTTAAATGGAGGGTTATGCAAAGTGGCACTCGATGGTAGGTTGCGGCGGTAAAAAATTTCTTTTTTTTTTTTTTTTTTAGATGAAGGTGAGGATTTTTTTTTCCGAGATGTTTTTTAGACGGAGGCGAGCCCTCTATGTATTTTTTTTAATGAAAAAACGTGCACGGCTTCCTCTCAAGCGGCACCACAGGGTGGCGCCCCAACCACTAGTAATAACTAGGTGATACCCCGCGCGTTGTTGCGGAATTGTTTTGTGGATTTTCAGAGTAACATCAGCATCTCAAAGAAAAAGAAAAAATCATCTCATAGAAGAACATTATTTTTCAGGGTAAAGAAGAACATAATTTATCAATAAAATGACAGATTTCTTATAAGCACGATTGAAATTTATTGTTGGTACAAATATGTACCACATGATTACACAGGTGTGCCTTCTGCAGTTACTACAACCTGGACATATGGTATCCCATTCTTTTCATACTCAAGAATGTATCCAACATATGAGAATGGATGGTCACCAGACAGTGGATTAGTGGTGTATTGAGGCTTGGACTCCCATTTAAAAGTTATAAACATCGGGTCTTTTGTGCTCTTCATCTTCGCAATTGCATCCGTGTATTTCTTCTGAGCTTCTCTTAATGAAATGGTGGTAGAACATGGCAAACTATTGTTTGCAGAATTAGGTGGCATCCTAGAGAAGATAGGTGTATGATATCAATCAAGGTAGGAAGTGAAATGAAATATAGGGAAAACCAGTTTTAGTAGGAGCACCTGATACTTCGGTTGTCTATTTGTACTTGTTGTCGGCCTGTGATTCAAAAGGTCAGTGGTACGCTAAAAATGGTGACAATGAACTAATATTATCATATATCACTGGTACATTTAATACATCGATACAGAAAATGGTGACAATGCCAGAATTATTCAGTACACAAAACTACTGACAAAGTAGGAAGTAGAAGTTTTAATACCCGAGTCTACATTTCAAGATGGAAACCAAATTAAGGGGACTAATTATGTTGAATAATTATTTTCTTTTCCCATCCTAGCCAACTGATCATGCAGCCTAACACATGTTTATCCTTTAGTACTAATATTATCATATATCACTGGTATCCTTTTAAAGGTGAGGTATACGTCTTGAAAAATGTAAAAGTGTTCTATAAGCCAAGCGAGTTGAGCCCAAGTTTTCTCCTGCTGAATCTGCGGTTGTATATCTTTTCCCTCTTTCACACATCTCTTATTTTGTTTATCAATTCACTTATCTAACATTTATAGTAAACTCTATATATATATACCATATAGATAATTCATATTGTTGAGATAAAGTTTGAAGCAAGAAACACATGTAGACTTGTCAAGTGTATTATTTCCAAGATATACATATAGTCCTTCAGGCTAGCAGAGCCTACACATGTCTATTTGTTTTGTGTAGTTATAATTGATGATATATGAAGAATAATTCCTCTCTGTCTCCAAATTATAGACGCAGTTCCTAATGTTCGTGCTGCTAGTCTGCAGCTTGAATGAACTGCATCTTTCAAGTCTTCTCGGGTATGTGACTCGGCTCAACAGATTAGTGATGTATATATATATATAGCACTCAGATTGCATGGAGACCAATATTATTTAGCAACACATGAAATTCATAGATATAGTATGAAACCAATGACAATCTGTCATAGAAATGTACAGGGAAAATGAACTATACAACACAATGTGGTGGTATATTGGGCCATGGAATTTAAGAGCAATAGTTTGTTATGTTTCTGTACAGTAGCCATATCGCATCAAGCTTTGCATCGGCTAAGACATGAAACTTCCAAGATAAGAATAGCACAACCAAGAAAGATAATTGCATGATGATGTCCTAAGATTTAGAACCAGACCTGTAGTGCAAGGGGGTGGAATCAACAGCCGCCTCAAGGAGAATTTCCTGCACATGACAGAGTGAGAGTAAATCACAATCTGCAACAATGCAAGGACGTGTGAAGTAATGAAATAATTCTCAGCAGCAAGGGATGTTTGAAGCATAATGTGGAGCAGAGCACCTTTGATCTTAATCGCAACCTGAAGTCCTGGCCGGAGGCCTCTTCCGACGGGACGTGAGAAGGCGTCAGTGATGGATGACGATGGCTCTACAAAGGGCTATTTAAACCCACTTTCTTCTGAATTTGCAGGTCAATGGAGGGTCATGTAATGAAGGGTGATGAATTAGGTGGATTGTCTTGTCAGGCATTTCATGTGCATTTGTGGATGCATTATGGCTGGGATAGCATACGTCGTGGAGGTGGAACGGTAGTGGTAGGAATTGAGCGGTAGCGGGAAGAGAATTAATGCATGGAAGATCGTCGGTCGTGGCGGCTGTAGCACGCGGAGGGGCGCCGGTCGCGGCGGCGGCGGCTGACCGAGAGATCGTCGGGCATGGCGGCGGCTGACCGCGGGACATGCCGGGGAGCGTAGTAGCGGCACCGGCGGATGCCCGTGGTGCCGATCGGGGAGTGGCGATTGTGGCGGCGGCTGACCGCGGGACATGCCGGGGAGCGTAGTAGCGGCACCGGCGGATGCCCGTGGTGCCGATCGGGGAGTGGCGATTGTGGCGGCGGCTGACCGCGGGACATGCCGGGGAGCGTAGTAGCGGCACCGGCGGATGCCCGTGGTGCCGATCGGGGAGTGGCGATTGTGGCGGCGGCTGGCCGCGGGACATGCGGGGGAGCGTGGTGGCGGGTGGGGCGGATGCAGGGCGGGCCGAGCTGGGAGTGGAAGTGGTGGCGGCGGCTGCCCGCGGGACAGGCCGGGGAGCGTAGTAGCGGCACGGTCGGGGCGGCGGCGGCCGGATCGGAGAGTGGCGATTGTGGCGGCGGCTGGCCGCGGGACATGCGGGGGAGCGTGGTGGCGGGTGGGGCGGATGCAGGGCGGGCCGAGCTGGGAGTGGAAGTGGTGGCGGCGGCTGCCCGCGGGACAGGCCGGGGAGCGTAGTAGCGGCACGGTCGGGGCGGCGGCGGCCGGATCGGAGAGTGGCGATTGTGGCGGCGGCTGGCCGCGGGACATGCGGGGGAGCGTGGTGGCGGGTGGGGCGGATGCAGGGCGGGCCGAGCTGGGAGTGGAAGTGGTGGCGGCGGCTGCCCGCGGGACAGGCCGGGGAGCGTAGTAGCGGCACGGTCGGGGCGGCGGCGGCCGGATCGGAGAGTGGCGATTGTGGCGGCGGCTGGCCGCGGGACATGCGGGGGAGCGTGGTGGCGGGTGGGGCGGATGCAGGGCGGGCCGAGCTGGGAGTGGAAGTGGTGGCGGCGGCTGCCCGCGGGACAGGCCGGGGAGCGTAGTAGCGGCACGGTCGGGGCGGCGGCGGCCGGATCGGAGAGTGGCGATTGTGGCGGCGGCTGGCCGCGGGACATGCGGGGGAGCGTGGTGGCGGGTGGGGCGGATGCAGGGCGGGCCGAGCTGGGAGTGGAAGTGGTGGCGGCGGCTGCCCGCGGGACAGGCCGGGGAGCGTAGTAGCGGCACGGTCGGGGCGGCGGCGGCCGGATCGGAGAGTGGCGATTGTGGCGGCGGCTGGCCGCGGGACATGCGGGGGAGCGTGGTGGCGGGTGGGGCGGATGCAGGGCGGGCCGAGCTGGGAGTGGAAGTGGTGGCGGCGGCTGCCCGCGGGACAGGCCGGGGAGCGTAGTAGCGGCACGGTCGGGGCGGCGGCGGCCGGATCGGAGAGTGGCGATTGTGGCGGCGGCTGGCCGCGGGACATGCGGGGGAGCGTGGTGGCGGGTGGGGCGGATGCAGGGCGGGCCGAGCTGGGAGTGGAAGTGGTGGCGGCGGCTGCCCGCGGGACAGGCCGGGGAGCGTAGTAGCGGCACGGTCGGGGCGGCGGCGGCCGGATCGGAGAGTGGCGATTGTGGCGGCGGCTGGCCGCGGGACATGCGGGGGAGCGTGGTGGCGGGTGGGGCGGATGCAGGGCGGGCCGAGCTGGGAGTGGAAGTGGTGGCGGCGGCTGCCCGCGGGACAGGCCGGGGAGCGTAGTAGCGGCACGGTCGGGGCGGCGGCGGCCGGATCGGAGAGTGGCGATTGTGGCGGCGGCTGGCCGCGGGACATGCGGGGGAGCGTGGTGGCGGGTGGGGCGGATGCAGGGCGGGCCGAGCTGGGAGTGGAAGTGGTGGCGGCGGCTGCCCGCGGGACAGGCCGGGGAGCGTAGTAGCGGCACCGGCGGATGCCCGTGGTGCCGATCGGGGAGTGGCGATTGTGGCGGCGGCTGACCGCGGGACATGCCGGGGAGCGTAGTAGCGGCACCGGCGGATGCCCGTGGTGCCGATCGGGGAGTGGCGATTGTGGCGGCGGCTGACCGCGGGACATGCCGGGGAGCGTAGTAGCGGCACCGGCGGATGCCCGTGGTGCCGATCGGGGAGTGGCGATTGTGGCGGCGGCTGGATAGGGCGTGCACGGGGAATATGAAGACGCAATGGGAGAGGCAATGGGCTATTGGTTCATTTTCCATGGGCTTGGATTGTGTCCAAAGAGGCCAGCTCTATAGCCCATGTACAAAAACGTTACTCTGATCAGCGAGCAGGACAGGTGCTGCGAATCGTTATTTTGCACTTAGCGGTGGCAAGTCCCAGTAAATTTTATCAACTCTTATCAAAAGGCCCTAGACTGCTCATCTATACTGTATCAACGGCTATGATAATTCGGGTGACGTGGCTTCATGAAAAGCCAGGAAAATCAGTTAGTGGGATGCCCCTATTTAGATATAGAAGATATAATAAAGGGAGGAAGACTTGTTTCTTCTCCTTCCGTCACCCTTTTATATTCGTTAATTTTGTGTTAACCATAAAGATTGACAACTGAGATTTAAAAGGATTTATCGTCCGTCGCCTCGTCCATCACTACTTTTTTTCATATATACGTCATCCATCTACATCTTTTTCGTCCTTCACGGTAGAAGCCCAATTGAACAGACCAGAAAGGAAACCTTACCGGATTGAATCGGAATCCAATATCGTCTCCTGCCCTGATTGCTTCTTCTTTCCACTGCATACAACATCTCCATATATACATATATAGTCCTCCTGAGCTGTCGTTCCGTTAGAATTAGTATGATGGACCTGGCTTCCACCGCGCCCTAGCCGACCGCCAGATTTGCCTTCCCCATCCTCGCTCGCTGCGGCCCTTCCTTCACGCCGTTAGCTCTGATGAGGCCGACGCCGCCATCACGTCGATCTCGCTCAACGCAAGAATCACACTCGCATGGGAATTTCATGCCATGGTTCTGCGGATCGGAAGCGGTTCCAAGGTGGCAGAGGGAGGAGGCGGTGCGCACCGGCTTCGATGAGGTGGAGCGGCAGCACCATCTGCACGCGCATGTACTTGCATCTCCCTCCGACGCCATCCGACACAAGCGTTGCGCGGTGGAGGCCTGCATTGGATCGTGCGCTCGAATCCCGCCTTCGCCACGAGCTCTCCATGACTCCATTGACAGCTCAAGCAGTCTGACTGTACCGACGTGCTGTGGAAAGGTGATTGGGAAAACAAGCAGCAGCATAAAGATGTACAGCGAGGGGCTCCGTTGCAATGAACGGGCATGTTTCCTAGTATAATTGATTCAAAGTATTTTCAATCGCTCGGTTGTGCATCTTAATTTCTATAAATGATCTGACAGTAATTTAAGTGTTGTATGTGATTTCCTTATATTTTGCAGACTTAATTTCCCCAGAGTTTCAACCCCTTGGCTGTCTTGATTTAGATTCTTCTTCTTCTTCTTCTGATAGTTCTAGTGGTAATTTGTTCTAGATTCCAAGTTGATGAACAAAAGAAACTATTTAATTCTTGCACTGAAACTTTCTGCTAGATTTGTAATTGTGAATTTAGTTATATAAACTAAGTTTGTTTCTTGTCCATCTAGGTGCAATAGGTGGCATTCTTCTCATGGTGATTCTGTGGTTTACTGTTATTCTTCGCAAAGAGAAAAAGAAGACAAAAGAATTCTACAAAAAGAACGGCGGCCCAGTATTAGAGAAAGCAAAAGGAATTAAAATTTTCAAAAAGGGGGAGCTCAAGCCAATTTTAAAGAATAACAACATAATTGGAAAAGGTGGATTTGGTGAAGTTTACAAGGGCCTTCTTGACAATAAAGAAGTTGCAATAAAGAAGCCGATCAATGGTAGCGTGCGAGAGAATGAACAATTTGCAAATGAAGTCATCATCCAATCTCAAGTCATCCACAAGAACATTGTTAGGCTCATTGGTTGTTGCCTTGAAGTTGAAGCCCCCATGCTGGTCTACGAGTTTATCTCCCAAGGTAGCCTCCATGACATTCTTCACCACAAGAATAACAAGGCGGCTCTCAACTTGGATGCACGTTTAAGTATCGCTGCACAGTCAGCGGATGGTCTAGCTTATATGCACTCACAAGCAAACACTAGAATTCTACACGGTGATGTCAAACCAGCAAATATACTCTTGGATGATAACTTTATAGCCAAGATTTCAGACTTCGGCATATCTAGATTGCTTGCGAGAGACAAGGAACACACTGCATCAATCATCGGCGACATAAACTATATGGATCCGGTATATCTACAAGAAGGCCTACTAACCGAAAAAAGTGATGTCTACAGTTTCGGAGTTGTGATCCTGGAGCTTATCAGTGGCAGGAGGGCCATACACTCTGAGAATAATAGCTTGGTAAAGAGTTTCCTTGAAGTCCATAAGGAACAGAAGAAAGCGACCGGACTTTTTGACAAGGAAATTGCAATAGCAGAAGATTTAGAGCTTCTTGATAGTCTAGCAGGTATGGCCATGGAATGCCTTAGCCTTGATGTAGATCAAAGACCAACAATGATGGAGGTAGCTGGGCGACTACACATACTGAGTCGATCTCGTAAGGTGCAAGATGTTTGACAAAATTAATCCTTAAGGAGGTGTCTTTTGGTTAGGAGAAAATTTGTAACTGCATTTCTAAGGTAGCCGAGTGTTTGTGCACTGCATTTGTAACCGTATTTCTAAGGAGGCAGTACGCTTGTATGCTGCATTTGTAACGGTGTGTCAAAGAACTACGTACATTTTTTTTTACCAAATTTGTAACTGTGTTACAGATAGTACGTCGTATTTTCTTGCACCTGTAGAGTTTCAACGTGCTTTACAGGTTGCATGAAAAACCTTTGCCTCCTTTTTCCCCTCACTTTCTCTCACCTGTCCCGTGCTGCATAATTATTATATATGCTCACCGTCATGTTTAATGAGGTAATCGTATTCAAATAGTACATGCTATCGAATATTATCCAACACGCTGAAGAGCAAGTCCGTATTGTCCGAGAAAATCTCAAGGCGGCTCAGGACCGCCAGAAGAGCAATTACGATCGCATGTGATCAAGCTTATCTGCATGTCACTCCTATGAAGGGCACTCACCGCTTCGGAATCAAGGGCAAGTTAGCTCCACGCTACATTGGTCCTTTCCGCATTATTGCTAGACGTGGTCAGGTGGCATATAAATTGGAGTTGCCGCCGCAATTCTTTCATATCCACGACGTCTTCCGTCGCAACTTCATCGTTGCTTCAAGGAATCTCTGCACCGACCAGTGGATCATGAATTGCTCGGATTCGGAGGTGTGGTGGAGCTCTGGGCCAAAGTCCAGCCCTGACTTTGGGTCCGTGCCGGCAACGGCGGCGCCATGGCGTCGTTCCCCTTCTTGAAGGTGTTGTCGTGGAGCTCCATTACACGACTCTCCGGGATAAATCTCTAGCTTCGGATGGTCGAAGCGGGCGATGACGGCGGCTACATCGTTTCCTTCTTTGAGGCATCGCCTTGGAGAGTCAGCATATTGCAGTTTGCACGGATCTCTTCGTCGTCGGGGACAATGGACGTTGGGGCGGCGGCTCCAGGTGGTTTCTGATTGTGCGCCGAGATGGTGATCTCGGAAACAATGTGAGTGGCAATTCTATGAGGTGGGGCTCTATCTCGACATTGGTTGGGTGGCATCCTTGTCCCGCTTGGGCGGTAGGGGTGTCGGCTCGGTCAATGCACCCCAGAGGGCAAGTAGACAGCAAAAAAGACAGACAGATCCAAACTTTGCATGCTACTGACTGCATTCATCAGATTTCTTTCCTTTCCTTTGATTTCCTGGAGCTTGCTTGTGAAAGCAAGCAAGCAAGCAAGCACAAAGGGATCAATCAATCAGTCTTGTTCCTCTTCTTCTTCTACACTAAAGAATGATGAATTACAACACAAAGTTGCGACACGACACCGTAAACTTAATTTGTGTGTCATCCTAATTTTTATATTGCCGTTTTTCTTCTTTCTCATGTGGCTTGCCTCGATCACGTCCCCCCCGTTCCTTCCCGGGAGCGTCTCATGCTCTCGTCCATGAGCTTGAACGTCTTCTTCACAAGCTTCTGGTCCAGCGCCGTCGTTCTGTAGATCTTGAACACCCGGTCGACACGCTCGGGCTTGCTGCTCTGGAAGTAGACCTCCTCAAACTTCTTCTTCACGAACCTGCACTCAAGTATATTATAAAAGTAAAACACCATACCATAAGCAAACTGACTGAAACACATAATGTACTCCCTCCGTCCCATAATATAAGAACGTTTTTGACACTAGTGTAGTGTTAAAAACGTTCTTATATTTTGGGACAGAGGGAGTACGTGCGTGTCTACGTGGTGTGTGCACTCACTCGTAGGCATGCTCCACATCCTGTTTGCCAGGCGCGATTGGCTCATAGTCCTTAAACCACTCGCACACCGTCAAAGGAACCTTTTGTATTTTCCTCTCGAATATGTCAAATTTGTTGAGGAACAGCATGAAGGATGTTTTCTGGACCGAGATCGAAAGCAACATCACATCGGGGTTTAGAGTGGGATCAGAAATACTCCAAAATAGCTTCAATTCTTTGCTTTAAAACGGGAAATTTGAGACAGACCTCAAAACATGTTTGCTTTAACACCCAGTCGAACAGCTCCTTGGTCTCCATCATCCTGTTCTGCGTCTCGTCCTCAAATAACAACTGATCATACCTGACAGACAGTACGTAACGGCCTCCAAACATGAGACAAAGGAAGGATGCAGGGACATTCGGTGCAGCAGTTTAGAAATGAGATTGTACTCACTCGCTAATGGCAGCACAAAAGATAACTGCATCAACACCTTCAAAGAGATGAATCCACTTCCTCCTCTCATTCCTTTGACCCCCTACGTCGTACAGCCTGTACACCTCTCCGCCCCTTTTGCTCTCACCAAGGGGGCTGCATGCACAGACAGAAACTCTCTTCAGTCTCTCATTCTGTATGTATGTATCTGAGCAGAGCAAAAGATGAATATATGCAAACCTAAATTAATCAGCAGATTACCTAAACTGAATTTCTACAACCCCATTTGTCCGCACTCTTGCATGGAGCACATCCTCCTGCAAAACATCTCCAACTCGCAGTGTTAGCAGGGAAAAAAAGAATCTGACCATCATTATATCCATCTGATCTGATAACCACAAACTCAGATGAAAATAAGATGGC
The DNA here is from genome assembly GCA_904067115.1 of Aegilops sharonensis. NCBI lineage: Eukaryota > Viridiplantae > Streptophyta > Magnoliopsida > Poales > Poaceae > Aegilops > Aegilops sharonensis. The sequence continues at coordinate 6,248,852 of LR880972.1, read as the reverse complement.
AGCCAAAACAGATGATGCTGCATGCGGAGGCATCAGAAAACCAGTAAATAAATGTCTCCAGCACAGTCCAAATTACAGACCAACCTTTGTTGGTACGTAATCTGCTTCAGCTAATCGGTCCAAATTGTCCATGAAGTAGTGTGCACAGTCAGGAACTTGCAGCACACTTGCACACGAGTAAGTTTCCTACACAGTAGAAACATGCATTTCTTTATAACTAAGTTGGTTGTTTTTTGACGTCTTTCACATCTCTTTACAGAAACCGAAACAAAAACCTGAATGGCTTCATCTTCCCATAATTTTCTTACATCCTGTACGAGTTCTTTGTTAAGCGACGGGTAATCCAACCTGCCTCCGATTTCTGATAGCTTTTCTCCAATCTCCTGAAGATAGGATAGGATGGCACGACATAAAAAATAAACAGACTTCATAATCTCAATAATATATACTGTACGTGTATGGCATTTATATACGATGTCAAGCTGGTAACAGGTATCCTTTACATAAAGAAGGAAACACGTCTTATAATCTCATTGGCATTGTAATGCATACAAAGTTTCCTTCAGTGCCATCAAACAATTTAAACAGTAAAGCCCTCAAAGTGCCAAATCTAAACAACCAAAATTTTTTAAGTGACAATCATCACAATCATACAAGGTGAAGGATTACTTACTGAGTTAGTCTTCTTTCTCCGAAGAAGAAATCAAGTGCAATAACAAGAAACGAAAAAATTGCGGGTAATAACAAGATTTTTTAAGAGTATATACTTCCCAGTTATCAGAAGATAAATTATTTCCCCGCAAAAAAAAGACAAATGATTTGAGGAAAATCAAAGGCTAGAGGACATTTTTTAGTATATATTTCATTCGGCTGAATCATCTAGACTTGGATATGTATTCGAGAATGACAGTGGAAAAGCAGCAAAACACAATACTGCCTGCTTAAAGCAGGGTGTTTACAGGTCTGAAGAGGTTCATCTAGATCTAGTGCACTGTGCAGCAGAGCTGCAATGCAAGGTCTGAAGAGGTTCGATTGTAGCTAGCTACAGTAGTTGTGTAACAAACAGATGATGGTTATCAGTTTGAAATAGAAACTGCTGCTTGCTCTCTGGACAGTAGTAATACTGCTTGAAGATGTTCCTTAACAAGGAACTGCTGCTCCAGTTGTAAATTGTAGCAGATGATTGTTACCATGTTGCAAGATATTACATCATGTTGTAAGTTGGACAGGTTCGAACATAGCCTAGACTAGCTGGTTGTGTAACTGTAATGCTGCTTCAGTTGTAACAGAGCACAGTTATCATGTTGCTGCGAGACATTGGGGTTGCTTATGTCGGAATCCAAATGTAACTCTTTTTACTACTTACTGAACAAAATAGGATGCACGGACCTGATTATCGGGTAATATCACATATTTTGAAGACTCGGGTTCCACTTGGGCAAGCTCTTTAGCTCCATCATATAGTATCTGTGCAAATTCAACTCACTATTATTACTCGGGGAAAATATGTGCAAACACACCGGCCCCCATAAGAAGATGCCTACATGATCCCCACTAAGCAATAAGAGGAAGAGGGGGAAAAAAC
>LR880972.1:6223786-6246669 GCA_904067115.1 Aegilops sharonensis | reverse complement strand
CACACCCGTTCCAGTAGTAGGAGCATACTTTGATTGTCTGGAACACGTTGGCATGGATGACGGGCGTATAGCCCTTGAGTTCTGCCTCGTCGAAGCCGGTTCGGAAAAGAAGCTTGATCTGAAGATAAACAAACAAACATTCAGTAAACTATATTTCCATGGGGCCATGGGGCAGGGAAGGATAATACAGTACAAGTACAATGGAGGGGTTCTTGCCTGTTTAAATATCGTGGACTTTCCTGATTCTCCGGCACCTGAAAAAGAAAGAAAGCATCGCCATCCTATTAGGAATCGCTCTGTCCTGCTGATTCTGAAGCAAAGCAGGCTAAAGAAGAGAGGTCCAAGTAATGTTTTCAGTGATTAACGAGAAAGCTTGCAAGAAAAATTCAAAAACAAAGGAGATACACAAATGAACTTGGTTAGAAGGATTTAGTTGAGTGAAGCAGTAAATTCAAATTGTGAAGATAAAATTGAGACTAGCAGTAGCAAGCATAAGAAGAAATTGAAGTGAGTTGGCAGTTAGGTTACCGAGAAGCAAGAGCTTGTGGATGTGCTGGTCCGCCTTTGTCTCCTGCAGAATGCGGCGGTCGATGTCTGCAGACTGTAAAGGTGGATCGAGGTGTGTGTGCATCAGGACATGAGGACAGGAGAGGAGGAATAGAATGAAATGAAATGAAGAGGTCTAGTAAGTGGAATGGGAAAGAGTAATTAAGCTTACTCTTGTGTTGTCAGCTGCGTCTGCCTCGTTTACTGAGTGAGGTCTGCTGCAGGATGAGCCCATGGTTTGAAGCGCGCACGCGAGAATGGACATTACTAATATTATTCTAGAAGATGTCTCATGCTTCCTTGCTTGCCAATGAGCTGAAAGATAAGATGACGGTCAAGTAAGATCCAGCCAGAGACCTCTAAATAAAACTAGCTACTTATAGCTTAATAAAAAAGAGAGAGAGAGTATTATAGTTGCAGTTGCAGGCAGGCAGGCACAAGAAGAGGTACGGTTGGGTTGAATCAATCAAGATAAGAAGATGGTTGCTATGTGTTATGAAGTATGAAGTCATGAATGAAGATAAGATGGTTGCTATGTGTATTTTGGGCCTTACTATATGTATATGATAGATTCTGACAGAGTGCGGCGCAACTGCACTGCACTGCACATTTACATTATTTCTGGCAAGCAAGCAAGCAATCAAAATGTGGTTGGTTTTTTGAGCTCGCTCTGGCAAGGAAGGAAGGAAGGAAGGAAGGAAGGAAGGAAGGAAGGAGGCTTGGTGAATGATATGAATCAATCAATCAATCATCCCCTTTGCTATGCTATGCTATGGCATGTTATATATAATAAGAAAGAAAAAACAAGGCAGATGAGATGTCGAACAGATCAAGCAGCATATCCTTTCCTTTCATTTGCTTTGCTTGGTACAGTACATTTACATTTACATTTACAGTACAGTAGAAACAAATCAAGAAAGAAAGAAACTAAGAGAGATGATAGATGGAGTGAATCTGAATCTAGGCTGGGTAAGTACTAAGTAGAGTAGGTAGCTGCTTGCTTGCTGCTCATACATACATACCTCAATCGAATCCGATCCGATCCGATCCGATCCAATCCAGTCCAATCCAATGCGAGGGCAGGGGACCCAAGAAGACCCAACCCAATCCAATCCAATCCAAGGGGAGGGGAGGGGAGGGCGGGGAATCCAAGGGGAGGGGAGGGGAGGGGAGAGGCGGGGTGGAGACGGCAGGGGGGTGGGGGAGCTTCTGGGCGGCGGCGGCGGGTGGTTTGTAGGGAGGGAGGAGGTGAGATTGGTTTTGGTAGGTCAGTGAGCGTGAGCGTGAGAGCGAGGAACCAAAGTGGAGTGGAGTGGAGTCGATTGGAGTGAGAGAAGGGAATGCGTGCGTCTCCACTTTGGTTTGGTAGCCAAAAATAAAAAAGACGAAATCCAAATCCAAAACAGTGGAAGCCCAATAAACAAAGATGTGTTTTAATTTGTGTTCAAATTATGAGTTTGCTTTTGTTGAACTATTTGATTTGTATTGATTTTTCGTCCTTGAATCGTGCGATGTTGCGGTTGATTCTGCTCAGGAGATGTTGATTTGGCTTGTCTTACCTGATATATTTTAGTTCTGGGAACCCGAGCACCCCCACGCCAAAAATATCGCTGGTAAGCCCCCAAGAGGCGCTATTTCAAGCCCTTGGGGCCGAACGGCTGGAGATGCTCTTACCCTGGAGCCCACTGCCAGTGTCAAAACCGGCGGATCTCGGGTAGGGGGTCCCGAACTGTGCGTCTAAGGTCGATGGTAACAGGAGACGGGGGACACAATGTTTACCCAGGTTCGGGCCCTCTTTATGGAGGTAATACCCTACTTCCTGCTTGATTGATCTTGATGAATATGAATATCACAAGAGTTGATCTACCACGAGATCGTAATGGCTAAAACCCTAGGAGTCTAGCCTGTCGGACTAAGCCCTCCGGTTTATATAGACACCGGAGGAGGCTAGGGTTATACAAAGTTGGTTACAGTGAAAGGAATCTTCATATTTGGTCACCAAGCTTGCCTTCCACGCCAAGGAGAGTCCCATCCGGACACGGGAGAGAGTCTTCGGTCTTGTATCTTCACAGCCCATCAGTCTGGCCCATATCCAACAGGCCGGATGCCCGAGGACCTCTTAGTCCAGGACTCCCTCAGTAGCCCCTGAACCAGGCTTCAATGACGAGGTGTCCAGCGCGCAGATTGTCTTCGGCATTGCAAGGCGGGTTCCCTTTTCCGAATACTTCAAGATAGTCTTCGAACGCAACGAACGTGTCTGGACCTGCAGCATAAGTACCACACACACAGCCGTAGAGAGTATAATATTTCATGAGTCCCATCCGCTGACAACTTTTTGCAAGATGTCATCATGTCTGCCCGGTCATTATTTCGAACCGTTTTCGTCTGCAGTTCCGCGTTTCGAGATGCGGTTTCCATTGGCATGTCTTGTCAAAGCAGAGATCGTGTCCCTTTATTGCGGGATTCTCATCAATACGGACGTGGGTAATCCAACCGTGCCGTTTGCACAACCCTTAGGAATAGGCGAGTTTTAAGATGAGTGGGGAGGCGTTCGATATTCACTGCCTTTATAAGGGGATAAGGATTCCCTTTCTTCACCCACGCCTTCTTTCTTCCTCTGCCCTTCCATTCTTGAGCTCTAGCGCCCAAGTTCTCATCTCTTCCACCTCGAGCAAGCACTCAACCATGTCCGGATCTGGAGGGCAAGGCAAGTGGATGGCCTCCTCCGTTAAGGAGAAAGACATCGCGGAGCTTCGAGAGGCCGGGTGTGACGCTCGGATATTTAGGCTACAGTAATTCCTTGTTAATGATGCCATGTCACCGCGGTAACTGTTGTTAATCTCGCGTTAATTCGAAACCAATTTAAATTTAAATTCAAAATCAAAACAAACGGTAAAAATTTTCAAACATTAAAACTAAAACGTTCGGGTTGTGCCAAATAATGCATAGGTAATTATGATGGAGAAACCACACTTCTACGAAATGTTTAAATACTCTAAAATAAATAAAACCTTAGCAAAACAATTATTTAAATGATTTTAAATAATAAACAAATATTAAACTAGTTTATTTGACCACCAAACTTTTTATGGTAGATGGCTGTTCTGAAACCTTATTTTAGGAGCTATGGTCATATTTTATAAAAACTAAAATAAAGTGTGACTAAAATAAAATAGAAAGTAGTAACTAAAAGGAAAGAAAAAAAGAAACAAGCAAAAAAAAGGAATAACCCCCTCTCCCCGCGCTGGGCCTCAGCCCAGCTGGCCATCCAACCAGGCGGCCCACCTAACCCCTCCATAACCCCCCACCGACGGAAACCCTGACCACTACCGCACTCCCACTCCCCCCCACTCGCTCCCCACGTTCCCCCTCCTTGATTCAGATCGGATCGGGGGAACTGAACCGAGCCGCGGCCTCGCCCCCGTCGCCGAACCTCGCCACCCGAAGCTCGAGCGCCTCCACCTCGCCGGACTTCCTCCGCAACGTCTCCGTCGCACGTCCCCGTCTTCCTCCTCATGCCTCGCTGCCCCGAACCCTACAGCCCCCCATGAGCTCCCCCTCTCTCTCCTCGTGTCCCGCTCCCTGTCCCGACGCGCTCCAACCCCGCGCACGTCGCACCGTGGCCGCGCTCAGGCGAGCCCACCGGTTGACTGGCCTCGCCGCTGCCGCCCATGTGCTCTGCACTCCCTGCCACCCCTGCTCGCGTTCGCCGCTGCCGCATGCCAGCGTGCCCGCCGCGCTGGCCAGCGCCACCATGGCCCCGTCCCGCTCGCAGCCCCGTGGTGGCTCCGGCCGGCCGCACCTGCGTCCTGCTGCCGCTTCGGCCACCCATGTCCCTGCCTGACCGCCGCTCCCACCAGGCCGCGGCCTAGCGCCGCCGCCGCCTTCAGCTGCCGCCCGCGGCCCTCCTCCTCGTTTCCGCGCCTGCAGGCGCGCACCACCGCCTGCTGCCGTAGCTGCTGCTCCGCGGCGCACGCTCGACCACTCCCTTGTCTGTTGTTGCTGCGGTGCCGCCACTCCCTTTCCCCACCGCCGCTGCTAGCCTCGCCGCCGGCCACCGCGAGTCCCCTGCCAGTCACCGTGTGCTGCTCCCCGCGGCACCCACACGCCCGCAGCGCCTGCAGCGCCCAAACGGGTTGGGCGCCTGCGCTCTACGCCCGATGCGCCCCGTGCCCGAATCCAATAGGCCCCTATGGGCCTATGGCAAACGGGGCCCATGCCCAGAATGAAAATTTTTAAAAAGATTTAATAAAAAATAGGTAAATAAATAATTAAAATATTAATTAATAAATTAATTAAAGAATTAATTAACTTAATTAATCCTGATAGATTAACCTAATCACTAAGTTTAGTTAATTAATCTGTTAGGTTAGTTAACAGTCAATGACAATGACAGATGGGACCCACATGTCAGTTTGACCCAGTCAACGCCCTGTTAACGGCTGAGGTCATGTTGATGTCATGATGATGTCAGCATACACTGTTCTCGATAATGTTGATTTAAAGTAATTAAATAAATTCTAAAAATAATTAAAACTTTAGAAAATCGTATAAAATAATCCGTAACTCGGATGAAAATACTTTGTACATGAAAGTTGCTTAGAACGACGATACGAATCCGGAATACGTAGCCCCTTCGTCTGCCACACATCCCTAGCATAGCGAGCACGCAACTTTCCCTCTCTGGTTCATCTATCCGAAAACGCAAAACACCGGGGATACTTTCCCGAATGTTTCCCCCCTTCGCCGGCATCGCCTAGTACCACGTTAGGGCATACCTAGCACCGTGTATTGCCTCTTTATGTTTTGTGATGCTTTGTTTGCTCCGTATTTACTGTTTCTTCCCCCTCTTCTTTTCCGGTAGACCCCGTGTTGGCACGCGAAATCGCCGCGCAACACCAGGATATTTGTCGTGCTTACGTGACGATGAACGATTTCTTTCCAGGCAAAGCAACAAAGATATCTCGCTTTCGTGGAGAAGAACCGGCCGCTTTTCAGCGCAAAGCGGCAAAGATTGACCAAGCCCTAGGGCTGCTAGGGCTCGGCAAGAAGTAACGACAGAAAATAGACGTACGTGAAAATAGAGTTTGTATTGATAGATTGATTGTTGGGGGCGTTTCCAATCGGCCATGGCCTTATATATAAGGCACGCTGGACTTTGACGTATACAAGGTAGGACTTGGCGTACACGAGTTGAATTTCAAAATCAAACCGATTAGAATCTAATCAGGTCATCTTAATTGGGCTACCATATATAGCACTTGACATTTTACATTAGGCTAACCTGCATGGAGATCCCTTATGACCATATACACACCTTGCCTTATCAATTAAATATTCCGGCCACGTCGCTATTACCAGATAATATAGTAGCCCAAGTTGAGCCTTCAAAGAAAATAATAAAATACTCTGGCAACATCGCAAATCAACCTGGATAATAGCCATCAGCACTAAGCATACTTCTCGCACACGTAGATATATAGACCATGCACTCCATGCCCATAATTTAGCTTAGCGTAAGACCCTTCTTAGAACTTGCATCTTTGTTGTCCATGAAAATTCCTGTCGCAATACTTAAAAAATGCATCAACCGATCAGGTTGATAAATCATTGAATCAATTTGGCTCATCATATATTAACTAGCCAAATTATACCATCAACACATGCCCCCCTATTTTTGGTACAATTGCATTGACCAAAAATACTATAGCAATTACCGTATGATGAAGTCGATCACGATCATATCATTACTCAGGGCGGTGTCCAAAGATACATCGGCCAAATTTTCTTAGGGCGATACCTCAAATAACATATCGGCCAAATTTGCTCAGGACGATACTTGAAATAACATATCGGCCACAACATGTTCGTAGCCCGTTCATCTGCCAGGGGCGTAGCTGTCAATCTGCTCCAGATGGCCAAGCGAGTTGGCCCGCAGTGCGAAGCCGCCAAACACAAAGATCTGTCCGGGGAGGAAGGTTTCCCCTTGGACTGTATTGTTATTGACGATTGAAGGATCCATCAAACCTTTTGGGGATGGCACATTGGAACTCTCAATGAAAGCACCAATATCGGTGTCAAAACCGGCGGGTCTCGGGCAGGGGTCCCGAACTGTGCGTCTAAGGTCGATGGTAACAGGAGACGGGGGACACAATGTTTACCCAGGTTCGGGCCCTCTCTATGGAGGTAATACCCTGCTTCCTGCTTGATTGATCTTGATGAATATGAATATTACAAGAGTTGATCTACCACGAGATCGTAATGGCTAAAACCCTAAAAGTCTAGCTTGTATGACTATATATGTTTCCGGACTAAGCCCTCCGGTTTATATAGACACCGGAGGGGGCTAGGGCTATACAAAGTCGGTTACAAGGAAAGGAATTCTTCATATTTGGTCGCCAAGCTTGCCTTTCATGCAAGGAGAGTCCCATCCGGACACGGGAGAGAGTCTTCGATCTTGTATCTTCACAGCCCATAAGTCTGGCCCATATCCAACAGGCCGGACGCCCGAGGACCCCTTAGTCCAGGACTCCTTCACCCACCTCATCTGTTTCCAGACATTGTTGGCGCGATGCTTGAAGCTCTCCCCTTGGCTATCTTACAGGGCTGGAAGCTAGCTAGCTGTCGGAGGTGAGTCAATTCAATAAAGCTTGTAGGATCGCCATACTTCAAAGATGTGGTGGCTCCATCTCCCCTCTCTTTTCTCTCATCGTCCTTGTTTGACAAAAAGGGGCAGCGACACTAATCCTTCATTGATATGGTGTATTGCGTGTCGTGCAGGCTGTTAGCGGGATGTTCCNTATGTTTCCGGACTAAGCCCTCCGGTTTATATAGACACCGGAGGGGGCTAGGGCTATACAAAGTCGGTTACAAGGAAAGGAATTCTTCATATTTGGTCGCCAAGCTTGCCTTTCATGCAAGGAGAGTCCCATCCGGACACGGGAGAGAGTCTTCGATCTTGTATCTTCACAGCCCATAAGTCTGGCCCATATCCAACAGGCCGGACGCCCGAGGACCCCTTAGTCCAGGACTCCTTCACCCACCTCATCTGTTTCCAGACATTGTTGGCGCGATGCTTGAAGCTCTCCCCTTGGCTATCTTACAGGGCTGGAAGCTAGCTAGCTGTCGGAGGTGAGTCAATTCAATAAAGCTTGTAGGATCGCCATACTTCAAAGATGTGGTGGCTCCATCTCCCCTCTCTTTTCTCTCATCGTCCTTGTTTGACAAAAAGGGGCAGCGACACTAATCCTTCATTGATATGGTGTATTGCGTGTCGTGCAGGCTGTTAGCGGGATGTTCCTTCTTCATGAGATGCACAATGCCAAACCTAGTCACCAAAGCCGCAGATTCAACCATCACATGTGTGGCTGCAAAGTGTGAGGGTTGGTCGTCGGCAGGTAAGGGGTCTTACCCCGACCCCCCCCCCCCTTCTCCTTTTACTCAACATCCAAGTCTAGGAGGCCCCAACCTCCTTCCTACAATTTCCATTTCTTTCTCGGCTGGCTTTGGTAGCTAGGGTTGGCATATTCAGGGTTTGGTCTAGATGTGTTGGCAAGGTGAAGTCAATCGGTCTCGCTGAGGTTGGCATCTCTGCCATGGTCGGCTGCAATACCTGGACCCGTCTACATTTTAACAATTTTGTTCGTGGTTCTGTGTGCAAGTTCAAAAGACTTGTCTGTAATTCTTATTCTCCTTGGTTAACATGTTGGGGGACATAGTCGTGAGAGTCGATGGTACCACCAATTCGTGGGTCATGTACAACTGGTGATTCCAACACAAGATCAGTCGTAACACACTTTCGGCGCATAAAAACGAATATGCCATGGATCGATCACGTTATGCACGACATCAAAAGCTCATCGACACACAACAAAAAGATGCATACATACCATTGAAAGCATCACATCAAAAATTTGAATGCACGTGATAGAACCTCAGTACATGATGCATCGAGAGTGACCTTCTATCCTTACCCCTACTTTTTGCTTAAATAGATGTAGACGGTTATAAGCTTGGGAAACAAAAAAATGAGAGAGAGAGAGAGAGAGAGAGAGAGAGAGAGAGAGAGATGAAAACAAACCTGATGACCAGAAAATAATTGGACAAGAAAAACCTCAGGATGATGCATTGAGAGCGTCATCCTGCCTTATTTTGTGTTTTTGTGCTTAAATGGATGCATGATTTTTGTAAGTTTGACAACAAAATAGTGTGAGAGAGTTGAAATCAACCATGACAAGGAAAAGTGGACAACAAAGGTCAGTCATAACGAGCTTTCGGCGTGTAAATACGAATATGCCATGGATTGATCACGTTATGTGTGGCAATCAAAGCTCATTAACACAACAAATAGATACATATCATTGAAAGCGTCACATCGAGATTTCTATTTAATGCACACGATACAACCATAAGATATGATGCATTGTGAGCACCTTAATATCGTTATCTTGTGTTTTTGTGCTTAAACAATTTATAGATGCAGTGGTTTATAAGTTTGGGAAACAAAAAAGTTTATGTATGAGAGAGAGAGACTTGAAACAATCATTGGAGACGAAGGGGAAAAAGTGGAGAGGAAATTATGATGTGTTTGGGTGAGTGACCCTGTGGTGTCTCGTTGCTTGTTGCTTCCTCTCCCCTCCCTCTCGTTTCGGATAGAAAGAAAGCAAAAGAGAAAGGTAAAGTGTTGACATGGTTGATGGACTTGTTTGCAATGTTATCTTTCTTTGGTTGTCATGCTTTGGGGATTTGTTGTGATCTTCGTTTATTCACAGTCACTTATGTAAAAAAAGGATTTTTGCCGACATAGTCGTGAGAGACGACGGTATCACCGATTAGCGTGTGATGTACAACCAACAATGTATGCCAACACAAGATCATTCATTAGATACTTCAGGCACATAAAAGCAAATATGCCACGGATCAATCATATTATGGGCGGCAATAAAAGCTTATCGACAAAATAAGTAGACCAATCATCACATCAAAATTCCCATTTAATGCACGTGATACAACCTCAAGATACAATGCACTAAGAATGTCCTTGTACCTTAGCTTGTGCTTTTGTGCTTAAATAGACAACAAAAATAGTACCAGAGTTGAAAACGACCATGACAAGGAAAAAGTGGACAACAAGGTCAATGGTAACGTGTTTCCGGCGCGTAAATGCGAATATGCCACGGATCGGTCACATCATGGACACAACAAATAGATACATGCCATTGGTAGCATCACATCAAAATTTCCATTAAATGCCTGCTATGCAACCTTAAAACATGATGCATCGAGATCGCCTTTATGTCGTTGTCTCTTACTTTATTCTCAAATAGATGCAGGGGTTTGTAAGTTTTGGGAAACGAAAAAAGTGAGAGAGAGAGAGAGAGAGAGAGAGAGAGAGTTGAAAACAACAAGCAAAGAGTGGACAAAGGAAACCATCACCAAGTGTTTGGATGGTGCGGTGTGTTGCAATACTTGGACCCAACTACATTTTAACTTTTTTCCCAATGTCCCGTGTGCATGTTTGAAGGACATGTGTGTACTCTCAATTTCGCTTGATTGACAGACGTGTTCTTTGTTGTGATCTTCAATTTGTTCACGGGCACTTTGTAAATGAATGATTGTTACTGGCATGGCCATAAGTGACGGTAGTACCACCGGTGAACAGGTGATGTAGAACCGAAGATGCCAACCAAGATACGGCTAATCATAATACGCATTTGACACATGAGTACAAACATTTCATTGACTCATCATGTTAGGTGTGGCAATAAAAGCTTCTAGACACTTAAAGATAGATATGGACCATTGAAAGCATGACATGGAGATTTTCATTTGTGATTCTGTGCTTAAATAGATGAAGGGGTTTATAAGTTTGGCAACAAAGCGCAGTGTGAGAGGGTTGGAAACAACCATGACGCGAGAAAAAAAAAGGTCAGCAGAGATAAGCTGTGACGCACTTTTGACGCATTAATTAGTACGAATACGCCACGGAGAATTGTCACATTATGCGCGGCAATAAAAGCTCATCGACTCAACAAGTAGATACCGACTATCGGAAGGGTAACGTCGAGATTTTCATTTAATGCACGCGATACAACCTAAAGATACATACGACGCATCGAGAGCGCATTTACATTCGTTATCTCTTACTTTGTGCTCTAATAGATATAGGTAGATAGATTGTAGATGCAGGCAGGGGGGGTTTGTAAGTTTTGGGAAACCAAAAAGTTTTTTATTATTTTTTGAGAAATTGGGAAACCAAAAAGTGAGAGAGAGAGCTGAAAAGGGAGGGGAGTAGAAAAACCATCCATCACCTCTCCTCTCCTCTGCTTCCCCTCTCCTCTCCTCTGCTCTGCTCGCGGACAGAAAGAAAGAAAAGAAAGCAGAGGAGAAAGGGAAAGTCTTTAGCCAGCGATGACGACCGCCGCGGCGGGGACGGAGTCGTCGTCCTCCTCGACCCCGGCGGCGGCGCTGCCGGTGGGGTTCCGGTTCCGTCCGACGGACGAGGAGCTGGTGCGGCACTACCTCAAGGCCAAGATCGCGGGGCGGGCGCACCCGGACCTGCTGGCGATCCCGGACGTGGACCTGGCGGCGGTGGAGCCCTGGGACCTGCCCGCCCGCTCCGTCATCAAGTCGGACGACCCCGAGTGGTTCTTCTTCGCCCGCCGCGACCGCCCCAAGTACCCCGGCAAGTCCTCCCGCTCCTGCCGCTCCACCGCCGCCGGATACTGGAAGGCCACCGGCAAGGACCGCCTCATCCGGGCGCCCGGCCCGGGGGGCTGCAGGGGGAAGGGCGCCCTCATCGGCGTGAAGAAGACCCTGGTGTTCCACCGCGGCCGCGCCCCACGCGGCGCACGCACCCCGTGGATCATGCACGAGTACACCGCCACCGACCCAAACCCCCAATCCCAATCCCAATCCCAATCTGCAGGCCCCCAAAATGTAACTTTTCCCCTTCCTCTTGTTCTGCTCTGCTTCCATTGATTTGATTTGATTTGGTTTCAGCTTGAATAAGTAGAGTAGAGAGTAATTCTTTCTTTCTTTCTGCCATGCCATGGATGCCAATGTGTTACCTAGCTTGCTTATTGGCAACAAATCAGATAGATACCAAGTTAGGGTTGCCTCATTCAGTTGCTTGTTTCTCAATTAATTATTTATACTACCTAGTGTGGACATGAATGTGCTAGCTAGCTTATGTAGGAACAATTTGCAGTCAATCACCACACCACACCACACCACACCACACATATATAGCTCAGTTGTTGACAGGATTTGAACACTAGGCTAGGAGGACAGGGCATACTTGTTGCCAGGATGAATATGAATATGTTGTGTTCAAAATATCTTCTTCTTGTTTCTTCAGCGATGCTTCTTTCTTCTATGAATATGAATATGAATGCCCTAGCTAGCTGAGCAGCACCATTTGCAGTCAGTAAGGTGTAGCTCACTCTATTCTTGGGCCAATTTTGCCTGCCATAACAATAGGACAGGGCATACTTGCAAGATGATGAAAGCATGTATAATTATAATTGTGCAGTCAGTCAGTCACTAGTTGGTGTCTGTGTCGTTCGTACGCTCTATGTCGCTCGTCAAGTCACTACTTGGTGCAATAGGAATGGCTTGTATACTTTGTGGTTTACACCTTTTCTTTACTTCTGAAATAACTTCTTCATTAAAGAAAAGACCATCATTGTGCACTCACTCAGTCAGTCAGTACCATTGCCTCGTTCACTTCTTGACAAAGTCTTTTGTCATCTTGTCATAACACTGATGAAACCATGTTTGCAAGCTGATGAAACCATGTATATATCACTCGATAACTGTCTTGTTGATTTGTTTCTTCAGGATAGCTTTGTTCTGTACCGCCTTTTCAACAAGCAGGACGAAGAGACCCCAGCGCCCATTTCAGAACCCCCGTCCACGTCGCCTCCAGGAAATCCACCGCTACAGCAAGCCGCCGCCGACGACAGGGCCAGCGCCTCCATGGTAGAAGACAAGGCCTCACCGTCTGATTCGAGCCAGCTGACCCCGACCAATGCAACCACCACCGACCACTCCTCCACGGCCCATCTTCCTGCAGCCGCCGGCGATACAGAGCAGACAGCGGATCAGGTGAACTGCTTGTTTTCCCTTTCCTGAGTACAGTATTATCTTCAGTCTGTCCCGCCTTTCAATTGGCTGAGAAATGTGTGTGTTTTCGTATCCATAAATTAAATTGCAGGAAGCTGCTTTTACTGCTTCGTTGGAGCAGCTTCCAGACATACAGTTACAGGCCGAGCAGCAAAGATACGATGAGTTCCCTATATTCAATTCCCCGATGCGTCCTTACACGGATCTCCCTTTCGTCGGCAACATGGGTGATGCGCAGGATGACTTCTCCATGTATCTGGACAACTTCATAGGTGAGCAGGATGTGCAAGCCATGTTGCCCAATCCAGCCGGCTCTACTACAGCTCCTCTTCCGTTCTGGTCCGCTAGCTCAGGTTCATGGAATCCTTGTGATCTCCAAGATATGGGGGCAGCACCTTGGACGCAGCAGCAGCCTACAGCTCCAGTAGAGTTGATGGACCCGCAACAAGGGATCGCGGCAAGGAGGATCCGGCTTGCGTACGCTGTTGAGAGGGCATCGGCGTCTCAGCCTATATTAGCTTGTGACTCGGAAAGCGAAGAAGGTGAGGGCGAATCAGCAGGCTGTAGCACAGAAAGTTCATCCAGCAACCATGAGGAGGAGGATCATCATGTCAATGATGCAGTTTTCCAAACCATGGTATGTATGGTTCTTCTGACTAATTACCTTGAGTTATGCTCTCTTGGAAAAAAGACTTAGAGCAAGTCTACTTAGTAGTACTCCCTAGTATTTACTTTACTCATCATAATAATATGTCTGTGTTGCTCAGGCTGGAGATGTGATGCATAACATGGCTCCTGCTCAAGCACTAGTAGTTTCTCCAGTGGAAGTTGCAGACAAGCTTGAGCATCTATCATTCAATCTCAATGGTATTTAATATAATAAACCTTGCTTGTTCAGTTTTGAAAAGAGGAAGAGCTGTTTGGTAAATTTGGTGCCGTGCAGATAACAACATATTGGAACAAGAAGATGGCAAGCCGCGTCGTGGAGCCGGTCTGAAGCAGAGGGTGAAGCAGGACTGGGGTCGAAACGGGCACGACCAGGACGGACTCGTGCGCAACAGTGACTGCGTGCCTGGCCCTGGAGATTCATCTTCAGAAACAGCGGTGCGGAGGTCCCTCTGGCTGGCGCTCCTGGTGATGGCCATCCCCCTCTGCTTGTGCTTGTCTTGGCTGGTGTCTGGAGGTCCCTGAGGACTGAGCTACCAGCAGGTGTAAACTAAACGGGGTTCCTCTTCCTCATCGTTCTTCGTTCGTAGGCTCCTCTCTCTATATACTCCTGGTGGTGTTGGTGTTGGTGGTGTGGTGTATATACTTGACTTGGTGTCTGTGTGTGTGTGTGTGTGTGTGTGTTAAGTAAGTAACTTTAGGCTGTCTCTACCGTAATCGTATGGAGTTTGTAATGTAGGCATCCCATTGAGATGAGATGAGATGAGATGAGAAATTGGAGAGAGAAATGGAGTTACAAACTCTATTGTCTATGCAAGCAAGCAAATGAATGAATGAATGAATGGATGATTGAGTTATGTTAGCAACTCTACTCCATATGGGAAATGGGAGCAGAGCATATGCATATGTGAGTGCAGTGCAGTGCATCTCAAGTTGAGTTTCTGAATCCTTGTAGTATATGCGATGCGAGACGGCATGCCTGTGCAAGAGGATTCAGAAACAGTGGCGGGGGCAAGCTTCCCGATGTGAGAGACCAGACCAGGGTAACAGTATGACGACGATGGCGCTGGTGAGTACTCACTGAGAGATTACTCTGGCTCTGGTCGCGGTGGCAATCTGCATTCAACCTCTTCTCCCGTGCATTACTCTGTTTTTCTTCACTCACTGCAGCCCATTTATCTTCACTGTAGCACAATTTCAACCTCTGCTGCCTTCCCGAAAGGAACTACGGATAAAAGGAAGCTACGAATCGTAACAACTTAAAATCAAAATCTTAGCAATGCCTCATAATTAAGCTGAACTATATGCGTATTTTAGTACTCTACTATCTTGACTGCTTTATAAATTTTTGTGAAACTCAAGCAAAATACAACAAGATGAGTATCAATATTCTTACCTGAATTTTATAATAATTATCCATTGTTGTTTATTCTTTATGTTTATACCACCAAATTATATATGCTTCAATGATGTTTGAGTAGGTCTTGATAAAGTTCTTACTACATGCAAATATGTTTAGCCTCCCTGACGTCCGCCGCAGCCGCCGTGTGGTGGGCACACTCTGCCGCACTTGAAGAATGTCACATGAAACATACCCACCAAGATGTCGTCCGAGGGGACAAGCGTTTGCTGCAGCTCGTCGGAGGGGCCAACTCGCCGAGGACATTGATATGATGATAAACATACAATAAGTAAGTGGACACGCATTTAAATTCTCAATAATTATTCAGCAAACCATACACCGGGTCGACTATTATGAAAAAAAAAGGAGATGCATTGCACAATAAGTAGCTCTGAAAATCTAAACATGACCATGCTCACCTATAATAAAATAAAATATACGTCCATACCATATCTATACTTTTTTTTATGCCTTCACTGTTCCACATTATTAATGTCACCAATCACAACCTTATTCTAAGAGGATGGAATATATATATATAGAATTCAACACCGTTGATGTCATTTATAGTTTATACTTCCTCATGTATTCACCGAATATGACTTGCTCATAACTGGGCTTATTGTCTTCTGACAAAAGCTCCTTTATCGGCCCATATGGCCTATCAAGATCATCAGTGCTTAGAAAGCATGCAATTGAGATACGTGGCTCTACAGTTGGTCTCAGCACAACTCGGTGCTCCACGCTCTTGAACTTCCCGTTTGTAATAATCTGCACAATTGCAAAAAGGACAAATAAGAAGTGGATTTCAAACAATCCACCACAGAGATCAATGATGGTGTATGGTATTATGGTGAGTAACAACATATATTTTAGTTAAGTATCATTTAATTTATTAAATATTACTGTTTATGATAAACAAAGTATATATTGCAAATTTAGCACGAATAAAATTATTTTTATGATAATTAAATTATTCTTAAATTTTAAAATTGTGTCAAAACCGTCCTTAAATCTTAAATAACAAATAAAGATCAATTTACAAAAATTGACATCAACAACTAGAATACAAATATGTATGTATGTGCTTGGTCCAATATCAATTGGTAATGCCATTTCTTATTAAAATTTCTATATTTACCAATAGTTTAGAGTTTATGCACCATTTTAATATAATTTTAAAATTAAGTACCAGAACTTGAGACAAAGAGAGATTGGGGAATATACTGTATTCACTCTTATATTTTTTTTTCTGAAACTTACTACTACAGGGTAAAACCGCTATCCCGTCTTATATATTATAGCTCTACTATTAGAAAGAGAAACGTCCAGGTTTCACAAAAAATACTGGTATCCATAAAATATAGTGTAATTTATATATTAGCTTAAATATATAAGATAGAGTTGTATACTAACAATAAAAATAAAATATTTGAAATATAATTTACAGATGAATATTGTAAGCACAAACATAGAAGATAATTAAGATAGTTATTAATTTATGATCGGGAATAAATAAAGTAGTTTAACAAAATAATAAAAATATATTTTCCATATGAGTGAATTTATAAATATATTATTAATGTATAGCAAATTGGTTAGGTGAAAGTGTGACAGTACCTGCATCATGTCAGCAATATTGGCCAGCAACGCACCCTTGACCGGAGGAACATCAATCCAAACATCTTGATGAAGAACTTGAAGGCCGCTGACACTATCTTGGAGGAGCAAGGTGAGGAACCCGAGGTCGGTATGCTTGGTACCACCCATGGTCAAATGTGGCTCGGGACATATCGGGAAATAGTGACACGCCATTGACCTTGCATTGAAGCATCTTGTGCCTGCTAGATAATCACTTGCAAGACCTAAAGCTTCCGAAAATAGCTCAGACAACTTCATCACAACTCCATCGATGCCTTCCATGTACTCCCTCACTTCTTCTCTGTACACTTCCACAATAATGTTATCAAAAATATAATTTTATCTCACGAAAGCACCCTTAACATGCATGGGATAATAACTAACTAAAAAGTTAGTGTGTGAAGCTAATTATATATTAGATAGTGGAGGGATGACCTGCAGATTTGTGGTATTTCTTCAAAGCTTTGAGGGTCTTGTAGAGCCTTGCAAGACAAGGTGTCTCTCCAGTCGGCCGGAGTTGTTGCGTTGAGATCTCCATGGAAGCTGAAGAAGTTAACCTTCCGAGCAAAGTCACGCGAGTACCACTTTGCTTTCTCCTCCTGAGGAAGCTCATGGAAATCTCGGACTCCTCTCTGGATTCCCTCAATGACGCCAAGAGGAATCCCATGGTTCACCAGCTGAAAGAATCCCCATGACTCTGCCGCGTTCCTTATGTCCTCCGCGATCTCCTTTCGGCTCTCCGAGGAATCAAACCTTAACCCGGTGAGATCGATCACAGGGAAATGAAGGCTGCGAATCTTGTCAGCATCTTCTTCAGGGAGTGAAGAGTTGAGGAGATTCTCTGGAGGGTGTATGAACATGGAGGGAAGCTTGGTGACACCGGCGTCGACGAGGCCTTTGACGCCGGCTTTGCTCTCGTGGAAGGCTTTGATCTCCATCTCACGCTGGCTGTGATCCACCACAACTGATGCCATGGTTTGTTTGTTTGTTTGTTTGTTTGTTTAAGCAAGAACAGCAAGTTTGGTTGCAGGTGGTAACTTTAGATTGCTCTGTTGCTCTGCTCTATTTATATACTCACATGGAACAAGAATTTATTTATTCATTTGGGAGGATTAATGAGTTGAAGATAAGATGAGTGAGACTTGTGTTGACCAAATACAGTGTTGAAAAAGGGACGGCTCTGTTAATTTCTACAGCTTCTGCCACAATCTGTGCAATTTTTCTTTTACTTCTAGACGAACTTAACCATCATCTTTCAGGACTATGAAAAACAATGATTCTTGGGTGAAAGGAGATCAACATCATCATCATATTGACGAACCCTGCTGCCCGTTTGGTCTGATTTTCACAATAGGGTACCTTGTAGTATCCAACAACACTGTTACTGATACTGTAGCACGCAGCTTTCTTTGAATCAAATCAACAATTTCCTTTTTCTCCTTCACCAACCACCACTTTTTCTCGTTTAACGGCGCAGGTGTTTTTCTTGAGCAGCAGTGCTCCTGCACAGGGGCGGAGCCAGAAATTTTGTGAAGCCTGGGCTAGTTTGAGCCTAACTATATAATCTGAAAAGTAAAATCGGATGTTTGAACCAAGGTTTTTTCTTCTTCTTATTGATACCGGCTTTTCTAGGTAGGGATCCAAATTGCTGTTTTTTAAAAATCTCAAACACTTTCGTTTTTTTGCCTAAAAGTATAACCTCAGTGACCAATTCCTCACGCTCTAATCTCAAAATCAAAAGCCTGTCCAGCTAGTATTTCTACTATATTCTCTAGATCAGTATATATAGCAGTTGTAACAGTTGTTTTCACTTGGACAGTGAAACTGAACTGATTCTGAGGTATATCAAAAGAAACTGGCACTACTAGGGAAAACCTTATACACAGAACTTTAGCAGTAGCGCTGGGTAAAATAAGGTGCTACTGCTACTTAGCAGTAGTGCGGGCAAAGGAAGGCGCTACTGCTATGAACATAGCAGTAGCTAGCGCGGCCAGGGAAAAGAGCGCTACTACTAAAATTACCCCACCGTTGCCGCCAGGCTAAGTTTACTAGTAGCGCTTTCCTATGAAATGCCCTACTGCTAGCTAGTTTAACAGTAGCGTTTGCTCCAAAACCGAGATACTGCTAATCCAGCCTTATCCCCCCGCGCGCCCGCCCGTTTCCTCACTCTCCTGTCTCACGTCACGGGCGTCGTCCTTGTCTTGCCATCGCCCCCATTGCCGCCGCAGGCGTCACCGCCATCCTCCGGCCTTGGTAAGCCTCCTCCTTCTCCTCTTCCTCCTCCCTCCTCTAGCTGCCACTCCTCCCTCCTCCGCCCCACTCCTCCTCCCCTTGTCCCTCCCCCTGCTCCTCCCTCCTCCGCCCACTCCTCCTCCCCTCGTCCCCCCCTGATCCTCCCTCCTCTAGCCGCCCCACCATCAACAGCACCTCCTCCATCTATAGCCCCTCATCCCTCCACAACCCCTACTCCCTCCCCCTCCTCCATCCACAGCCCCTCCTCCGTCCATAGATTTAGTTGATAGTATAGATAGGTAGAATGTAGGTTTTTTCAATAGTATAGATAGGTAGAATTTTGTAGAATGTACACAGAATTTAAGTGGTTAATAGAACTAGTTTATTTATAGTAAGTGCTTAATAGAATTAGTTGAATTAGTAAGAAAATTAATTATTTTTATTTAAAGTAAGTGCTTAGTTGAACTATTTGAATTAGTAACAAAATAAATTATTTTTATTTATAGTAAGAGCTTAGTTGAACTAGTTGAATTAATAGAACTAGTTTATTTTTAGTAAGAAAATTTAGGTATGGAAAATTTAATTATTTTTATGTCATGTGCGAATGCTTATACTAATTGATCCGGATGGAATTGCAAGTTTAAGCATCATTGTATGTGTATGAACATCTTTGTATCGCAGGGAAAATCCGAGTGGCCTATGTATTGCCGGAGTGTTGATTCATTTCTGTTACGGCAAATTTCAGGCGCACGATATGTCCTATTTTGGCAAAGGTCATGCCGGATTTTTTCCGTGAATTTAAGAATGAATTGTGCTAGAATATGTAGGAAATATCGAGTGCCCCGGATTTGTGTGTTGAGTTTCCTGGTAGTTGCCTTTGATCGATTTTCAATTAATGTTTCAACTATGAACATAGGAAATGTCTGACGACGAAAAGGATTTCGATATGTGTGAATACTGCGAAGACGAGCGCGACATGTGCGACAGACATTTCCTAGTTGATGATAGGCGCTTCACAATCAAGCTGTATGAGAACTTCAAAGTGGATACAGTAAGTCATAACGACAAGTCTTTTTTCGTAATTAAGCATGATTTCTGCTTCTTTTGCTTCAACTTATAATTTTAAATTTTTACTATTCTACTAGCGTATCCCCTGCCATGCAAGAATTTTTGTCTTGGATAAGATTAGTTCCAGTCCTATGAAAACTATGGAGGTAAAGAGAGTTCACTTGAAGACCGAGGTTATACTATCAATGCGAAACTATACAATGCAGACACTTACACCTATTTTGAATGCAAAACTTGGAGAGCACTATGCAAGGCTTATGCATTTGAGCTTGATATGCTTATCACGTTTGATATTCATCCGGAAGATGATATTGAAGGCAATATCGACATCTGGGTCGACGTGCAGACGCCTCCAGTTCTACCATTATGTGAGTTTCTCAACCATATTTATGATATTATTTATTCAAAAATAGTTGACAACTAATTTTTATTGATAGCTTATTTCCAATCAAGCAAACATGTCCGTCGCTTGGTAGACATGACCTACTACTCTCCTGAGGCTGAATTAAACTGCAAGGAGATAACTCATTATGTTTCATGGCTTGAGGATCTTGATACTGTCAAGACAAATTATTTTTCTGGACTTCAAAATCTTAGTATCAAAACATGCGACCAGTAGCGTGCGTTGAACTACGGTCACATCTATTTAGGAAAGATGGTAAGATTTTTACTATTTGTCCTCAGTGCATCTTTTGCATACGTTATTTTTAAGCTAAACTTCATTGTTAAGTATGTTACTACGATGTTATTCAATAGGGACTCCCGATGATAGTTGTGCCTCATTGGATCGAGGATAAAGGTCACATGAAAATGGTTAGCTTACGGCCAAGACATCCTACATTGCACATGAGTGCATTCAGGATTTCTAAAAGCGAGCAAGTATTAATAGTCAAAGACTGGAGCAAAATTGTGAAGGATCGCAGAGAAGTACTAGGGGGCAGCAATCATAAGCGCAGCCCACAATTAGGAGACAAGTTCATCTGCATGCTCCTATATGATGAATCAGGAGTGCTACACATGTTCTATGCTATTTTACCTGAGAGAGAGCAACAGGAGTGATTAGCTAGCTAGAATGAGTTTGAAGATGATGATGTGCTACACTATGACTATATTGATTAAATAGCTAGTGTTGGTGGTAATGACTATGATGATTATTATTAGCTAGTGTTGGTGGTGATTAGATAGCTACACTATGACTATGATGATTAAATAGTGGTAATGACTATGATGATTATTAGCTGGTGTTGTTGGTGATGATATGATGCAAGAGTTTATATTAATATGATGATGATGATGAGTTATTATATCATTGGGTGAAAGAACCGCGTTAGTTTCAAGTGGATGGATCCTAAGTGATCAAGTCATGGAATCCATGACTTGATCACTTAGGATCCATCCACTTGAAACTAATCCGCGGTTCTTCCACCTAATGATTTAATAACTCATTATAATGTAAAAACAATCTCTAAATTGCTACTATATGAAAACTTATATAAAAGTGTATGAATACGACATAAAATAAAAAAGAAATAGAATATGGAATAATAGTAGTAGCGTTGGCAGTGAGAAGCGCTACTAGTAATTACCAGTAGCGCATGTTGCACGACGTGCTACTACTAAGTAGATATAGTTTAACACACGCTACTGCTAACCTTTAGCTGTAGCGCCGTAGTAGTAGCGCGGTTACCCGCGCTACTGATAGGCCAAAAACCCGCGCTACTACTAGGTTTTTCCCTAGTAGTGTGGGCTCACTGTGGTAAACAATCATAGCCCAATATCATATCATGACTTAGCAGATTTAAGAGTATGAAGGAATGTTCTAATTTCTGTTTAGCCATTTGAAATGAACAGTTGGGTGCTACTGCATTAGATACTAATATGCCTCCACTAGCTACTGAGATTTTCCTGGGTCATACAGGCAGGATATGGCAATTTGCTTTCACGGCAAACTACTCATTCATGAAAGATGTGGAAGTGCCACTATCCAAAAGTGTTATTGCTCTTTTTCCATTTACCATGACTACCACAGTAGGTGTTTGCACACTGAGCTGTTGACCCAAAGCATGAGATGATATAAACATAACTTTCTCAGGTTGCTCCACTATTTCTTCTTGAACTTCCAATGTTTCTCCCTCATTCTCTTGTGGTCCAGTTTCATCTAACTCTTGTTGTAGCATATGCACATTAGGAACTAAAGTACACTTATGTCCATGCACCCATTTGTCTCCACACCTCCAGCACTCTCCAACTTTTCTAATTCTTTGCACCTTGTTATTGAGCGTTTCACTGTTCCTATTCCCATGAAGAGGTTGTTGTACTGCAGGGTTATTTTCCACTTTAGCTATCTGAGTGTGGGTCTGTTTCTGAAAATAATTATGATATGTAATTCCATATTTCTTTTGCTGAACAACTTGGGGAGGATGGTGCTACTTCTTGAGCTTGCGTTGATTCTTCCCTTGAAGAGGAAAGGGTGATGCAGCAAAGTAGAGATAAGTATCTAACTCAGTTTAAGAACCAAGATATCAATCCAGTAGGAGGCACAAGCAAGTCTCGAATCTATGCACCTGCACAAACTAACAAACACTTGCACTCAACGCGAAAAGGGGTTGTCAATCCTTCACGGTCTCGAACAAGAGTGAGATCTAATAGAGATATGTATAAAAGATACATAAAAAGGCAAACTAAAATAAATCTAAATAAATTGCTGCAAGGTATTTTTTGGTTTATGGATCTGAAAATATATGATGGAAAATAGACCCAGGGCCATAGGTTTCACTAGAGGCACTACTAGGAAAAGGGCTATAGATATGACTGACACTAATGGCGCACCGGGGAAGTAGTGCGCCACTACTATATACTAATGGCGCACCACACAAAAGGTACGCCACTAGTTATAATTTTTTTTTTCATTTTTACATACATACTAATGGCGCATCAGACCGAAGTGCGCCATTACTAGTTCTAACTAGTAATGGCGCACCAGGCAGGGAGTGCGCCAGTACTGAATTTTTTTTATTCTTTTTTTTTGCAAAACTACTAATGGCACACCGCAGCTGGGTGCGCCATTAGTAAGCTTCCCCCACTCCACCTATTCCCCTCCCTCCCTTCCTCCCCAACCGTACACCGCCGCCGCGCCTGCACGCCCCATCCGTCCCCTCCGTCCCCTGCCGCCGCCGCCCCGACCCCCGCCGGAATCCACCCC
>LR880972.1:6204473-6223289 GCA_904067115.1 Aegilops sharonensis | reverse complement strand
CCCCACCACTGCAGCTCCCCTGCGCCGCCGCCCTCGCGCCCCCACGCCCCCACCACTGCAGCTCCCCCGCGCCGCTGCCCCCACGCCCCCGCGCCCCGAGCCGGAGGAGGAGGACCAGGAGGAGGACGAGGACGAGGAGTAGACTGCTTCCAGTGCCGCTGAGCAGGACGCCGTCTCGCTGGTGCGTCGCGTCGCCCGGGCCCTCAACCGCCGGATCTCCGACCTCGTCGCCCTCCTCTTCCGCCACAAG
The DNA here is from genome assembly GCA_904067115.1 of Aegilops sharonensis. NCBI lineage: Eukaryota > Viridiplantae > Streptophyta > Magnoliopsida > Poales > Poaceae > Aegilops > Aegilops sharonensis. The sequence goes on along the minus strand of LR880972.1, from coordinate 6,223,039 downwards.
GTAAGCGCGCCCGCCCGCCCGCCGGGCTCCCCTCCCCCTCTGCCCGCCCCGCCCGCCCGTCCAACCCTAACCCTAGCTGGCTCACTTGGCAGAGCGCGGGGTCCTTCGGCGCCGTCGCGGGCTTCGCCATCCCGTCGTCTTCGCGTGGAAGTTCCTGCGCTCCTCCTCGACGCCCCAGCCCTCGCCCGCCGCGCCTGCCCCCGTGCTGCTTATCTAGGGGTTCTGGTAGCTGCGAGGTTAGTGAGACCGTTTAGATTGCTCATCATCTCAGTTAGTAGGTAGTACAGTAATCTGAAAACATACAAGCTGCTAGGAGCACTTTCAAGTCATGGGTAGATTGATAGTAGATTGATTGCTTGTAATGGTTGGTTGCTGGCACCTGTGTTTGTCGGTTCCATTCTAGTAGTTTAGTATCAGAGGATTCATCGCCAGATAGATTCGGGTCGGGATTCGTCGCTAGATAGTGTGTCGATCGTGTCTTCTGTTTTTTCTTAGGTTTTGCTGTACAGCCGTAGATTGGATGTGGGGATACGCAATAGTTTCCCAAGATTTTGGCTGCCCGAGGGTGTCAATTAGGTTAATCCTATGTATGTATGCGAGTTTGTGGTTTGTTGTCAAGAAATCAGGATGCGCCGAGGCTTGAAAGGGTGGGGGCGTAGCGCTGAGTTGCATGGGGTTTCCCTGCGCTGGCGTGGCTGTGACTTGTGCTGGTTTATATTTGTTGTTCGGATATTGGGATGTGTTGCTCTGATCGTAGTTTTGGAGTCGTGCACGTGGTTGCTTACTTTTGGTAGAAATTAGTTGCATGGGTTTTAGCACGCTGTCGTCGGAAATTGGTATGTCTTGCCCTGGTGTAGTTTTGGAACATTGGATATAGCACATAGTTTTGGTGAAAATTAGCTTGTGCGTGTTTTGACCTGCCAGTGTGTCGGCAAGGCTGTGCGCACCATAATATTTTTGCTGTTATGCCATAATTAATTTTTGTGTCCACAACGTAAACGTATGACATATTATAAACAATGTATTCTAGACAATGTTACCAAAAAAGTTTGGTGCTTAAATCATTATGATAGTGTGTCTGTGTCCAAATGTTATGTATAATGAAAGTAATTGGTGGGCATGAAAGCTGTGAAACATTTTACATGCCAAGGGTTGGTGGTAGCCAGTGTCCAAAATGAAACAAATTGTTCAGACTTCAGACTTAGGGGGTGTGTTCTTCTGATTTGTGATGCTGATGATTTTGCTAGTTTGCTCGGTTTTGTCTCCGACCATCGTGTCGTGATGATTGTGCAGGTACCCCGAGAGGCCCTTGAGTTTGCTGGAATGTCGATTAACTTCCGTTCCGGCAAATTTAGGTACTCCATATGTCCTATTTTCAGCAAAGGTCATGCTGAAATTTTTCATGAATTTTAGCATGACTTTGCTAAAAATAGGACATATGGGGTACTTGCGACTAATGCTTGTTATCATGCATGTTTTATGATCTGTTGTAAGGGTACTAATTGGTCTCTTCTGCTGCTTATCAGAGATGGCGGGAAGCAACCACCGCCGCTCTGCGACACCGCAGTACGAGTTGGATGCTTCCGAGTTCTTCACTATCATACTTGAGACTTCAGTATCATCCATGACGCAGGTATATAAAACGAGAGATCTCCCCTTCACCCATCTCATTATGATATCTGTTGTTTGCTACATCACTCATTATCCCAAACTGCAGAGGCTGCCTGACAGTTTTATGAACATGCTGATGGGTGAAGATCCGCCAAATAATGTGAAGCTGCGACAGGCCGACAGCGGGTTTCGCAGGCAGTGGGATGTGGAGTTGGTGATCAAGGAGGGCCACATGTACTTGTCTCGTGGGTGGGAGAAGTTCTACCGTGCCTACGACCTGCGGCTGGGGTACTTCCTTCTCTTCAGGTACGACGACGACGCCACCATGCTCATCGTGAAGGTGTTCAACACGACTATGTGTCGCATGCGCTACGCTAACGATGATGATGCCGGTACGTTCTGCCTCTTCTTATTCCTCTACATTTGGCTTTGTCTCACATCGATTGTTAACAGTCATTGTTGCATTTTGGACAGGTAATGGGAGCAGCAGCAGCGACACTGGCAACAGCGACTATGGCAGCAACGATTCTGGCAGCAGCATAGACAACAAGAAGGATGATCCGGACTAGAGTGCGGGAGAAGAGGAGCTGAGTGGGTATGAGGAGCTCCAGGATGACGACGGGCATCAGGCTGAGGATGACCTAGCGCTGGTAGTGGCTGACCAAGGGCAAGAGATGGTGGTGGCTGACCATGGGCAAGAGATGGTGGTGGCTGACCATGGGCAAGAGATGAGGTGGCTGAGGATGACCTAGCGATGGTCGTGCCTGAAGGTGGCCTCGCGATGGTGGTGGTGCCTGACAATGACCACGCACCGGTGGTGGCGCCGGCGATCCCACAGCTGGGCGACATTACCACGCCAATTGTGGTAGAAGACTACATCCCACTGCCCCCACCGCCTCGCCGCTCTTCGCGCATCAGTCTGAGGAAGGAGAAGGAGAAGAACAATGCATGAGAACTGAACTTTGTCAGGTATGTCAGATCTCCAAAATGATATATATATATATACTTAGTTACCTATGTTATCACTAATATGCTTAGTTTCCTATAGGTTAGCTTCATTTTACCTAAGTTGGCTCTAATATGCTAACTTAGAGCTTATATGCTTAGTTTCCTATAGGTTAGCTCCAAAATAACTTATGTTAGCACAAAATGATCAAGTTTACATAATAAGCTTATAGTCTTTTTCTTATTCTTCTTTTCCAAAATGACATATGTTAGCTTCATTTTACCTAAGTTGGCTCTAATATACTAACTTAGAGCTTATATGCTTAGTTTCCTATAGGTTAGCTCCAAAATAACTTATGGTAGCACAAAATGATCAAGTTTACATAATAATCTTATAGTCTTCTTCTTATTCTTGTTCTTTTCTAAAATGACATAGGTTAGCTTCATTTTACCTAAGTTGGCTCTAATATGCTAACTTGGAGCTTATATGCTTAGTTTCCTATAGTTAGCTCCAAAATTACTTATGTTAGCACAAAATGATCAAGTTTACATAATAAGCTTATAGTCTTCTTCTTATTCTTCTTCTTTTCGAAAATTCTTCTTATTCTTCTTCTAGTGTTCTTCTTCTTCTAGTATTCTTCTAGTCTTCTTCTTCTTCTAACTTCTTGTTTATCATTTTGCAGATTTGATTTAATTCACGGAAGCTTGCATGGATGGAGTGCTTCTTTTCCATTTGTGTTTTTATTTTGTATCAATGTGAAACTTTTGTGAATTGATGGATAACGGTGTTGGATGAACAATGTGAAACTTTTGTAATATGTAACGATGGAACTGTGTGTTGGCTATGTATGTATATATGATGGAACTTGTGTGTTGGCTATGATTGTTATATGGATGCTTGTTGTATATATATGTGTTGGATATCTCATATGTGAAATAGTGACCTGAGATTAAGAAAAAAATTAAAAAAAATTGTTACTAATGACGCACTACCATGTGGTGCGCCATTAGTATAGCAGACTCTTGTGGCGCACTCTGGGCAAAACTAATGGCGCGCTGCGTGGTGCGCCATTAGTATACCAGATACTAATGGCGCACCGGTGGTGCGCCATTAGTAAAAAATACTAGTGGCGTGCTACTAATGGCGCACCGGTAGTGCGCCATTAGTAGGCAAAACCGGTGCGCCATTAGTAGGCCTTTTCCTAGTAGTGAGGCTTCTCTCTTGAAGATAGCATACGGTGGGTGAACAAATTACTGTTGAGCAGTTGATAGAAAAGTGCAAAGTTATGACTATATCTAAGGCAATGATCATGAATATAGGCATCACGTCTGTGACAAGTAGACCGACTCCTGCCTGCATCTACTACTATTACTCCACACATCGACCGCTATCCAGCATGCATCTAGAGCATTAAGTTCATAAGAATGGAGTAATGCCTTAAGCAAGATGACATGATGTAGAGGGATAAACTCAAGCAATGTGATGAAAACCCCATCTTTTTATCCTTGATGGCAACAATACAATACGTGCCTCGCTACCTGATACGTCTCCAACGTATCTATAATTTATGAAGTATTCATGCTATTATATTATCCATCTTAGATGTTTATATGCATTTATATGCTATTTTATATGATTTTGGGACTAACCTATTGACCTAGAGCCCAGTGCCAGTTTCTATTTTTTCCTTGTTTTTGAGTTTTACAGAAAAGGAATACCAAACGGAGTTCAATTGACGTGCCAATTTTTGACGATTTTTATGGACCAGAAGACGCCAATGGAGCATCGGAGATGGGCTAGAAGAGTCTCGAGATGTCCACGAGGGTGGAGGGCGCGCCCTACCCCCCTGGGCGTGGGCCCCTATCTCGTGGACAACTCGGAGACCCCCCAGACATGAAACCGACGCCAAAAATTCCTATAAATACAGAAACCCCCAGAAAGAAACCTAGATCGGAAGTTCCGCCGCCGCAAGCCTCTATAGCCACGAGAAATCAATCTAGGCCTTCTCTGGCACCCTGCTGGAGGGGCCATCATCACCGGAGGCCATGGAGGAGGATCCCGGAGGGGCCATCATCGCCATGAAGGCCAAGGACCAGAGGGAGAACCTCTCCCCATCTAGGGGGGAGGCCATGGAGGAGGAAGCACAAGGGGGAGAACCTCTCCTCCTCTCTCTCGGTGGCGTCGGAGTGCCATCGGGAGGGGAATCATCGCTGCGGTGATCGTCTTCATCAACATCACCACCATCATCACCATCCTCATCTCTTTTACGTGGTCCACTCTCCCGCACCCCACTGTAATCCCTACTTGAACATGGTGCTTTATGCCACATATTATGATCCAATGATGTGTTACCATCCTATGATGTTTTGAGTAGATATCCTTTGTCTTTGGGTTGATTGATGATATAGATTGGTATGAGTTGTATGTTTTATTTTGGTGCTGTCCTACTGTGCCCTCCGTGTCGCGCAAGCGTGAGGGATTCCCGCTGTAGGGTGTTGCAATACATTTATGATTCGCTTATAGTGGGTTGCTTGAGTGACAGAAGCATAAACCCGAGTAAGGGGGTTGTTGCGTATGGGATAAAGGGGACTTGATGCTTTAATGCTATGGTTGGGTTTTACCTTAATGATCTTTAGTAGTTGTGGATGCTTGCTAGCGTTCCAACCATAAGTGCATATGATCCAGGAAGAGAAAGTATGTTAGCTTATGCCTCTCCCTCATATGAAATTGCAATGACGATCACCAGTCTTGTTAACAATTGCCTAGGACAATTCCGCACACCGATCCATCATTATTCCACATTCTCTATTTATAATATTTATTAATATATTCTAACTTTACGATAACAGCACCTACTTTTATATTTTAGCTCTCCGGTATCATGCAAAGTTATCCTCTTCATACCCACAACGTAGTTTTATTTCTCGTTTCTAGTTGGAAGCAAACGTTCGGTGTACGTAGAGTCATATCAGTGGCAGATAGAACTTGAGAGAATATTGATCTTACCTTTAGCTCCTTGTGGGTTCGACATTCCTACTTATCACTTCCACCTTTGGGAATTGCTACGATGATTCCCTGCACTTGGGGATTATCAAGCTCTTTTCTGGCGCCGTTGCCGGGGAGCAATAGCGTGGGGTTGATATTCTCGTGTGTGCTTGTTTGCTTTCTTCACTAAGTCGATTTTGTTTTACCTTTTTGTTTCTGTTTAGTTGTGGGTGAAACATACAAAAAAATTTAAAAGAATGAAAATACAAAAAAAATTACTTGCCTCTCATGCCTAAAAAGTTTTTCACTAAGGGAAGTGATTGAAAGGTTATGCATTGGAGAAGTGAGGGTCGACCTTGGACACTTGTGTTCATGCTCATGGAAAAAATGTGAAATGTTTCATGGAAGTTTCTATGAAAATAATTATCCCCATGTATATAGCCATTTTATTATAAAAATAGTGTGCCAAGCTTTGGTTTTAGGATGATTAGATTGCTTGTTTACTTTGTGCAGTACAAAAACAGAAACTTTGGCTGTAGCGCGTGAATTTACATTTTTTTACTGGAAAGTCAAATGGGTCTGAAATTTTTTGCAAATTACTTCTGTACAAAGTTTTTAAATTTTCATATTTTTTTAGAATTTTTTGGAGTTACAGAAGTTTACTAAACTTCCAGATTACTACAGACTGTCCTGTTTTTGACAGATTCTGTTTTCTATGTGTTGATCGCTTATTTGGATGAATCTATGGGTAGTATCGGAGGGTATGAACCATGGTGAAGTTGGAATACAGTGAAATTGGAATGAGTTTTCAACAGTACCTAAAGGTAGTAATTTGCTTTAGTATACTAACGGATCTCACAAAGTTTTTGTGAAGTTTTTGTGGATGAAGTGTTCGAAGAACGAGGAGTTACCGATGTGAGAAGAATAAAGAGAGGCAAGAGTTAAAGCTTGGGGATGACCAAGGCACCCCAAGTAAATATTCCAAGGATACTCAAGCATCTAAGCTTGGGGATGCCCCGGTTGGCATCCCATCTTTCTTCTTCGACAATTATCGGTATACCTTGGTTTTTGTTTTGTTCACATGATTTGTTTCCTTTGTGTTTTTCTTTTTCTTTAAGAAACATGCTAGTATGAGATATCCCTTCATTGATTTATATAATGCTTCATGTGCTTCACTTATATCTTTTGAGTATGATCTTATAGAATGCTCTTTGTGCTTCACTTATATATTTTGAGCTTGGATATTGGTTAGTCTATATCAATTGTAGAATGCTCCATGAACTTCACTTATATCTTTTGGAGTATGAATAATACTATCATCTAAAGTGTGTTTGGAAGAGTGTCAACTTTAGGAATTAGTGATACCACTATTTTGGAGGGTGTTGAATCTTAGTGTGATATTTATGAAAGTGGATTTGGAAGAGTGTCAACTTTATTTAGTAATGATTCCACTATTTCGGAAGGGGTTCCAATTGATTATGAGAACAAAGTTGCTATCTATGATGACTATTGTGATGACATGTATGCTATAAAGAATAATGCTAACCATGAAACTTGTCATCATGATTTTGATTTTCAATTAGATTATGCCTCACATGACATTTATTTTGTTGTGTTTGCTCCCACTATTCCGAAAGGGAAGAATTTTGCTTATGTGGAGAGTAGTAAAATTTCTATGCTTTTATACCATGAAAAGAATGCTTTATGTGATGGTTATATTGTTGAACTCATTCATTATGCTACTGAAAATTATTATGAGGGAGGAACACATGCTTGTAGGAGTTGCAATAATATCAAGTTTCCTCTCTATGTGCTTAATGTTTTGAAGTTATACTTGTTTTGCCTTCCTATGCTAGCTGATTGTTGTTCCTATAAATTTTGTGCTCACAAAATCCCTAGGCATAGGAAGTGGGTTATATTTAAATGTGCTAGTCATATTCTTCATGATGCTCCCTTTATGTTTCAATTCTTATCTTTTATGTGAGCATCATTGAAATCCTCATGCCTAGCTAAAAGGCATTAAAGAATAGTGCTTGTTGGGAGACAACCCAATATTTACCCTCACTTTTTTTGTGTGTTTACATGATTAAGATACTGTAGTAATCATGTTTTATAGCTTTTGTTTCAATAAAGTGCCAAGTAAGACCTTTGGGAAGACTTGGGTGAAAGTTAATGTGATCTTGCTGTAAAAAACAGGAACTTTGCGCTCACGAGATTAGCTGTCATTTTTACAGAAGAGTGCTTTTGAGTTGATTATTTTTGCAGAATATTAATAGACAAATTCCTCACGTCCACCAATTTATTTCATAATTTTTGGAGTAGCAGAAGTATGGTTTCTGTTCAGATCATTACAGACTGTTCTGTTTCTGACAGATTCTGTTTTCATTGCATAGTTTGCTTGTTTTCTAGTTTCTATGGCTTATATTTATCAATATAAATTGTATAAATGGTATGGTACAGTAGGAATTGTGTGATAAAAATTATGAACCTTGTCTTTGACAGTACCAAAGTGAATGGTTTACTCTTTATCATACTAACCTATCTCACGAAGTTCCGTAAAGTTTTGTGTGATTGAAGTTTTCAAGCTTTGGGTGAGATATCGATATGAGGAGAATAAGGAGTGGAAAGACCCTAAGCTTGGGGATGCCCAAGGCACCCCAAGGTAATATTCAATGAAGACTCAAGTGCCTAAGCTTGGGGATGCTCCGGAAGGCATCCCGTCTTTCGTCTTCAAAACTATCGGTATACCTTACTCGGAGTTATATTTTTATTCGTCACATGATATGTGTTTTGCTTGGAGCGTATTTTCAATTTTACTTGTTGTTTGAATAAATCATTGGATCTGAAATCTTGAATGAAAAAGAATCCTCCCATGGCTAGGTAATTATTTGACTACTCAGTGTTCTTCACTTATATCTTTTTGGAGTAGTTTGTCATTTACTCACGTGCTTCACGTATATCCTATGAGTAAATGGTTGAATGAATTGAATATCATAAATCTGAATTTATATATGTTTCATATGTTTATACCATGGGGAGTAGTGACTTCACACATAACAAGTATAGGTAGTAAACTTACTGAAAGTTAGCAAACACAGTATTGGTCACTTGAACAATTCATGAAAGAATATTGAAGGAAGAGAGATTTCACATATAAATACACTATCTTGGACATATTTTGCAATTGTGAGCACTATTAAAATATGACATGCTAAAAGGTTGATGTTGGACCAGGAAGACAACTTAATGGGTTATGTTTTCCTATATCCGAAACATTATATTGTCTTGGATCATCCAACAGGTCGAGCTCGCCTTTCCCTCTCATGCTAGCCAAATTCTTTGCACCAAGTAGAAATACTACTTGTACTTCCAAACATCCCTTAAACCAGTTTTGCCATGAGAGTCCACCATATCTACCTATGGATTGAGTAAGATCCTTCAAGTAAGTTGTCATTGCTGCATGCAATAAAAATTGCTCTCTAAATATGTATGATTTATTAGTGTGGAGAAAATAAGCTTTATACGATCTTGTGATATGGAAGAAATAAAAGCAACGAACTGCATAATAAATGTCCTTGTCACAAGTGGCAATATAAAGTGACGTTCTTTTGCATTAATATATTGTGCATCCAACCAAAAAAGCACCTGACAACCTGTGCTTCCCTCTGCGAAGGGCCTATCTTTTACTTTTATCTTCTACGCTTATATAAGAGTCATGGTGATCATCACCTTTCCTTTTTACACTTTTTCCTTTGGCAAGCACTTTGTGTTAGAGCGATCCGGATATATATATATATATATCCACTTGGATGTAGGTTTTCATAAAGTATTATTGTTGACATTACCCTTGAGGTAAAAGGTTGGGAGGCGAAACTATAAGCCCCTATCTTTCTCTGTGTCCGATTGAAACTTTGAACCCATAACAATCAAATGAGTGTTAGCAATTGTGAAAGATTAAATGATAGTTGAGTATGTGGAGTTTGCTGAATCAAAGCTCTTACATGGACCCTTCCTGAAAATAAGATGAATTGCAATTGTTTGATGACTAAGAGCATGGTTTGTTAGTTGCCAAGAAAGTTATGATCTATACTTTAACATGTGAATAGCTTGTTACTTGATCATAATAAGTTTTATGAGTTGAGCTACTGTTATGATATATAATGATGCTAGAAAAGGTGATTGAAATTATCATTGATCAAACTTGTGCACCTGCTGGCATTCACACTTCATAAATTATTTCTTTCATCATTTCCCTACTCGAGGATGAGCAGGAATTAAGCTTGGGGATGCCGATACGTCTCCAACGTATCTATAATTTATGAACTATTCATGCTATTATATTATCCATCCTAGATGTTTATATGCTATTTTATATGATTTTTGGGACTAACCTATTAACCTAGAGCCCAGTGCCAGTTTATGTTTTTCCTTGGTTTTGAGTTTTACATAAAAGGAATACCAAACGGAGTTCAATTGACGTGCCAATTTTTGACAATTTTTTATGGACCAGAAGAAGCCCACGGAGCATCGGAGATGGGCCAGAAGAGTCCCAAGCTGTCCACGAGGGTGGAGGGCGCGCCCTACCCCCTGGGCGTGGGCCCCTATCTCGTGGACAACTCGGAGACCCCCCTGATGTGAAAACGACGCCAAAATTCCTATAAATACAGAAACCCCCAGAAAGAAACCTAGATCAGAAGTTCCACCGCCACAAGCCTCTATAGCCATGAGAAATCAATCTAGGACCTCTCTGGCACCCTGCTGGAGGGGGACATCATCACCGGAGGCCATGGAGGAGGATCCCGGATGGGCCATCATCGCCATGAAGGCCAAGGACCAGAGGGAGAACCTCTCCCCATCTAGGGGGAAGGCCATGGAGGAGGAAGCACAAGGGGGAGAACCTCTCCTCCTCTCTCTCGGTGGCCCCGGAGTGCCATCGGGAGGGGAATCATTGCTACCGTGATCGTTTTCATCAACATCACCACCATCATCACCATCCTCATCTCTTTTACGCGGTCCACTCTCCCGCACCCCACTGTAATCCCTACTTGAACATGGTGCTTTATGCCACATATTATGATCCAATGATGTGTTGCCATCCTATGATGTTTTGAGTAGATATCCTTTGTCTTTGGGTTGATTGATGATATAGATTGGTATGTGTCGTGGAATTGTCACGGCAGATGTCCTTAGTGTCAGGACTTAGTCGCGAGGCCAACGCATCTATGCAGTAGCTTGAGAGGGGTTGATCGGGACGAGAGACGCAACACACAAGACGAGGATTTAGACAGCTTCGGGCCCCGGGAAACATCATCCGGTAATAGCCCTACATGCTGTTTGAGGCTAGGTCTCATTATGCTCATGAGGGAGTCGCCGCATAAGCCGGCTCACCCTTTGTGTCTAGCCCTAGATATTGTTTCTTGTTCCTCTCCCCCTTTGGGGAGCCCTGCCCCTCCTTATATAAGTTAGAGGGGCGGGTTACATGTGGAGTCCAAATAGGATTAGGACTAGCCTATCTTCTACTACAAGCCGGATACAAGTCCGGGTCTTGATTCCTTGTAAGGGAGATATTCCTCATGCCTTTCCTCTTAAGCCGGCCTATCATAACGTAAGCCGGCCTTCTGGGCCTTGAGCCTCCTGGGCCCCCGGGTCTTGTCGCTCCTCTGATCCGCTTGCCAGGTCACCCATAAGTCGCCAGGATCGGGCGGGTCTTTAGTGTGTCGTCCAGTCAGGGCGGGTCATTAGTGAGTCGCCAAGTCCGGCCGGGTTATACTTCCGGCCGGGTTACACAGCGGGGTATATCCCCGACATTAGCCCCCAAGTTTAGCTTGGATTTATCCATGGTAAACTTATGCTGCAAAATAAACACAAGAACAAATTTGACAGGTTGTGCTCCGGGTTAAGAATTCTTGTAAACCGGCACCTGAACATCCTTAAGTCCTTGTCATTTCCTTCTTCTAGAAAAATCCGGGTCAATAGACCAGCTTCACAATCAATTTGCTTGTAGAAGAAGTATTGTAAACAAATAATCCATTTGAGTCGGCTTCCAAAGCGCCGTCTTAAAAAAATATAGGTCTTGATATACTCATCTAATTTTCAACCAGCTTAAAGATGTAGATCTTGCCGAGTTATAATTTCCAAAATCTCCGGGTTATAAAAGACTGATGATGTTGAGTCATAATTGTTGTTGACACCGGGTCATGAAATTGATCTTCCTGATTTACTCAAAGTTGAGAATTTTGAAGATGTTCCCTCTTTATATGCATAATACATGTAGCCCCCAAGTCTTAAGAGGAGAACATAGTGATAACTTAAGACTTGCTTCAATATAAGTGTTGCAACCTTGAAGAAATCCGGGTTTATTCATCTCAATCATTAGTCATAAAACTGAATATTCCACATATGTAGCCCCCAAGTGCCGGGTTGTCATGCTTGCAGCAACCTGGGACTTGTAATTGCCTTATGCTCGTAAAATTTCAACCAGTGTAGCCCCCAAGGGCCGGGTCATTATGCAATAATGAGCAGGGACTTCATAAATATGATCATGTAGACTTGAACAGCAACATGTAGTCCCCAAGGGCCGGCTTAGTAAGATAATACTGAACTGGGACTTTATATATACTTCATTGAAAATAATATCATATGATGTAACCCTCACCATGGGGCTCGAACCCACGTCCATAAGGTTAAGAGCTTTGTACTCTACCAACTGAGTAGTGGACCTTGCAATATAATGGATTAAGACTTGTGTACCTTGAATTGTTGACAGGAGCAATTGGTAGCCCCCAAGGGCCGGCTCATTACGATGTGATGAGTCGGGTCTTCAATGAGGTGAGCAAAAATGACTTTGCATTAGCCCCCAAGTATCATGGTGCATGCTTGCAGCGACATGAGACTTGCATATTTGATGTAACCTCAGTTTGAATAATGTAGCCCCCAAGTGCCGGGTCGTAAGCCTGCAGCGACTCGGGACTATTCCTTCCATTGTAGAATAAATCATATCCATTAATAAAATAATAGCCATTGCGCTAAAGCGACTTTGAAGACCTCCATCATAATATTGGCTATTGATAACCATAATAAGAATCCAGCCATGTTGGCTATTAAAGATTTGAATAATATAATCCGGTATGAAAACCTCAATCATTCAATATAATCATGAAAATCCAGCCAATTTTGGCTATTAAAGATTTGAATACCTCATCGGTTGACAAGTAAATCAAAAGTTTAAATACCTGGCGGCTCTTGGCCGATGACGACTTAATGCGCATTCATTGTAAGCCGGAATTTTTGTAACCCGGTGGCCTATAGCCCTTAAGAAAATTCAATAATTGATAACCCTTTTGAGACACCAATTTCAGTGATGAGCTTGGACTGAAGCATTTATATAAGTCATAGTTCTGCAAATCCTGCACAGAGTTTAAACAACATACGCCCTGGCGACTTAACGTCAAAAGCCAGGGCGGGTAACCACCCAAATGTAGTCTTATCCTGCACAAGTAGATCACAAGATCCCTATGATCCTTTGAATGATAACGCCGGTTTATGTGACCCGGACAGTGAAGTTGATAACTCCACTTTGTAAGAGCCGGCACATATGATATTTGTGACAACTCAAATACTTGCGATTGTATAAAAACAGATAAAAATTTTGAGGCTTCTGATTCGAATACGATCAATAAACCGTTCCAAAGTGGTTAAGCTAAGATTCGAATACGATCATATAGCCCCCAGTGGCGTTGGTGTTGCCGATCAAAGTGGGTATCGACAGCTATGTTCTCTTTGGTTCGAATACGACCTATGTTTGAACAGGAAGCCCTCAAATGACCTTAAAAGTTGTTTAACGACGCTGATTCGAATACGATCCACGTCGATTCCCAAAGGGGTTGAGCTATGATTCGGATATGATCAAGAAGCCCCCAAGTAGGTTCAGCAGTTTGCTAACCAAAAGGGTATCGACAGCTATGTTCTCTTTGGTTCGAGTACGACCTATGTTTGAACAGGAAGCCCCCAAGTAATCATATAAATTTTGGCATTGCGCCGATCAAGAGGGTACTGATAGCTATGCCCGATGAGCAGGAAGCCCCCAAGTGACCATAATAAGATAAGACGTAAGGTGGGATACCCATGTTTGAACCGCGCATCATGGCAGCCAGCTCTTTTTGGCACCCTTTAATCTTTCTGAGAACTCGAACTTGCGAGGTATTAATTCTTTTTGAGCCGGAACTTTAAACCGGATTTGAAAGCTTCAAAACTTTGTGAGAGATAAATTTACTTTCAGCCGGATTTTGAACCAGATTTGAGAGCTTCAAAGCTTTGTGGTAAATAAATTTCCCTTGAACCGGATTGTAAACCGGAAGCATCATTGTGAGCCAGAATTTTTCCGACGGCCTTTTAAAAATTTTCATCGATAGAGCAGTAATCTCCGGGGCCGGGTTATTTTTTCCTCCAATGACCCGGAGTTCTTGAATGCATTGAAACCGACCAATTCTGCCGAGTCATGCCATTGTAGCCCCTAAGTCTCAAGACGACTCGAGGAGTTGACTTGAGATTCTCCATATTTGACCATAGCAGAAGGTGTATATCATTGGCGTTGATAGCGCGATGTGAATCCACAGAATGTTGAAATGACTGCGGCGGGTTATGAATGATCCCGTATGAACCATGTCAGCAACTCGGCCAATGGTTCCTTCCAACTGGCTATTTGAAGTTAACCAAACTGTAGTGGCGGCGACTTGTGCGCATGTCCATTGAACCATCCAGTGCAGACGGCGGCTGATAATACATGATAATTCTGCCTCCAATTTGTTGGAAGAAAACCGGGCTTCCCAAGCAGTGACTTTCTCATACTCAATAAACAGCTCATGTAGACAGGTGCGGCCCGGTGTGTTGATGTAGACCAGGCCGCGAGAGACGGATGGTAAAGACGACCGTAACATCAGAGGCGGCACAGACAGATGATTCGGCCGTGGCATTGTAAGCCGATGCGGATGGGTGAGTTGTCCTCCTTGTTGTAAGCCGACGTGGTCGCGAGAGACGGCCACGGCGTTGTAAGCCGGCGCGGGAGCCTATTGAGTAACGACGACCACCTGATTTGTTTGGACGACGTTTATCGAGACAGAGGTGGCTCAGGCAGACCAATGACTCAATATAGTTCCGGCGGCTCAGGATGAATTGGTCGCGGCGTTGTAAGCCGGATGAATCGGTCGCGGTGTCGTAAGCCGGCGCGGACGGGCGAGTCAATCGCAGGTGCGGTAAGCCGCGCGGATGGGCGAGTCAACCACATCGTGTTGATGTAGTGAACAATTGTCCTGCCTCAACAACATCGCAAAGCAGAGTAATTGCTCTTTTAAAGAAAACAATATATAATATATAATAATATACTGGATGGATTTCATCTGATATGTTAGGCCAGAAATTATCCACCGTGGAGTTGATGATCACTATGGTGAAGCTGAAATCAATCACGGCCGAGTCGGCCGCGGGAACAGACAGATGAGCCGGCCGCGGCGTTGTAAGCCTGCAGCGGATGGACGAGTCATCCGTGGCGTTGTAACCCGTATAGACAGGTAAGTCAGTCGTGGGCACGGTCCCGGCGGGTTGATGTAGATTGAGCTGCACGGGCGGCGACTTGCGCAC
This sequence comes from Aegilops sharonensis, assembly GCA_904067115.1. Lineage (NCBI taxonomy): Eukaryota > Viridiplantae > Streptophyta > Magnoliopsida > Poales > Poaceae > Aegilops > Aegilops sharonensis. Next base: position 6,207,861 of record LR880972.1, on the reverse strand, counting down.
ACCCGTTCGACAGCAAGCGGGGGTGGACGCCGGTGCATGATGATGCTGAAGCAACTCCATAGGTACAGCGTAACACCTCCTTTATAATGAATCATTATCCCTGCGTACAAAAAATATGTAGAGTAGAGTAGTTTTCGAAAGAATTTAATATGTCCTAATAAAAAATAAACCGGATGAGTAGCACCTGATTTATTTGAGTAGACGTGACACGTCTGCCAGAATTTGTATGTCTTTACTGGCCGTACTGCGATTTGAACCTTTGAACAGAGTAAAGTATTAATACTAGTACTTGGCCTTGTGTAACAGTACATGGTCTCCACGTAATTAGGCTCTTGTTCATCCAAAGCCTAGGAATCATTACCCAAGTCACTTTACGCAAGTGGCGGAAAATTATAACCCTTAACCTTATGTGGGTTGTAGCAGTGACAGCAGTTTTCATCAGCCTGGTGACCGCCCGTGGCACCTGCACCCGTGACGCTCTGGCTAGATTCGCTATCGTGGCGCATTTTATTTCTCTGTCTTAATCCGGTCGATGGAACTGCAACGGGAGGTTTCCACTTCTAGTTTACTCGTGGGTTGGGTAAACAGAATATATCTCTTTCAACCCGAGGCGAAGCCGGGTCAGTGTGGCGGCTTGGCGAAGTGGGCTGAGACAGCCTACAGTCGAGGCACTAGTAGAGACCGGCTTGAGGACGGAGTGGCCGATTGCCAGCGGAGGTGGCGGAAGGCCGGCTCGGGGTCGAGGCGTGTCCGTGGTGGCGGCAGCAACGAACCGCGACGGATGGCAGTGGTAAGATAAGGCTTGTCTTCTCTTATTTAAGAGAAGACAAGAGATGATATCTTAGCATAATTTGTCTCATCATGTTTTTAGGAACAACTAATTATTAAAGATAAGGCTAAGAAATGATCCATTGTAGACATGCTTTTTTATCATCTCTAATTTACATGCAAGACTTAAGATAAGACTATCTTATCAACCATTGTACATGCCCTGACAACAGCAGAGGCGGCGGGCCTTAGCGCCCGCGAGATGAAAACGGCTGCTCGCAACGGCGGCGTATAACTGAAGCCGACCATGCTGTTGGTTTTGGATTGAGAGTTCATACTAATTTTTTTTTTGAGAGCTCACATGAGCAAGTACAGGCCTCCGTAGTATTTGCGGTAGGAGTACCAGATGCAATTGGCTTCTGCCTTTACCCAAAAGGAATAGCACCTGCAGCTACGAATCGACGCTCCCAGGACTTGAACCGGCGAAACAGTGCACGATAACAGAAATTGACTACGGGGGCGAACCTGGGCGGTCGCCCCCCTAGCAAAATTGAACTTTGTATAGTACCGTGTAATAGCACTGCAGCCCATAACAAATAAGGCCCATTTATATGTACTAAAAATTGCTAATGAGGCCAACAGCCAGCAGCAACCCGACCAGCTCTGTTTTTCTCGATCTAAAAAAAGCTCTGTTCTTCTCGTCTAGACCTTGCGCGAACTTGGCTTTGGCTGGGGCTGGGGCCAGGACAGATGCGTTCGCGCGTGGGGCACGGCGGGCCGGCCACCACGGGCGTCCGTTTTCCTGACCGTCAGATGGCCAGAGGCCTCAACGCCTTGTCACGGCCCCGTTCAACATCAGGGCGACATCGGCGCTCCGCGAGGTGAGCCAGTGATGAGCAGCAGTCTACTCACCCTCTCCAGTCCGTAATTTTAACCAATTCGATTAATAGTTTTCTGCTGCATCTTAATTGGTGGGGAGAAGTTCTAACTAGGTCAGATATTATGGACTAAATAAATTTGTTGTTTACAGCCTAAAGAACCCAAGCTAGCGATGGTTAAGGGGAATACTAATATACAACTGATTCATTTTATACAAAAGAAATAGAGGTGAATGTGAAGCTAATGAACCAACATTGACCGAGTGGTCGACCAACTGTCTTGTTGATCCAGTTCGAACATCAAAGTCATAAAGAACAATGACATCAAACTCAGACAATTAAAATCTTATTTCAAGGGATTGAATTCTTGGAACGGCATTCAGCATTGTACGTGTCCACATATTTGGCAATATCCACCTAATCAAAGCGATGATGCGGTGAGCAGACCTGAAGCTATGTCTTATGCAGACCCTATTGAAGAATTGCAAATTTTATGATATGCAAGATCGACACTTCATATATAATTGATTCAATCCTTACAATTTGGAACAGTTGTATGATTTGGTATGAAAAAGTGTTGTAGCTTCGCCCCTCCTAAGATTTCTTTGAAGCTCCGCCACTGGTCTCGGCAACTTGGCAACTCGACGACTTGATGTAGACGCGCCAGTAGCTTTTGCTGGATTGATTGCATAAGAAATCGAGTTGAGGCTGACCTCCACCATAATGACCCGGCCAGACTGATTTTTGTGGCAACCACCTAGAAAGCAATCGGACCCGGCTGTCGAATCCGTAACAAAATTCACCAATGACTGCGGAAACGCTCCTATCGATCTTATTTTTCTTGAATTTTAAATCTCACATACTATAAACTGGACTGTTGACTTGAAGCTGATCCAGCTCCTTCCAAACCGGCTCTTCTTCATCCGGAAACTTGCGAACTTCTCGAAACCCTAGATGAGATCCCTTCAAGAACTCAACACCACCGTGCACGAGCCCCACGGTGGGTGCCAACTGTCGTGGAATTGTCACGGCAGATGTCCTTAGTGTCAGGACTTAGTCGCAAGGCCAACGCATCTATGCAGTAGCTTGAGAGGGGTTGATCGGGACGAGAGACGCAACACACAAGACGAGGATTTAGACAGCTTCGGGCCCCGGGAAACATCATCCGGTAATAGCCCTACATGCTGTTTGAGGCTAGGTCTCATTATGCTCATGAGGGAGTCGCCGCATAAGCCGGCTCCCCCTGTGTCTAGCCCTAGATATTGTTTCTTGTTCCTCTCCCCCTTTGGGGAGCCCTGCCCCTCCTTATATAAGTTAGAGGGGCGGGTTACATGTGGAGTCCAAATAGGATTAGGACTAGCCTATCTTCTACTACAAGCCGGATACAAGTCCGGGTCTTGATTCCTTGTGAAGGAAATATGCCCTAGAGGCAATAATAAAAGTTATTATTTATTTCCTTATATCATGATAAATGTTTATTATTCATGCTAGAATTGTATTAACCGGAAACATAATACATGTGTGAATATATAGACAAACAGTATGTCACTAGTATGCCTCTACTTGACTAGCTTGTTAAATCAAAGATGGTTATGTTTCCTAACCATGGACAAGGAGTTGTTATTTGATTAACAAGGTCACATCATTAGTTGAATGATCTGATTGACATGACCCATTCCGTTAGCTTAACACTTGATCGTTTAGTATGTTAATGCTTTCTTCATGACCCATACATGTTCCTG
>LR880972.1:6143561-6167995 GCA_904067115.1 Aegilops sharonensis | reverse complement strand
ATTGTTGTTCTTCATAACTTGCCAGCTTATTCCAAAAGCTGACCTACATGGCTGCAACGTATTATGTTGCAGAGATATATTCCGATCAGGAGTGAGGCTACGCTCCGCGCTTGGCGATTGCCCTTTGGAGTCGGATGGACTCGCTTTACCTTCGACGCTTCCGCAGCATTTTTAGTTTATTTCTCATGAGTTGGCCTTGAGCCGAATTTATTCCCTTGTAATAAAGACTCTATATGAGAATCGATTAATGATATTCAGGTGTGATTGAACTTTGATTACTTTATCGATGTACTGTGAGTACCAGCATGATCTTGGGATGGTACAGACACAGAGATTTGACCGATTTTGGGTCAGGTCGCTACAATACAATACGCGTCGTTTCCCCTGCTGTCACTGGGATCGAGCACCGCATGATTGAACCCAAAGCTAAGCACTTCTTCCATTGCAAGAAAGATCAATCTAGTAGGCCAAACCAAACTGATAATTCGAAGAGACTTGCAAAGATAACAAATCATACATAAAAGAATTCAGAGGAGATTCAAATATTGTTCATAGATAATCTTGATCATAAACCCACAATTCATCGGATCTCGACAAACACACCGCAAAAAGAGTTACATCGAATAGATCTCCAAGAAGATCGAGGAGAACTTTGTATTGAGATCCAAAGAGAGAGAAGAAACCATCTAGCTAATAACTATGGACCCGAAGGTCTGAGGTAAACTACTCACACATCATCGGAGAGGCTATGGTGTTGATGTAGAAGCCCTCCGTGATCGATGCCCCCTCCGGCGGAGCGTCGGAAAAGGCCCCAAGATGGGATCTCACGGGTACAGAGAGTTGCGGCGGTGGAAATAGGGTTTCGTCGTGGTCCTTGATGTTTTTGGGGTATAAGAGTATATATAGGCGAAGGAAGTCGGTCAGGAGAGCCACGAGGGGCCCACGAGGGTGGGGGCGCACCCAGGGGGGCAGGCGCGCCTCCCTGCCTCATGGCCTCCTTGGTTGTTTCTTGACGTCCACTCCAAGTCCTCTGGATCACGTTTGTTCCAAAAATCACGGTCCCGAAGGTTTCATTCCGTTTGGATTCCGTTTGATATTCCTTTTCTGCGAAACACTGAAATAGGCAAAAAACAACAATTTGCACTGTGCCTTGGGTTAGTAGGTTAGTCCAAAAAATAATATAAAAGTGTATAATAAAGCCCATTAAACATCCAAAATAGAATATATAATAGCATGGAACAATAAAAAATTATAGATACGTTGGAGACGTATCAAGCATCCCCAAGCTTAATTCCTGCTCGTCCTCGAGTAGGTAAATGATAAAAACAGAATTTTTGATGTGGAATGCTTCCTAGCACATTCTTCAATGTAATTTTCTTTATTGTGGCATGAATGTTCGGATCCGAAAGATTCAAGATAAAAGTTTAATATTGACATAAAAATAATAATACTTCAAGTATGCTAACAAAGCAATTATGTCTTATCAAAATAACATAGCCAAAAAAGCTTATCCCTACAAAATCATATAGTTTGGCCATGCTTCATTTTCGTCACACAAAATGCTCCCATCATGCACAACCCCGATGAAAAGCGAAGCAATTGTTTCATACTTAGCCTTTTCAAACTCTTTCAACATTTACGTAATATATGAGCACGAGCCATGGACATAGCACTATGGGTGGAATAGAATATGATGATGGAGGTTGTGTGAGAAGACAAAAAGGAGAAAGTCTCACATTGACGCGGCTAATCAACAGGCTATGGAGATGCCCATCAATTGATGTCAATGCAAGGAGTAGGGATTGCCATGTAACGGATGCAGTAGAGCTATAAATATATGAAAGCTCAACAAAAGAAACTAAGTGGGTGTGCATCCAACTTGCTTGCTCACGAAGACCTAGGGCATTTTGAGGAAGCCCATCATTGGAATATACAAGCCAAGTTCTATAATGAAAAATTCCCACTAGTATATGAAAGTGACAAAATAAGAGACTCTCTATCATGAAGATCATGGTGCTACTTTGAAGCACAAGTGTGGAAAAAGGATAGTAACATTGTCCCTTCTCTCTTTTTCTCTCATTTTTTTATTTGTGCCTTCTCTTTTTTTCTTTTTTTCTTTTGGCCTCTTTTTCTTTTTTTTTCTTTCGTCCGGAGTCTTATCCCGACTTGTAGGGGAATCATAGTCTCCATCATCCTTTCCTCACATGGGACAATGCTCTAATAATGATGATCATCACACTTTTTATTTACTTACAACTCAAGAATTACAACTCGATACTTAGAGCAAAATATGACTCTATGTGAATGCCTCCGGCGATGTACCGGGATATGCAATGAATCGAGAGTGACATGCATGAAAATTTAAGCATGGTGGCTTTGCCACAAATACGATGTCAACTACATGTTCATGCAAGGCAATATTACAATGATGAAGCGTGTCATAATAAACGGAACGGTGGAAAGTTGCATGGCAATATATCTCGGAATGGCTATGGAAATGCCATAATAGGTAGGTATGGTGGCTGTTTTGAGAAAGATATAAGGAGGCTTATGTGTGATAGAGCGTATCATATCACGGGGTTTGGATGCACTGGCGAAGTTTGCACCAACTCTGAAGGTGAGAAAGGGCAATGCACAGTACCGGAGAGGCTAGCAATGATGGAAGGGTGAGAGTGCGTATAATCCATGGACTCAACACTAGTCATAAAGAACTCACATACTTATTGCAAAAATCTACAAGTCATCAAAACCAAGCACTACGTGCATGCTCCTAGGGGGATAGATTGGTAGGAAAAGACCATCACTCGTCCCCGACCGCCACTCACAAGGAAAGCAATCAAAGAACACCTCATGCTTCAAATTTGTCACACAACGTTTACCATACGTGCATGCTATGGGACTTGCAAAACTCAACACAAGTATTTATCAATTTCACAATTACTCAACTAGCACGACTCTAATATTACCACCTTTATATCTCAAAACAACTAGCAAGTATCAAACTTCTCTTAGTATTCAATGCACTTTATATGAAAGTTTTTATTATATTAATCTTGGATGCCTATCACATTAGGACTAATTTTATAACCAAAGAAAATTACCATGCTGTTCTAAGGAACTCTCAAAATAATATAAGTGAAGCACGATAGATCAATAATTTCCATAAAATAAAACCACCACCGTGCTCTAAAAGATATAAGTGAAGCACTAGAGCAAAATTATATAGCTCAAAAGATATAAGTGAAGCACATAGAGTATTCTAATAAATTCCGAATCATGTGTGTCTCTCCCAAAAGGTGTGTACAGAAAGGATGATTGTGGTAAACTAAAAATCAAAGACTCAAATCATAGAAGACGCTCCAAGCAAAACACATATCATGTGGTTAATAAAAATATAGCATCAAGTAAAGTTACCGATGGACGAGGACGAAAGAGGGGATGCCTACCGGGGCATCCCCAAGCTTAGGCTTTTGGTTGTCCTTGGATTTTACCTTGGGGTGCCTTGGGCATCCCCAAGCTTAGGCTCTTGCCACTCCTTGTTCCATAATCCATCAAATCTTTACCCAAAACTTGAAAACTTCACAACACAAAACTCAACAGAAAATCTCATGAGCTCCGTTAGCGAAATAAAACAAACCACCACTTTAAGGTACTGTAATGAACTCATTCTTTATTTATATTTGTGTTAAGCCTACTGTATTCTAACTTCTCTATGGTTCATAACCTCCATTACTAGCCATAGATTCATCAAAATAAGCAAACAACACACGAAAAACAGAATCTGTCAAAAACAGAACAGTCTGTAGTAATCTGTATCTAACGCAAACTTCTGTCACTCAGAAAAATCTACCAAAATAGGAAGACCTAAATAATTTGATTATTGATCTACTGAAATTTCAATTAGTATTTTATCACATACTGGTGATTTTTAACAATTGTTTTCGTGAGCAGAAAGTTTCTGACTTTTTCAGCAAGATCAAATAATTACTATCCAAGAAGATCCTATAGGTTTCACTTGGCACAAACACTAAATAAAACATAAAACCACATCTAACCAGAGGCTATATGAATTATTCATTCAAAAAACATAAAGGAAATATATTTGGTTGTCTCTCAACAAGCGCTTTTCTTTAAAGCCTTTTAGCTAGGCATTGATAATTTTAATGGTGCTTACATGAAAGACAAGAATTGAAGCACAAAAGGAGCATCATATAGCATGTGACAAACACATATAAGTCTAACATACTTCCTATGCATAGGCATTTTATAAGCAAACAAATTATCATAGCAAGCAAAAATTAGCATATGCAAGGAAGAAGAAAGAGACGATAACAATCTCAACATGACGAGAGGTAATTTAGTAACATGAAAATTTCTATAACCATATTTTCCTCTCTCATAATAATTACATGTAGGATCATAGGCAAATTTAACAAAATATCTATCACATAACATATTCTCAACACGATCCACATGCATGCGAAGTTGACACTCTTCCAAAGTAGTGGAATTATCATTAACTAAAGTCATGACCTCTCCAAACCCACTTTTATCAAAAATACCATAAGATTGAACATTCTCAAAATATGTGGGATCTAAAGTTGACACTCTTCCAAACCCACTTTCAATATTGTTTCAAACACTATTATCAATCTCATATTCATCATGGGGCTTAAATAAATTTTCAAGATCATAAGAAGAATCACCCCAATCATGATCATTGCAACAAGTAGTAGACATAGCAAAACTAGCATCCACAAGCTTAGGGTTTTGCATATAATTAGCACAATTGACATCAAGAGAATTCATAATAACATCATTGCAATCATGCTTTTCATCGAAGGAACTAACAAGTATGGGTGCAATAGCAACGATCTCATGTTTAACATAAGGGACTATAGCAAATTCATCTTCATAAATATTGGCATCATGGCCACAAGAATAGAAAGCATCATGTTCATCAAGGGATATTTAAATCAAATCATCGGAATCATCATTATCTATAGATTCATGCATATCATCCTTTTCTTCCAAAGCAACGGTCATTCTCTCAATAAATTCGTTGACATAGACATTATGAGCATAGTTTTCATAGCAATATTTAAGTATGTCAACATTTTCAGATTCGTAGAGAGTAATACCATACTTTTCAATCAAAGAAGCAACTTCATAACCACCCTTAAAAGCAACAAATTCTTCAATTTGTTCGATATCATAGTAACTATAAACACCCTTTGCATAAGAAGATAAGATTCATTTTCATTAAACTCACATAGGTAGGGAAGGTGTTTTTTAGGGTTCTTAGAGCAACAAGTAAAATCATAAATTTCACAAAGATTCCAAGCATAACACAGCAATCTGTTTATTTGATCCCATAAGAGCTTCCCCTTTTTAGACAAACAATGACACACAAAATGAGCATGCTCATCTAAAGATTTCCCATCAACTAGGCTAGTTGGGGTTTCAGCACGAGAGCATAAGGATCGAAGATGATCCAAGTAGAACACTTTAAGTGGATCCATATCAATAGATTTTTAGCAAGCAAAGATGCAAGCAAATAGAAGGCACGTGGAAACACAAACAAAAAGACATACGGGAAGAAGGCGAAGAAAAGGCAAAGGTGAAGTGGGGGAGAGGAAAACGAGAGGCAAATGGCGAATAATATAATGCGATGGATAAGAGTTTGTGATGGGTACTTGGTATGTCTTGACTTGTTCGTAGACTCCCTGGCAACGGCGCCAGAAATCCTTCTTGCTACCTCTTGAGCACTGCGTTGGTTTTCCCTTGAAGAGGAAAGGGTGATGCAGCAAAGTAGCGTAAGTATTTCCCTCAGTTTTTGAGAACCAAGGTATCAATCCAGTAGGAGACCACGCTCAAGTCCGTCGTACCTACACAAACAAATAAGAACCTTGCAACCAATGCGATAAAGGGGTTGTCAATCCCTTCATGGCCACTTGCAAAAGTGAGATCTGATAGAGATGACAAGATAATATTTTTGGTATTTTTATGATAAAGACTGAAAGTAAAGATAACAAAATAAACGTTGACAGAAATAGCTAGTTGACGGGAGATTAATATGATGGAAGATAGACCCGGGGGCCATAGGTTTCACTAGTGGCTTCTCTCAAGATAGCATAAGTATTACGGTGGGTGAACAAATTACTGTCGAGCAATTGATAGAATTGAGCATAGTTATGAGAATATCTAGGCACGATCATGTATATAGGCATCACGTCCGTGACAAGTAAACCAAAACTATTTTGTATCTACTACTATTACTCCACACATCGACCGCTATCCAGCATGCATCTAGAGTATTAAGTTCATAAGAATACAGTAATGCATTAGGCAAGATGACATGATGTAGAGGGATAAACTCAAGCAATATGATATAAACCCCATCTTTTTATCCTCGATGGCAACAATACAATACGCGCCGTTTCGCCTGCTGTCACTGGGATCGAGCACCGCATGATTGAACCCAAAGCTAAGCACTTCTCCCATTGCAAGAAAGATCAATCTAGTAGGCCAAACCAAACTGATAATTCAAAGAGACTTGCAAAGATAACAAATCATACCTAAAAGAGAATTAAGAGGAGATTCAAATATTGTTCATAGATAATCTTGATCATAAACCCACAATTCATCGGACTCGACAAACACACCGCAAAAAGAGTTACATCGAATAGATCTCCAAGAAGATCGAGGAGAACTTTGTATTGAGATCCAAAGAGAGAGAAGAAGCCATCTAGCTAATAACTATGGACCCAAAGGTGTGAGGTAAACTACTCACACATCATCCGAGAGGCTATGGTGTTGATGTAGAAGCCCTCCGTGATCGATGCCCCCTCCGGCGGAGCGCCGAAAAAGGCCCCAAGATGGGATCTCACGGGTACAGAGAGTTGCGGCGGTGGAAATAGGGTTTCGTCGTGGTCCTGGATGTTTTTGGGGTATAAGAGTATATATAGGCGAAGGAAGTCGGTCAGGAGAGCCACGAGGGGCCCACGAGGGTGGGGGGAACGCCCGGGGGGCAGGCGCACCTCCCTGCCTCGTGGCCTCCTCGGTTGTTTCTTGACATCCACTCCAAGTCCTCTGGATCACGTTTGTTCCAAAAATCACGCTCCCGAAGGTTTCATTCCGTTTGGATTCCGTTTGATATTCGTTTTTTGTGAAACACTGAAATAGGCAAAAAAACAGCAATTTGCACTGGGCCTTGGGTTAGTAGGTTAGTCCCAAAAATAATATAAAAGTGTATAATAAAGCCAATTAAACATCCAAAACAAAATATATAATAGCATGGAATAATAAAAAATTATAGATACGTTGGAGACGTATCAGTGGACGCTTCTGGTGGTTTGGGAATATTTGGGAATTTATAGTGCACGAATTAGGGTTAGGAGACCCCCGAGGGGCCCACAAGCCCTCAGGACGCGCCCCTCCCCAGGGGCGCGCCTGGCAGGCTTGTGGCCTCCTTGGCCATCTCCTGCCTTCCTATCCAAGCTCCATGGATGTCTTCTGGTCCAAGAAAAATCATCGTAAAGTTTTATTCCGTTTGGACTCTGTTTGATATTCCTTTTCTGTAAAACTCAAAAAGAAGGAAAACACATAAACTGGCACTGGGCTCTGGGTTAATAAGTTAGTACCAAAAATAATATAAATGTTATATTAATGCATATAAAACATCTAAAACACATAATATAATAGCATGGAAAAATAAAAATTTATAGATGCATTGGAGACGTATCAGATGGTAGGCTCAATATCCTTTGCCATACATAATGCATCAGGAAGTGTTTGAGGTCTCAATGGTCTCAATTAAAACTTAATTCCATCTCTTAATCCATTAACATAACATCTGACAAACCAAAGTTCCGAGAATTCAGGATTTTCTTCTTGAATTTCAGCCGTCAGATCTTCCAACTGTTTAGTGTATTCAGAGACAGACAATATATCTGACCAATTCAATCTTTCTGTGAGATCATAAGATTTCGGATTTGAAAATCTCTTGATGACCTCTTTCCCAAATTTTGACCAATTCAATTGCTTCTTTACAATGCCAGATCTTCTTAACCATACATCTGCCTCTCCTACTATATATAGCTGTGCTAATGACACTTTATACTCCTTAGGGGCAGCTGACATTGGAAGTACTTATTGATGACCCACAAGTATAGGGGATCTATCGTAGTCCTTTCGATAAGTAAGAGTGTCGAACCCAACGAGGAGCAGAAGGAAATGACAAGGGGTTTTCAGTAAGGTATTCTCTGCAAGCACTGAAATTGTAGGTAACAGATAGTTTTGTGATAAGATAATTTGTAACAGGTAACAAGCAATGAAAGTAAATAAAGTGCAGCAAGGTGGCCCAATCCTTTTTGTAGCAAAGGACAAGCCTGGACAATTTCTTATAATGAGAAAAGTGCTCCCGAGGACACATGGGAATTATCGTCAAGCTAGTTTTCATCACGCTCATATGATTCGCGTTCGTTACTTTGATAATTTGATATGTGGGTGGACCGGTGCTTGGGTACTGCCCTTACCTGGACAAGCATCCCACTTATGATTAACCCCTATTGCAAGCATCCACAACTACAAAATAAGTATTAAGGTAAACCTAACCATAGCATGAAACTAGTGGATCCAAATCAGCCCCTTACGAAGCAACGCATAAACTAGGGTTTAAGCTTCTGTCACTCTAGCAACCCATCATCTACTTATTACTTCCCAATGCCTTCCTCTAGGCCCAAATAATGGTGAAGTGTCATGTAGTCGATGTTCACATAACACCACTAGAGGAGAGACAACATACATCTCATCAAAATATCAAACGAATACCAAATTCACATGACTACTAATAGCAAGACTTCACCCATGTCCTTAGGAACAAACGTAACTACTCACAAAGCATATTCATGTTCATGATCAGAGGAGTATTAATATGCATTAAGGATCTGAACATATGATCTTCCACCAAGTAAACCAACTAGCATCAACTACAAGGAGTAATCAACACTACTAGCAACCCACAGGTACCAATTTGTGGTTTTGAATACAAGATTGGATACAAGAGATGAACTAGGGTTTGAGAGGAGATGGTGCTGGTGAAGATGTTGATGGAGATTGACCACCTCCCGATGAGAGGATTGTTGGTGATGACGATGGTGATGATTTCCCCCTCCCGGAGGGAAGTTTCCCTGGAAGAACAGCTCTGCCAGAGTGCTAGATTGGTTCCGCCAAGGTTCCGCCTCGTGGCGGCGGAGTTCCGTCCCGTAAGCTTGCTTATGATTTTTTTTCAGGGTAAAAGCCTTCATATAGCAGAAGAGGGGTACCGGAGGGCCAACAGGGGGCCCACGAGACAGGGGGCGTGCCCAGTAGGAGGGGGCGCGCCCCCCACCCTCGTGGCCAGGGTGTGGGCCCCCTCTGGTAGTTTCTTCGCTCAATAATTCTTATAAATTCCAAAAATGACTTTCGTGGAGTTTCAGGACTTCTGGAGTTGTGCAGAATAGGTTTCCAATATTTGCTCCTTTTCCAGCAAGAATCCCAGCTACCGGCATTCTCCCTCTTCATGATAAACCTTGTAAAATAAGAGAGAATATCCATAAGTATTGTAACATAACGTGTAATAACAGCCCATAATGCAATAAATATCGATACAAAAGCATGATGCAAAATGGACGTATCAACTCCCCCAAGCTTAGACCTCGCTTGTCCTCAAGCGGAAGCCGAAATCGAAAAATATGTCCACATGTTTAGAGATAGTGGTGTCGATAAAAATAAAATACGGACATGAGGGCATCATGATCATTCTCATAACATCAACATATATAGATTTTGTCATATAATTCCTTATGCTCAAGTAACAATCTATTCACAATGTCAAATATGGTTCAGAAACTTCATTGAGAATTAGCAAACTATAATCTCAGTCATTGAAGCAATTGCAATTTATCATAACATCGGAAAGAGTCAAGAATAGAGCTTTTCAGCAAGTCCACATACTCAACTATCATATAGTCTTCTACAATTGCTAACACTCATGCAATACTTATGGTTATGAAGTTTTAATCGGACACTGAGAAAGATAGGGGCTTATAATTTGGCCTCCCAATGTATTCACCTTTAGGTGATGTGAACAATAATAGCTCATGCTAACTTACATCCAATTGGATATATATATCAGGATCTTTCCAACATGAGGTGCTTGCCAAAGGATAAAATGAAAAAGGGAAAGGTGAGGATCACCTTGACTCTTGCATAATATGAAAGGCATAAAGTAAAAGATAGGCCCTTCACAGAGGGAAGCAGAGGTTGTCATGCACTTTCAGGGTTGGATGCACAAAATCTTAATGCAAAAGAACGTCACTTTATATTGCCACTTGTGATATGAACCTTTATTATGCAGTCCATCGCTTTTATTACTTCCATATCACATGATCGTATAAACCTTATTTTTCTCCCACATTAATAAGTCATACATATTTAGAGAGCAATTTTTATTGCTTGCACCGATGACAACTTACTTGAAGGATCTTACTCAATCCATAGGAAGGTATGGTGGACTCTCATGGCAAAACTGGGTTTAAGGATATTTGGAAGCACACGTAGTATCTCTACTTGGTGCAAGGAATTTGGCTAGCAGGAGGGGGAAAGGCAAGCTCAACATGTTAGGAAGGTCCATGACAATATACTTTAACTGAGATGTGAGAAAACATAAACCATTATGTTGTCTTCCTTGTCCAACATCAACTCTTTATCATGTCATACTTAACGAGTGCTCACAATCATAAAAGATGTCCAAGATAGTATATTTATATGTGAAGACCTCTCTTTCTTTATTATTTCCTATTAATTGCAATGATGACCAAAACTATGTTTGTCAACTCTCAACAACTTTTATGCCTCATACTCTTTATGTGTGAAGTCATTACTATCCATAGGATCAATATGAACTCTTTTATTTCTCTTTTTATTCTTTCTATTTTCTCTAGATCATAGCAAGATAGCAAAGCCCTTGACTCAACACTAATCTTTATTATATAGCTCACGGACTCGATTACATAGAGAGATCAAAAAGCAAAACTCAAAACTACTTCATACCCAAAACGTTATTCTAATAGATCAAGATATTACTAAAAGGATCGAACTAAGTAAAACGGTAAAGACAGGAGTTTTATGGTGATACGATACCGGGGCACCTCCCGCAAGCTTGGCAGTTGCCAAGGGGAGTGCCCATACCCATGTGATCATGTCCTCGGAGGTGGTGAAGAAGGAGTTGTTGATGAGGTAGGCTTGTCGTCCATCTTCCAAGGCATAGGCTCACCATCATAGAAGGATGATCGAGTCTCCGGGATCCTCAAATCTGCAGCCAAACTCATCCTCTTGAATCTATATTCATACTCACAGTTTTGGTTTTGCAGGTCATAGATCTGGGCTTGGAGGGGCTAGATTTTCTCTTGAAGCTTGAAGATGGTATCCCCGATGTTCTTGGCATCTAGCTTGTGGTTGTTGGTGAATTCCGCGATCATCATCTGGTTGGCATTGGGTCCACGCTCCACCATCCCTTGGCACTTGAAAACTTGTTGCTCCATAGCTTCGAGCTTTGTCTCCACGCTTCCGGTACGCCTTGGTCCCTCTACATCGCGGATGTGCAGCACCCCCTCACGCATCTCAATGGTTTGAGGGTGTTGCACCACCTCCGCAAGATAGGGGTTGATAACCCTCTCAAAAAACTTGTCCTTAGGAGCGCTGGGAGATGTCATGGTGCTCTAGATCTGTTAGAAAAACAGCTCAGAACGAAAACAGAGGATATTTGCGTCATACGGTGGTCAAAACCTCCGGGAGATTATATAATGAATTTTTACCAACCAAAAGAAGTAACGTGCAAGAAAACGGAGTCCGGGAGGCACACGAGGTGCCCACGAGACAGGTGAGCGCGCCCAGTAAGGGTGGGCGCGCCCTCCACCCTCGTGGAGGCCTCGTGTCCTTGCCGAATTACTTCTTGCTTTCCAAAATTCTTAAGTATCCGAAACAGATAAAAATTGCCATTAGAATTGTTTTGAAGTCGGTTTACTTATCGTACCACATACCTATTCCTTTTCGGAGTCTGAAAAATTCTGGAAAGTGTCCCTTATGTATTCCTCCGGGGTTATGGTCTCAATAATATTAGTTTCAACATTTATAGGATTACCTGAGATATAATGTTTGATTCTTTGACCGTTCACCACCTTCGGATTTGTGCCTTCGAAGTTGTTGATTTTTATGGCACCGGAACGATAGACCTCCTCGATAACGTAATGACCTTCCCACTTAGAGATAAGTTTTCCTGCAAAAAATCTTAAACGAGAGTTGAATATCAACACATAATCACCTACGTTAAATTCTCGCTTTTGTATTCTTTTGTCATGCCATCTTCTAACTTTTTCTTTAAATAGCTTGGCGTTCTCATAGGCTTGGGTTCTCCATTCATCAAGTGAGCTAATATCAAATAACCTTGATGTCTACTACACAACCTTCTTCTTGTAGACGTTGTTGGGCCTGCAAGTGCACAGGCTTGTAGGACAGTAGCAAATTTCCCTCAAGTGGATGACCTAAGGTTTATCAATCCGTGGGAGGCGTAGGATGAAGATGGTCTCTCTCAAGCAACCCTGCAACCAAATAACAAAGAGTCTCTTGTGTCCCCAACACACCCAATACAATGGTAAATAGTATAGGTGCACTAGTTCGGCGAAGAGATGGTGATACAAGTGCAATATGGATGGTAGATATGGATTTTTGTAATCTGAAATAATAAAAACAGCAAGGTAACTAATGATAAAAGTGAGCGTAAACGGTATTGCAATGCTAGGAAACAAGGCCTCGGGTTCATACTTTCACTAGTGCAAGTTCTCTCAACAATAATAACATAGATAGATCATATAACAATCCCTCAATATGCAACAAAGAGTCACCCCAAAGCTACTAATAGCGGAGAACAAACAAAGAGATTTGGGTAGGGTACGAAACCACCTCAAAGTTATTCTTTCGGATCAATCTATTCAAGAGTTCGTATTAGAATAACACCTTAAGACACAAACCAACCAAAATCCTAATGTCACCTAGATACTCCATTGTCACCTCAAGTATCCGTGGGCATGATTATACGATATGCATCACACAATCTCAGATTCATCTATTCAACCAACACAAAGTACTTCAAAGAGTGCCCCAAAGTTTCTACCGGAGAGTCAAGACGAAAACGTGTGCCAACCCCTATGCATAGGTTCATGGATGGAACGCGCAAGTTGATCACCAAAACATACATCAAGTGGCACGTGCCCATTGTCACCACAGATTAGCACGGCAAGACATACATCAAGTGTTCTCAAATCCTTAAAGACTCAATCCGATAAGATAACTTCAAGAGGAAAACTCAATTCATCACAAGAGAGTAGAGGGGGAGAAACATCATAAGATCCAACTATAATAGCAAAGCTCGCGATACATCAAGATCGTGCCATAGAGAGAACATGAGTGAGAGAGAGATCAAACACATAGCTACTGGTACATACCCTCAGCCCTGAGGGTGAACTACTCCCTCCTCGTCATGGAGAGCGCCGGGATGATGAAGATGGCTACCGGTGATGGATTCCCCCTCCGGCAGGGTGCCGGAACGGGCTCCCGAGAGGTTTTTGGTGGCTACAGAGGCTTGCGGCGGCAGAACTCCTGATCTATCTTCTGTTTCAATGTTTTTAGGGTATGTAGGCTTATATAGGCGAAAGAAGTCGGTCGGGGGAGCCTCGAGGGGCCCATGAGAGGGTAGGGCACGCCCAGGGGGGTGGGCGCGCCCCCTGTCTCGTGGCTTCCTCGATGCTCCCTTTACTTCAACTCCAAGTCTCATGGGTCATAATTTTCCCAAAAATAACGCTGCCGAAGGTTTTGTTCCGTTTGGACTCCGTTTGATATTCCTTTTCTTCGAAATACTGAAACAGGCAATAAAACAGCAATATGGGCTGGGCCTCCAGTTAGTAGGTTAGTCCCAAAAGTAATATAAAAGTGTATAATAAAGCCCGTAATCATTAAAAACAGATAATAAAATAGCATGAATGCTTCATAAATTATAGATACGTTGGAGACGTATCAAACCTCTTCTCACCGGCAAGTTTGAAATCATAGTTGAGCTCTTTAATAGGCCAGTATGCCTTATGTTCAAGTTCGAGAGGTAAGTGACATGCTTTTCCACAAACCATCTTATACGGAGACATACCCATAGGATTTTTATACGCAGTTCTATAGGCCCATAATGCATCATCAAGTTTCTTGGACCAGTCCTTCCTAGATCTATTAACAGTCTTTTGCAAAATTAATTTGAGCTCTCTATTGCTCAACTCTACTTGACCACTAGACTGAGGGTGATAAGGAGATGCAATTCTATGATTAACATCATACTTAGCAAGCATTTTACGAATGGCACCATGAATAAAATGTGAACCACCATCAGTCATTAAATATCTAGGGACTCCAAACCTCAGAAAAATAACTTTTTTAAGCATCTTAATAGAGGTGTTATGATCAGGACTACTAGTTGGAATAGCTTCTACCCACTTAGTAACGTAATCAACAACAACTAAAATATGTGTATATCCATTAGAGGCAGGAAAAGGTCCCATATAATCAAAGCCCCAAACATCAAATGGTTCAATAACAAGAGAATAATTCATAGGCATTTCTTGACGTCTACAAATATTACCAACTCTTTGACATTCATCACAAGACAAGACAAACTTACGAGCATCTTTGAAGAGAGTAGGCCAATAAAAACCAGATTGCAATACCTTATGTGCAGTTCTATCTCCAGCGTGGTGTCCTCCATATGGTTCAGAGTGACACTTGCATAGGATCTGTTCCTGTTCATGCTCAGGTACACAACGTCTAATAAAACCATCTACTCCTTCTTTATAAAGGTGTGGGTCATCCCAGAAGTAATGTCTTAAATCATAAAAGAACTTTTTCTTTTGCTGGTATGTGAAACTAGGTGGTATAAATTTATCAACAATGTAATTAGCATAATCAGCATACCAAGGAGCAGTACGAGAAGCATAAATGACCGCTAATTGTTCATAAGGAAAGCTATCATCAATAGGTAGTGGGTCATCAAGAACATTCTCTAGCCTAGACAAGTTGTCTGCAACGGGGTTCTCAGCTCCCTTTGTATCAATAATATGCAAATCAAATTCTTGGAGCAAGAGAACTGTAACATCCCAAATTTTCAATTTGGAATGTTATACATAGATCATCATGCATATCATATTTTATTGCATTTTGTTTTGTGATCCTCGAAATTCTAAGCAACTCAAGGACCCACGGAGAGAGTTGGGAATTTCACGATTTTTCATATTTGAATTTTATCAAATATAGGAATGAGGATCATTTGTTTTATTTATTTTCTCTCCAAAAATATTTCATATTAAAATATATGAGAGGAGATAATATGACTTCTCCAAAATAATTGAAATATTGGAGGAAAAATATTGAAATCAAATATATGATTTTATTTGGATTTTATTGCGATTTTATTTGCATTAGAAAAATTGCACGTTTTCAAAATTGCATTTTAGGGCCAAGAAAATGGTCATCTCATTCTAAATATTTTATTTAGACGGTGAAAATTTGTTTTGGCATTTTTAGATTTTTATTTTATTTTCTAGGTTTTATTTTCTATTCGGCGGAATTGTTTTTTTAACTTCCAGCGCCCGATTGGGCCGAGGCCCAGCCGAGCCGGCCCATCTTCCCCGCGCCGCCGTCTCCCACCTGGAGACCGAGCGCCGCCGCCGCCAACTCGGACCGGAGTCCGAGCCGGACTCCTCCTCCCCCGCCGCCTTGCCCCCTCCTCCAAGCCGCCCCCTCCCCCTCTTAAATACCCCTGGACCCCGCCGCCTCACCCGGTCCCGCCCCGCCGCCCGAAGTCGCCTCGCCGCCGCCGCCGGGAGCCCGCCGCCGCCGACGCCCGTCGCGGCCGCCCGTCCCGCGCCAATCCGCCGCCCCGCCGCCCGAGCCCCGCCTCGCCGGAGCCTCACCGGAGGTAACGCGCAGTTCGCCGCCGCCGTTTTTTTAGAAACCCTAGTTCGTTTTTTAGATCGGTTCGCCGGTTTTCTCGGTTTATCTATTTAGCGGACGTTCGTCCGTACATTCATTTTAAAGAACGTTTTTTGCCCGATAGTTACAGACAACGAACGTTCTTTCGTTAGCCTGTTCGTCAGTTTTGTTTTCTTCGGATTTTTCTGCGATTATTTTCGATCGTGATTTCTGATCCGATTTTAGTTTCAGTTTATCTTTTCGCTCGTTTATCAGCATCAGGCGATTCAAGCGCCTAGATCTTCGTCTCGAGACCCTCTTTCTGTTTAACCAACTCAAACAAGATTTTTCTACTGCAAAATTTGACTTAGGTCCAGATTAGTAAACGAAGCTTGTTTCTTTCGTCGTTTGATTTCCGTTGCTTCGTTTGATTTGATTTTTTTGCAAACCAAATTTCTTAAGTTGAACTTTCTCGTTAGATCTCTTATTTGAGTTTTACCTATGCATTAGATGAGTACTTATTGTATGCTTGTTTGTTTGTGATAGAGTACCCGAGTGTGAAGCGTGCTACTACGAGTCTCTAGGTTTCACGGATCATCAGCAAGTAACACTTTGATCATACCTCTTTACTACCCAGTTTTACTGCGTTTGATCAATCCCCAAACAATTGCATGGTTAGGATCTGTTAAATTGTGGGTTTTGGGAAGTAGATGAGGTAGAACCTATTGCCCTGTTTCTTATCAAACCTTTGGGAGTTACTTCTACGTTGCTCATGTTGCTATGCTACGCTAGTAGACGTGGATTGGGATTGAGTGATTTTCCATGACAGATGTGAGATTGTAATTTATGGTTAACTTAAGGTGGCTACTTAAATAAACCACTGGGTGGATTGAGGCACCTGGAGAATCCAGTGTTGCCTATATTTTTGGATATCCCGGAGTACCCGTGTGATCATCCTATGGACTGCCACCCAGGCTCAAAGGGATCATAAGATTATTCATGCTAGAAACTTCCATGTGCAGCCACGNGATCAATCCCCAAACAATTGCATGGTTAGGATCTGTTAAATTGTGGGTTTTGGGAAGTAGATGAGGTAGAACCTATTGCCCTGTTTCTTATCAAACCTTTGGGAGTTACTTCTACGTTGCTCATGTTGCTATGCTACGCTAGTAGACGTGGATTGGGATTGAGTGATTTTCCATGACAGATGTGAGATTGTAATTTATGGTTAACTTAAGGTGGCTACTTAAATAAACCACTGGGTGGATTGAGGCACCTGGAGAATCCAGTGTTGCCTATATTTTTGGATATCCCGGAGTACCCGTGTGATCATCCTATGGACTGCCACCCAGGCTCAAAGGGATCATAAGATTATTCATGCTAGAAACTTCCATGTGCAGCCACGAGCTATTATGGGCTCTAACATAGTTGAGTATGTTACATGATCTCTTGAAGAGGTGGGCTAGCAGATGTAGAGGGAAAGTAGGTGTAACTGTCCACCCGGAGTAAAGAGTTATTGTTTCTGAAAGACTGTGTCTCGGTCATCCGTTTCTCAAACACCATGTAGTGCAATAAATCCAACGGAGGAGATCGAGTCTTGTGGGGAAAAGTGCACAAACCTCTGCAGAGTGTACAAACTAATCATGATTAGCCGTGTCCCCGGTTATGGACATCTTGAGTATCTAGTTCTTGGATTATCATGTGGACCTCATCTTCATGTTACTTAATTTAATTTGTTGAGTTTAATCACGTTCTTAATTGGGGGAGTTGGAGGAACCTTCTCAATGTTTAACAACCACCATGATAGTTAAATAAAAGTTATTCCTTTGCAGCAGGGAAAAATTGTCTTTTTGCAAAACTGTAACTATAGAGCTTTCCACCAGCCAAATATGCATGTAGTGATAGCATTATTCTGGTCATTACTCTCTATGTGTTATTTTGCCAGCATATTCCATGTGCTGACCCGTTTTCGGGCTGCAGCGTTCATGTTGCAGACTTTTCAGACGACGAGTAAGGTGCCATAGGTCGTGGTCTTATACTCAGTGATGCCGTTGGAGTTGATGGACTCACTTTATCTTCCAAGCCTTCCGCTGTTATCATATTGAGATGGCCTTAAGCCATATTTATTGTAATAAGTTCTCTTTTGAGACATTCGATGTAATAAGTGTGTGATTGCTACTCTGTTATAAATCCTTCAAGTAATGTGCGTGTCAGCATTACCGATCCAGGGATGACACTGATGCACAGAGATTGGACTGTTTGAGGTCTGGTCGCTACAAGATGGTATCAGAGCACACACTGACTGTAGGACACGACCACTAAGCTAAAACCCTAGATCACTACTCTCTTCTCATTTTTGACTCCTCTCCTTTCTTCCATTCTTTTAGGATGGCGGATGCAAGGAACAAGTTCACGCAACCGGATGAGGATACACCGTTTGGACGACACTTGAAGGAAGTTACTAGGTACCTGAACATCGGAATACCAAGCTTCACCGGGACCTACAACGCCACACTACCAGAAGAGGAGCGTTGGATGATTCAAGTTCATGTTCCAGGAAGAACGTTTATGCCGGTCACTGAGCCCATAGAATTTTCCTTTTATGCACCAACCTGGAGTCTAGGTAAGAGCATGGCAGCCCACATCACCATGGGACGCATTGGAGAAGTGTACCATAAGGAGCTCAAGGATACTATTTACCAGATTTGTGGACGCCGAGATGAACAATGGGAGATGATCAGTACCAAGAAGGATAGATCAATTGCAGCATTCATCCAGGAGTTAAACCAACACATTCGTCGCTAGGAGAACCAAATGTGCGCAGGCATGATAGATCTGAAGAAGGCATTGACCAGGAACACGGAGCTGGAGGAAGAACACAAGTCTACTCGCGATGGATATGAGGAGGAAATCGCAACATTATTGGAGAAGAATGACGACCTGATAAAGAAGATCGGAGTATTCATGGGAGACCCAACACCAGGAGGAGATGACGACAATTCCACTTGCCCGGAGAACTACATCATCATCGACGACACCGACTCGGACCCCAGTGATGATGATTTAGAGGATGAAGCTGGAGCAGATATCATGGAGTCTTCGACCGATCAAAATTTCTAGTAGACCACCATATCAGTACTAGAATTTCCCCATGTATATAGTATAGTCCAAGCACTTTGTAACGATAGTTAGATCGATTGTATGCCTTATTTGAAATTGATTGAATGATATGATTGTGTTTGTCTCATGAGCATATGGGTAGTGTTTTCCCTCTAGATCTTATTCTATTCTATTTTCTCATCCTTTCTAAACCCTTCGGATGCCTCCGAGACGCGACACCGGATTTGTTTTTCCACCGGAGGTCACTCAGTTGATTCAGCAGCAGAATGCCTTGATGCAAGTGCTAGTTCAGAACCAAGGCAACAACAACAACAACCCACTACCACCACCACCTGTTGATCACTTAGCCCGTTTCTTGAGGCTAAATCCGCCGGTGTTTTCCAGCAGCACTGAGCCGATTGTTGCAGATGATTGGCTCCGCAAGATTGGAAGGGAGTTGACCACTGCAGGATGCACAGATGCGGAGAGAGTGCGTTTTGCCGCACATCAGCCTGATGGACCCGCAACATCATGGTGGGAGAATTACACAGCCACTCACCCTATCTACACTGTCACATGGGACCAGTTTCAGCAAGCTTTCCGTACTGCCCATGTGTCAGCAGGAGCTATGGCCATGAAGAAGTGTGAGTTTCGCAACCTGCACCAAGGAGGACGTACCGTTGGCCAATATGTGGAGGATTTCAGTAAGCTAGCACGTTATGCCCCTGATGACGTTGCTACAGATGCGACTAAGCAGGAGAAGTTTCTGGAAGGACTGAATGATGAGCTGAGCATGCAGTTGATGGTAGCAACTTTCAACAACTACCAGGAGTTGGTAGATAGAGCTCTCATGATTGAAGGGAAGCAGCAGCAGATAGAGAGCCGTAAGAGGAAGTATGGACAAGGGAAGTACAGTATAGGAGCTCATCAGAAGCCCCGTTTTACCCCGAACGTGGGAGGACCTCTCCAACATAACCATGGAGGTCACAATCACAATGGAGGGAGTTCGCACACTCATAGTGGCCCCAAGAATGGCAATGGAAACGGAGGAAGCAATGGACAGAACCGTACCAACCCATCAACCCCAGCCAAGAGGGATCTATGCCACATTACTTGTTTCAAGTGCCAGAAGACTGGACATTATGCCACTGAATGCCCTGAAGCAAAGAATGGAAATGGCAATGGAAGCTCTGGGAAGAAGCCGAACCCTTTCAACAGGGGACAGGTGAACCACGTTAACGTGGAGGAGGTTGAAGCACAGCCCGATGCAGTAATAGGTAAGTTTTTGGTTAAATCATTTACTGCAATCGTTCTTTTTGATACTGGTGCATCGCATTCATACATATCAAGGGGATTTGTGGATAAGTATAAGTTGCCCACCAAAGTTCTTAGAACACCTATGTTAGTAACCTCGCCAGGAGCAGAGTATATGGCAAGCGAAGGATGTTTTCAGATGCCATTAGCCATAGGTAGGCATGTTTTCCCCTCAGACCTAATAATCTTGGAGTCACAAGGTTTGGATGTGATTTTGGGAATGGATTGGCTATCGATGTATGGAGGAAACATTGATTGTGCCAGTAAAACAATCTTGCTTACTACCCCAGAAGGAAGAAGGATTAAGTATGTATCCTGGCATGTGCTGAAGAGGACTCAAGTGAATTCCTTATCAGGAGTTGTACATGAGGAAGTACCAATGGTTAAGGATTTCCCTGACGTATTTCCAGAGGAGTTGCCAGGCATGCCACCGGATAGAGACATTGGGTTCTTGATTGAGCTTTTGCCAGGCACAGGACCGATATCTAAGAGACCGTACAGGATGCCCGCAAAGGATTTGGAGGAAATTAAGAAGCAGATTAAGGAGTTACTGGATAAAGGCTATATTCGCCCAAGTTCTTCAGCTTGGGGATCGCCAGTGCTTCTAGTGGAGAAGAAGGATGGATCGTTAAGGATGGTTGTTGATTATCGAGGATTGAATGAAGTGACCATCAAGAACAAGTACCCACTGCCGATGATCAATGATCTGTTTGACCGACTACAAGGAGCTAAGGTATTTCCCAAGACCGATCTGCTATCAGGATACCACCAGTTGAAGATTCGAGAGCAGGATATACCTAAGACAGCTTTTACCACAAGGTATGGGTTATACGAGTATACCGTTATGTCATTTGGTCTGACTAACGCACCTGCCTATTTCATGAACATGATGAACAAAGTGTTTATGGAGTTTTTGGATAAGTTCGTCATAGTATTTTTCGATGATATCCTGGTTTATTCGAAGAATGAAGAAGAGCATGAGGAACATTTGCGTTTGGTACTTGGAAAGCTTAGAGAACATCAGTTATATGCCAAGTTTAGCAAGTGCAAGTTTTGGTTAAAAGAAGTGGGGTTCCTCGGACATGTTATATCCGGAGAAGGTATAGAAGTAGATCCCACCAAGGTCAACACTGTGACAAATTGGGAAGCACCCACGTCAGTTGGAGAGATCCGGAGTTTTCTTGGACTTGCAGGATACTACCGGAGGTCATTGAGAATTTCTCGAAGATTGCAAAGCCCATGACGGAGCTGTTGAAGAAGGACACCAAGTTCAATTGGACTGAGGAATGTGAGGCTAGTTTTCAAGAGTTGAAGAAATGTTTGGTTACATCACCAGTGTTGATTCTGCCAGATCAGTGCAAGGATTATGAAGTTCACTGCGATGCTTCTCGTCGAGGACTTGGAGTAGTGCTTATGCAGGAGGGAAGAGTTGTTTCATATGCCTCATGATAGCTTAAACCCCATGAGTTGAATTACGCTACGCATGATTTGGAGTTAGCAGCCGTGGTGCATGCCTTGAAGACATGGAGACATTTTCTCATTGGAAACCATTGTGAGGTGTACATGGATCACAAGAGTTTGAAATACATCTTCACGCAAAAGGAGTTGAATCTCAGGCAAAGGAGATGGTTGGAGCTCATCAAGGATTATGATATGAGATTGCATTATCACCCTAGAAAGGCTAACGTAGTAGCCGATGCGTTGAGCCGCAAGAGCCATGTTAACACACTCATGACCGGAGAGTCACCAAAGGAATTAGCCGAGGACCTTCGCGATCTATGTTTGGAAATAGTTCCAAGAGGCTTTGTAGCAGCATTGGAGATTCAGTCTACTTTGATGGATAAGATCAGAGAAGCTCAGAAGACAGACAAGGAGATTGCCGAAATAAAGGAAAGGATGAGCAAAGGAAAAGCCAATGGATTTCGTGAGGATGAGCACGATACCTTATGGTTTGAGGACCGCGTTTACGTGCCTAATGACCCGGAGATCAGGAAGCTGATTCTGCAAGAGGCTCATGATTCGCCGTATTCAATTCACCCATGAAATACCAAGATGTATTTGGATTTTAATGATACTTTCTGGTGGACCGGAATGAAGAAGGATATTGCGGAGTACGTAGCAGTTTGTGATGTATGTCAGAGAGTGAAGGCAGAGCATCAGAAACCAGCAGGATTGCTACAACCATTGCCAATACCCGAATGGAAGTGGGATAAGCTAGGCATGGACTTTATCACAGGATTGCCCAGGACTCGTCCAGGCTATGACTCGATATGGGTTGTAGTCGATCGTTTGACGAAGGTAGCTCATTTCATCCCAGTGAAGACCACTTATACCAGTGCTAAGTTGGCAAAGATATAAATGACCAGGATCGTATGTCTACATGGAGTTCAGAGGACCATTGTATCAGATAGAGGAACCCAGTTTACCTCGAAGTTCTGGCATCAGTTGCATGAGACTTTGGGTACCAGGCTAGAGTTCAGTACATCCTTTCATCCACAGACAGACGGACAGACCGAGAGAGTCAATCAGATTTTGGAGGACATGCTGAGAGCTTGTGCGCTTGATTATGGATCCAGTTGGGATGACAATTTGCCGTATGCAGAGTTTTCTTACAACAATAGCTACCAATCTAGTCTGAAGATGGCCCCTTTCTAAGCTTTGTACGGAAGGAGGTGCAGGACACCGTTGTTGTGGGACGAAGTTGGAGACCGTCAGTTGTTTGGACCAGATTTGATTAAAGAATCTGAAGAGAAGGTTAAGCTGATTCGCGATAGGCTCAAGGTAGCCCAGTCCAGGCAGAAGAGTTATGCGGATTCTAAACGCAAGGAGATATCTTACGAAGTAGGAGATAAAGTTTATCTACGTGTGTCCCCACTTCGAGGAGTTAAGCGTTTTGGAGTTAAGGGAAAGTTAGCACCACGTTTTGTGGGACCATACAAAGTTTTGGAATGTATGGGAGAAGCTGCTTACAAGTTGGAATTGCCTGAAGGATTGTCAGGAGTTCACGACGTGTTCCACGTTTCCCAATTGAAGAAGTGCCACGCAGAGATGGCTGATATACCTTTGAGAGATACAGTGCCACTGGAAGCGATTCAGTTGGATGGTTATTTGACCTATGAGGAGAAACCAGTCAAGATTCTCGAGTTTGCCAGCAGAGTTACCCGCGACAAGGTTATCAAGTTTTCCAAAGTTCAGTGGAGACACCATACCGAAGATGAAGCCACTTGGGAACAAGAGGGAGACCTACGGAAGGATCACCCTCACCTATTTTCTAGCCAACCAGAATCTCGAGGGCGAGATTCATCTTAAGGGGGTAGGTTTGTAACATCCCAAATTTTCAATTTGGAATGTTATACATAGATCATCATGCATATCATATTTTATTGCATTTTGTTTTGCGATCCTCGAAATTCTAAGCAACTCAAGGACCCACGGAGAGAGTTGGGAATTTCACGATTTTTCATATTTGAATTTTATCAAATATAGGAATGAGGATCATTTGTTTTAATTATTTTCTCTCCGAAAATATTTCATATTAAAATATATGAGAGGAAATAATATGAGTTCTCCAAAATAATTGAAATATTGGAGGAAAAATATTGAAATCAAAAATTTGATTTTATTTGGATTTTATTGCAATTTTATTTGCATTAGAAAAATTGCACGTTTTCAAAATTGCAATTTAGGGCCAAGAAAATGTTCATCTCGTTCTAAATATTTTATTTAGACGGTGAAAATTTGTTTTGGCATTTTTAGATTTTTATTTTATTTTCTAGATTTTATTTTCTGTTCGGCGGAATTGTTTTTTTTAAACAAAACTTCCAGCGCCCGACTGGGCCGAGGCCCTGCCGAGCCGGCCCATCTTCCCCGCGCCGCCGTCTCCCACCTGGAGACCGCGTGCCGCCGCCGTTGACTCGGACCGGAGTCCGAGCAGGACTCCTCCTTCCCCGCCGCCTTGCCCCCTCCTCCAAGCC